>JAPTHN010000233.1:0-321691 GCA_026936325.1 Platynereis dumerilii | reverse complement strand
TATTGAGCAATTTACATTCCAGGAGGTTGGTAGTGTATGCGAAAGCTATAAATCCTGTATTAATACACAGTATTGACCAGAAATACTTCAATAGACAAAATACATATGTTAGCACAGATTATAAATTTAACAACAGAAAGATCTTCTGATAATCACAGAGTATGATATTCAATCCGAATTGGTAAAAAGAAATTCAGAAAATCAATTTTGTCATGTGGATTGAATAATCCATTCAATAGAAAAAACAATTGGATTACTTTGTCTGAAACACAACGAGAATGTTAATGTTTGTAGTATTTCAACCAAGCGGAGATTACAAATAATTTAAGACATAGGCCTATAATGTGAATTAAAAATACATTGTATCCCGGCAAAAAAGTACTAATCCCAAGAGGAACCTTTAATGATGTCTTATATTTTGCAAACATGTCTTTGGATGAGTACTTCAGTGGTTGGGGATTGGTATTCATAAGATGGTTAGATATAGATTCAGATGATAGATTTCATATGTGCAGCCCCTCTAAGGCCTGTTCTGGTCACTCACATGTTTTTTTAGATGAGATAGGAGAGAGGATGTGACTCTGCAACATGTTGCAAATCTACCTCCATGTGAGGGATCTTTTACTTGCTCAGCAAAGACTCTGATACAAGGAGCCTCAAATTTACACCTCATCTGATTAACCGCAAGCTGGGATTTTCTGCCTAACCAAGATTAAAATGGTTTAGTTTCATCAAACATGTCATTTTGCTATGTGCTCCGTCTAGATTAATGCTGGACTTGCGAGGACAATTTGCTTAATTTTATGGGGAAGTGCACGCAAATCCCCAAATAAGATATCTGAATGGTGCACATTAACTGAAATAGCTATCTGGCAAAATAAAATATGAGCAGGATAGTGCAGAGAGGCTGATTTCTTCATTTCATAATATCGCCAATCCGACTCCGCCAATCCGACTCCGGCTCCACCCCTGAAACTTCCTGACATGCTTCCACTTTTTCATGAATAACTTTTTAATGGGTGAAGTTTTTTTGAAACCGACAACGGTAATGTAAACTAGAGAATATTTGCTTTCCAATAATATCAAATATATTAAAGATATCGTTTTAGACGTAGTAGCAATGTTCTATTGAATTTCAAAATTTTGTTTTTAAAATTCTTGTAACGGCTCCACCCTTTAAGTGAACCAGTTCATGACGCATGACCTTCTGTGTTGTGAATGATGGGAAAATCTTATCTTTTAAAAAGATTCTCATCCACGATATTTCTGAAATTGAATTTAGACAAATTACTCGCATCCGTCTTGTAACAATTGTGTTGTTGACTAATGACCCTCGATAAATCACAGCAGTTGACCAATTCCACAAAATTACTCTCTGTTCTTTTGTCCTGTCAGATGTTTATTGATCAATTGTGAGGGACTGATAAAGGCGGAAAGTTCAAGTGATTTGTTATCCAAGCAGTCAAGTGTAGTGTATGAGAGATAGGTCACTTGTTTTACAGTTTGAAAAAAAAGGTATTCATGTTGACTGACAAACAAAAGGACCTGATTCTAAAAAAAATCAGTTATGACTCACAAAAAAGAAAAATACCGAGCAGAGCACATTAACCCTCGGCTCTATATTCATTTGAGTATTGGGTGACGCAAGAGACGAGCAGGTGAAGAGAACAAAAAATACCATTGCAAGCACGTAAACCGCGATGGTTGTTATAGGCACTATTATATGGCTTACTGGGAGGGATGGATTACCAGTCAACCAGTTGACAGACAACTCCAGTATCATGGCATGGCTGGAGTGCAATACACATAAAGTAAAGACATCACCAAAAGTCCCAGAATGCACTTTAATTTGGTCGATTGACCCTGAAACCATTATAAAATGTGCTAACAGTATATTAAAGGAGGCTGAATACTTCCCATTTAAACTGTTTAAACTGTTTTTGCAAACAATAATAATGCACTGCTCTTTTTTATTGTCTGCGATAATTCTTTTTCTTGACTTGTTTTAAATAATGGGGCCTTCAACAAAACACACTGCACCATGCACCCTCTTATCTCAGTGTTGACAGGTCATGCATTAACAGGATTTGCTCATAAAAAGTGAAAAACCAATTTCTTGTTTAGATAAAAACTGATAAAAAGTAACAAGAACATATGTTTTTCCTTAGGGTCTGACATTCCACACTCCATTTGTGTTTTAAAGCTATCATGACACATGACAGATAAGCACGGTGCACTGTCAAGGATTTGCTGTAAAAACTTACTTGTTCTTGTTTACTGTGACAGTTCACATTGCCTAAAGTGGAGATCCACATGTCTGTAGTCTTTCTGAGCTGACAGCTTATACAGTCTGTCTTGAGATTACATATACTGGATACATGTTGACTGATAGGCCTGCAGGAGCATGTTTAAGCTATTTAGTACTTGCAGATCACTCACCTGTTCATTTTGTTAGTAGCTGGATATTGGGCCTCCTACAATAAATTCTAAAAAAGAGATGCATGATGCAAGTCAGTCAGTGCATGGAGCTCAGAGTAAGAGCAACACGCAGGATGTCTGGTGAAATGGATTATTTAACAGATTCTAACAGGTGTGAAAATTTTATTGACACTGACATCACTATTGTGAAGCATGTAGAAGAAATAATGCAAGATATTTAGAAGTCAAAGATAGTTTTGAAGCACAAACTATTATAATTCCAGTCATTTTTGACAGTGTACATGAGATTCTTGGTTGCAATAACATGGCAAATTTCTGACAGTCAGAAATGAACATTTGTGAGCAGAATACAGCTCTGTAACTACGGCTTTCTGGAGTATAGGTATTATGATGGTCATGGACGAAGTTAACAAGTGGAAAGTGGCAGGTAACTGGAGTAATCGAATGGCAAAGGTGGAGTCTTCAGCCACCCGTCTTAGCTTGGCCTTAAAACCATAGGCTTGGCCTGATGGCGATCGCAAGACTCGAGGACCTCCTTCGGAGGCCTCGGTAAAAACTGAAAAAGTTGCTAAGGTCCGATTGTTTCAGAGAGTTCAAGGGATATTTTATCAAGGCAGTTTAGTTCAGTATTATAAGACAGATAATAAGCTTGTGAACACAGTTTTATATTCCATGCTACATGTATTATTACATTTTGATAAAGTTGGTGATGGGCATTGTAGTTCCCCATCTGGGATTGAAGTGTCGATCTTCAAATTGTGGAGTGAATATTGGTGTAATTTTTGGAGGCATAGGAGAGGTGGCGGGGGGGGGGGTGTGACTGACAAACAAAAATGTGATTCTCAGAGATCAGTTATGACTTTTCAAACCCATCATGGATAGCATCATTTGATTCAAAGCTGAAAGTAGGACTAAGATGATGAAGCGCCACCATACAACTATGTAAAGCAGTTTCAATTAATGGTTTATTTTCTCTTCCTGTTTCAGAGGATGAAGACAAACTCATTAAAAATGGCTCTATTTTGTTACCATGTCACTTGTTAAATGTCAAAATCAAGTATGTTGTTACTATAGATATGTAGTTTGTATTAAAAACTTCATGGGATTTTGTGCTGAAAGAGTTTTATTTGGCGTGCAAAAATTCTGAGTAATCCAAATTTAATGAATTTAAATAATTCACCTGATCAATTAACAGAGCATTTGGTAAATGGTATTTGCTCATTCAATTTTCTCGTTGATACCCAAATTTGCTCACATTAATAATTTCCACTTTAATGCAGATTTTGTCCATATTGTTCCATACCGTGCGACCTTCATATCTTACTCAACCTCCTGAAGCAAATACCAGTTTTAATGAATTCATTATTGAGATTCATTGCCTCTGTAACAAATGACAAAAGAGGGGATCTTATTTAAACCCTGTTTAAAAATGCAATGACCAAAAAATAATAAAAAAAGAAATCTGGTTGACTCGGCAATTTGCTTGCCAATCACATTCATTAATTACTCCTAAACAGTTTTTCACAATGGCCACATGAAATGAGTCAATTACACATTTGAATCATGATCATAAACATTTTAAAAGTACATTTTTTGTTATTCCACATCCTCCAGAAGCATCCTTATAGTAATGAGGCATAGTGCAGTTTCAATCTTAATTTTTTTTTTTTCTGGTCTCCTCTTCCAGCCCTAATTTTGTGACAAGAATTCTCATAATAGCAAAAATCGTCAACTCAATGACAGTCAATCATGAGATGTGGTCTTTAGTGTCTCAAAAAAGTAGAGTAACTGATTTGCACGTGGCGTGACTAGCAATCTCAGTAGACAAGAAATAGCAGTTTGTTGTGTGTCGCTAAATTTAATGAATAACAGTAGTATGGGCACCATCTATGCATGTGCACATTTATACTACTTAAACTCTGCCAAAAATAGCACCCATATTATAAATTTATTGCATTCGCATTTTATAATGCACTTTTTATATTCTAAAAGTCATAATGTAAGAGCAGTCCATATTCCGGGCTTTCAATGTGGTTATTTGGTAGTTGTCTTTTTTGTTGTTGATGATAGTCTCACATGCAGGCCTTTTGGATATTATCTGAATATTTCTGAGAGTACATAAACTACCCAGAGATATTGCATTGGATTATATGATTAAAGTGGCTTATGGTAAAGGTATAGATTACACAGCAATGATAGTGGAAAAACCGTGAGCTACGGATATATTTTGATAATATAGTAAACTTGTGTCATTGAACTCTGTATGTTTCAAAAGTTAATGTATTGCAAGATGTCCAAATATTCTGGAGAAACCAAAGTTGTCCCATAAAGTACGGAAATAGAATAATATTTTGATTATACTTGCAGGAATAGTTCCTGTTGGGCAAACTAACTAAAATATTTTTCTGTGAATAAGAAAGGAAAGTTCATCATTTTAATTTAGCATTGTCTTCCCAGAATTATCCTTTATTTGATGCAGAACTTTGAGCCACGCATGGAATGTTGTCTTCAAAATTTGGTGTAGAAAATAGCTGAGACCTTCCAAATACTGCGTGTTTAGAGCAAATATCTTCAATGAAAAAGTTGTAGAAAGAATGCAAACGTCCTTAATTAAAACTGCTAGAATGTCTGCATTGTGAGTGTGATAACATTGTTGTCTTGATTGCTTTTTATATCATAGATATGATTGAGAGACCCAAAGTAATTTCAAAAATTTTAATCAGTCGTTCACAGTCGATATAATGTGTATTGAAAATGTTTATTTTATTGAAATATGCTCGGACAATAGTCTGTAATAATTATTTTAAGATTAGCGAAACGAAATATTGATATTGCTGTTAGCATATAAAGGCACTTGGATATATTTCGGCCAATATCTGTTCTTCCCGCAATTTCCAAAGTTTTTGAAAAGGTGATGTCCGCTCAAATTTATGATTATCTTCAGTCTGAGAACATGTTTTATAGAAGTCAATATGGATTCAGAGAAGGCCACAATACAGAACTTGCCGTATTGGAGAATATTGATAGAGTAATTGAAAACTTAGAAAAGGGAGAAATACCTGTAAACATATTCCTGGATCAATCAAAGGCATTTGATACCCTTGATCATGACTTGCTTCTGGACAAATTATCCCACTATGGAATTCAAGGAAATGCTCTAAAATTATGTGAGTCATACTTGACGAATCGTAAACAATATGTAGAATTCAATGGCTCCCAATCAACTCAACTCACGATACAAACTGGAGTACCTCAAGGTTCAATATTAGGCCCTCTTTTCTTCTTAATATACTTGAATGACTTTGATAGATCCACGAATATGTTTAAATTTATAACATATGCAGACGACACAACTTTAATAGCTTCGCTCTCACTGAATACGTCACCTCGAGACTTTGAATTTTCATTAAATGAAGAACTGAAGAAAGTAAATGACTGGCTGAAAGTAAATAAGCTCTCTCTAAATGTAAAAAAAACCAAATTTATGATGTTTCATACCTTGAATAAATGTATCCCCCAACTATCCTTAGAAATTGAACAAGATCAGATAGAATGCGTTCACCATTTTGACTTTCTTGGAATTATTATCGACAAAAACTTAACTTGGAAAGCACATATTGAGAAAATTGAAAAGAAAATTGTTAAAATTTTGGCTATCTTAAATAGATTAAAGCACTATATTCCAGTGGTAACACTTAGAACGCTTTACAATTCCCTTGTTTCGCCACATCTACTTTATGGCATTCTGCTATGGGGACGAAAAAACAAAAGCATCACTAAACTTCAAAAAAGGCCATGAGGCTGATTACTAAATCAAGATACAATGCCCACACAGAACCTTTATTTAAACAACTAAGAATACTAAAGGTATCAGATCTCTTAACCCTACAAGAATGGAAATTTTATTACAGACTGGTCCACAAAACACTTCCAATTCACTTTTTAAGCACTGCCCTTCAAAGACACAGCGACCTTCACCAATATCCAACTAGATATAATAATCGTATGGTGATACCTAAGTTAAAATATCAACTCTCCCTTTGTTCAGTAAAAAATCGACTACCTCGTTTGATAAATCAAGCTGCAAACTCAACACTAGAAAAAGTTTACACGCACAGTTTATTTGGAATAGGTTTCTATCTGAAAAGGGTATTCATCAGTGCCTACTCTGATTCTTGCGAGATAATAAATTGCTATATTTGTAGAAGATAGATTTTTTTTCTTTTCCTCCTTAACTTAACTTAAATAAAAATTTTTTTAAAAAAAGTGCATCTACAACTTTCATTCATAATTATCGTTAATCTCCTCCACCCCCCCCCCCTATTCGCTTGAGCACTGTTTTTCGCCTTTCCCCATCTTGTTGTCTCCTGTAAGGATCTTAGTCCCAATTGGTCTTTGGCCAAGAATCTTTTTGAACACTCCCATGCTTGCACACATAGTCAAATTTATATTCACTGGATAATCAAATTTTCATACATATTTATGGTGGTTTGCAGACAGCGGCTTTTGCCTTATGCAAATCCCCGTTGCTTCAAGGTTCATTTTATTTTATATAAATTATTTATACTTTCATATATGTTCATTTTGTAATCATTGGATCAAAAATAAATACATTCTGTCTGTCTGTCTGTCTATTTCAGGGCTTTACCTGCTTCTGGGCAGTAACACTGTGTTAGAGAGTCATCTCAAGTGAATACATAACCATAAAAAGACCATTTTCTCACTTGGAAAAAAACATCATAAAATATATATATTGCAAGCTAGAATGTATGGCTTTGTCACCCTGGCTAAACAAGGACATATATATTGCTGACTTCCAGTAGAATCTATCTTGCAGAGGGATGATAGCAGCTAGTCCTTAGAGAGCTGTAACACATGGAAGAATGATTTTGCAGACCCGATTGTTTTAGTTGTGGTAGAAGGAGAAGAACGATTTGCTACACTAGTGGCATTGCCAAATTCCCAAATTCCTTTTTCAGAATTCACACAGCTACTGACTGAACTATACATGTGGCAAAGTGTTACTGCCACAGGCTGATCCACTCAGGCTGGCCCATGCATGATGTCAAAAATAAATAAAAATTTTAAGAAAAATGCAAATTTTGCTGTCATGATCTTGATCGTGTGTTTCAACTATTCTAAGCGAAAAGGTCAGAATGTCGAGGCCCAATTATAATTATTAATTATAATAATTGTCAAGTTGGGCCAGTATAGTATTTTCATTTTTTGATTAGAAATAATGCTGACGGTAGGGACATAGCATAGGGCCCGTTGATTGATTTTGCCACAGGGCCGAAACGCCGCCAGTAGCCCCGAATTCTCATTTTAGATTTCTATTCAGAAACATGAAGGTTGAATAAGAATTGATAATTGAAAGATTGCATGATTTCATAATGAAGGGCATAGACCATAACGATCAGAGTAGAATTTGCAATAAATGTAGCAAGATTAATTAAATCATTGAATAAGAAGGAAGTGATTAATCCGTACATAATTGGGCGAATTTTAGCTCTACAAATGGCAAAACACCTGCTTCTTTTATCTTTTCACAAAAAAAAAATACAGTTTAGAGGACAAGAATTATTTTCAAGCAGGTCTATCCACAACATAGATTGACAGGTATATAAAGACAGAAAGATGGATAGCTAATAACGAAGGATAACTGATAAACTAGTAGAAAGAGAGCTGGACAAAAAGACATGTAAATCCACTCAACAGGAGCTCGCCAACAAAGAAACACTTTTCTCCTTTCCCCGATTCCCAAGTAATGGTAGAATCTCTCACAGTTCTTCAACTGTTACTAACAGTAATGGAACTTCAAGCCTTTTAATTAAGGAAAGTGGCCATCAGCCAAGCAATTTATTGACCGCTGTCAGATCTTTTGGCCTTTAATCAAAGAAGATCACTCTCAGTGTCATGTGACCAACCTTGTGATCATGTCATATGACTGGTCAGCAGTGCATGGTACCAATACTTTCAGTAGGTTCTCTTTACTGCTGAATTTATAGCTAATTTTTATCAACAATATCACTGTGGGACCAGGGGCACACTGGCCTATGTGGCAGAGTGGCAGCTGCCGCCGGGCCCATACACTCAGGGGGGCCCATGCAAGGAGCCAAAAAATAGAAATTCAAGAAAAAAATCTAAATATCGATCTTTGTGACCAAGTTTGTGACTTTATGATTCAATGAAACTTTTAGATAAGGGCCCCAATGTGATGGGCCCCATGTAGAAATGGGCTCCTCCACCTTTGCATAAATGAAGTAGTATCACAAATAGGAATGTGGGCCATTTTGGGGCCCATCGACTTATTTTGCCACGGGCCCAAAATAGCGCCAGTCCGCCCCTGTGTGGGACGGTGCTATCAGACAACTGTTTAGAATCAAATGATTTTTTAATGACTGTTATGTTTCTTGCAGTTCTTTATTAGCAGACTAGAGTGCCAAAAGTTTATTGTGATTTGTAATATTTATTTTTGACTAAATTGGACAAAGTTCTGTACAGCAACTTTTAAAATGTTATATTGGCTGTTAGCATTGAATTAAGTAATCTCTGTTCTAGCAACTAAAAGAAACCAGGGGAGTAGAAGTGTATCCTCTAATATTTACAGAAACATGTCACAAGTTACTCCTTACTTATAGATTCCTTTTCTGCTGAATCACTGGTTTCAGTATAACACTGATTTGAGCAACATGAAGCTGGCTTGTCTTTCAAGGAGGTCTGCCATTTGAACCATAGCTATTTTTTCTTGACAGATTGTCGGGGCAGCTTTAATGAAACACATGGAGTTGTCTTTATCAGCTTTTTAGCCACATTAAATTGGTGCAATGCAATATTCTCCATCCTGGACGACTGACATTTAGGTTTGGAGAACATGGAAAGCAGACTAGATGCCTATTAGAGTGTGACTGGAAGCACATTGACAATCATTGCAAGG
Source organism: Platynereis dumerilii (assembly GCA_026936325.1). Lineage (NCBI taxonomy): Eukaryota > Metazoa > Annelida > Polychaeta > Phyllodocida > Nereididae > Platynereis > Platynereis dumerilii. Next base: position 312,315 of record JAPTHN010000233.1, on the reverse strand, counting down.
GAATCTAACACTGGCATTCAAATGGGTCTCTGAACAGATTTCAAGACCAGCAGGAGCTTGTTTATTGCATAAGGCGGTGCAAAAATTCAGAAATTGATCCTATTTGGTAATGACATCGATGATCAGGAGAGTGAAATGAATAATTTTTTCAGACAAATAACATAGTCTGCAATGCCGAAGGCTTTTGATGCCCACATTATGGGCATATGTCTTTCAATGGACCAAAAGCTGAATAGTGCCTCATAATAGAGAAGCAGCCTGCCAATTACTATGTACTTGAATGGTGAATTACTCACCCACACTTATTATTCTGTACTTTGAATGGATTGTGATATGAATAGCCAAAAATACCCCTTGGATAGAAAAATGTTCTCTCTTGATTGGCGGGAAGGGTCATTGGTCTGGTGTAAAGACTACATTACTCTCTCCACAATCATTTCACCATATTCCTACAAGGGTGCAGTCACTATTGCTTGTAGTATAAATGCTATACAAAATCATACAATGATTGGCCGTTATGTAGGCCTATGTATGTGTCAGATACTATGTAATACTGAGAGAATGTTAATCATCAATAAGAGAATGTTAATCTTCCAGACACATTCTGATTTTTTTTTTCTAGACTGGCTCTTACATCACACTGCTCACTGCAGCTGATAGATTCTTGCTTGTGTCTGCATGAGAGGTTGTCACAATGGCTGGCTCAGCCGACAAAGTGATGTCATGACCCTCTCAACACTGAACCCTTGATATACAAAGAAGGCTCTCATGAAAAGGGTGTTGAATGGAGTGGTGAACTTGATATGGCTGTTTTACCAGCAATTGGGTGTCCGGTGAAAATTAATTCACTGAAGTAAGTGACGAGTTTCTGGTTGAGCAAATGAAATTACGCAACTCAGTGAGACAACTTAGGAAGACATAATGTAGAATATTCTTCTGTTGATGCCAATAGTAACTACACTCCTGTGTGAATTTCAAGAGAAGACATTAATTTTATCTAGTTTATGCAGGAGACTTACAGTAACATTGTTGCCAACAGACTTGCTGAGTGACATATCAATATACTTTGCATGGAAGGTGTCTTTTTTTTGAAAAATGTAGGTTAACATAGTGAAATGAGTTTCAATAGTGGCATATTCATCAAAATGGTATTGCATTTTGCAAAAGTTTGACAATTATGTACTCCTAGTGAAATTTGCAAAATTGAGAATTTGTACCGAAAACATTTATGGAACTTTCTCCATATCTATTGTCAAAAGAGTAAAAGCAATAAAACTCATAAAATGGTCATTGATACAGATGTCTTTAGGTGGCCACATTATGGATATAATTCCTTCAATAGGCTGCAGACTGAATGGATCCTACAATATTTCGTCTGTATAAAGGAGAACTCCCTTGTCAATTAGTACATACTTTGTACTTGAATGTCATATCATCTCCCCCAAAACCTCATAGCACACTATAATAGTATGTATTGATGGTGATCTGAACTGTCTTACTGAACAGCCAAAGATATTCAGAGGATGTAAAATGCTCTCTTTTGATTGGCAATAAGGGTCGTTGGTCAAGCTGAAAAATTGCATTAATCTCTCCACAAGCGTTTCCCTTTACACCTACTGGGGTGTCATCACCATCACTTGCAGCATATGATTGACCGCAACGTATGGCTGTGTCAGATGCTGCAGATCCCTGCCAATAAGAATGTTAATCCACTTGACACATTCTGACTTTCATGCAGACAAACTCCAACATCACACTGTTTACTGCAGTTGATAGATTCTCACTGGTGTCTGCATGAGAGGTTGTTACAATGGCTGGCTCAGTTGACAAAGTGATGTCATGACCCTCGCAGCACTGGAACCCTTGATATGCAAAGAAGGCTCTCTTGAAAAGGGTGTTGAATAGAGAGGTAGACTTGATAAGTTCATATGGCTGTTTTAGCACTTGGGTGTCAGGGGAAAATTAAGTAGGTGTTGAGTTACAGGCCCAGAAATGTAAAATAGCTAGACTCAGTGAGACAGCTTGGCAAGAAATAAAATATATTGTTTTCGCCAGACATCAACAACCCCCTCTATTGATTTAACGTAGGTAAATTTGCTATGTTTGTGAAGAATGAAACAGACAGTAACATTTGCTGTTTACAGACTTGTTTAAAGAATATCTTGCTAATCTCAAAAGGTTATAAATATACTATGCCAATATTATTTGAGGTTGAGAATGACCATATCTAAAACTATTTATTAAGGATCAAAATGCTACAGTTGTGGCTTACAACATGAAGGTTTTTGCTTGATTTCTTTGCATTTCTATATGATCCACAGTCCACGTAAACTTGAGTTGTTTGCAGTTTTTTCTTTACTTGAATCAAATAAGGAATGCATTTAAATGACACGTTTAGAACTTCCAACCAAACTGTTCAGTTAAAAACATTCCATCTCTGTCGCTTTTCTTAGGTAGCTCCAATCAAAAAATTTCAATTCACATAAAATGATTGTCTGCTCATCTTTGCATGCATTCAGACGCTCATGCCCATACTAAAATATTTCCTACTTATTTCGGAGGTCTGATATCTTGAAAGTGTCTTGTCACAGCATAAAAAATGTCTTATTTTAATCTCTTATAAGTTTCCAGTCAGGGCATTCAGATTAAATTTTAAGTGCACTTTTTAAAAACATTATGATTATAAAGATCCATGTATGGTAAAATTCAGTGTCATTTCTTACTTCGGTCTTTTCAGACACAAAAAAGTTAAATAGCTCCTGAGGAAAACAAAGAAAGTTTTAGTAAAAAATCTGGACCGGCGCCTCATACATCACTTTCCAACCAATGTGGCACTGAATGCAGTTGGACTCACTTGCTTTGAAAACTCCTTTTGTATTAAGTGCTTCAGTACCGGAATGGCTAATGCATTGCAGGTGTATGCACAGTTTCTTTTGAGTGATTTTGTTCTACATTTATCCGAACTTACATGAAAGTATAGTTCTTTGCCTTTTGAACCAGATCTTTCTAACGACTGAAAATGAGTCTCCTTTTCAATTTAGAATTATAGTTGTGCATCTTTCCTGGAGCCACAATAGGCAAAATGAAGATGGCAAATCATTATAGTGCTAAATTTATTGTGAAACTTTCATGGCAATCTCTCATCACTGTTCTTGAAATGCACAAAAAAAGTAATGATCAGTTTTTAAAGCTTAATATTAGCAGATGTGGTCAACTATTTGGATTAAAATAACTATCATCACAGGTTAGACCCTGCTTGTGTATAAAGAATATTATAATTTTCTAAAGTTTGGCATTCAAGTAGTGACAATAGTTACGCATTTAGTCTGCTTAACTCTTATACTCCACTTTCCTCCATGAGATTACACCTAAGGCTGCTATACCGAACACTAGCTAAAAATCTGTGGACAGGTCAATAGCTTTGCCACAGGCCTTGGTTGGGATTAGCAAACGTTCTGGCCAGAATGGAAATTGGACAGTCTAACGCCAAAGGCTACTAAGCTAGGAAATTGGATTTGTAAAGGAAGGTGCACAATGTGTTTGCATAGTTTGTAGAAAAAAGTATTATGCTTCACTTCAGCACCACATAAAGCAAAGTTAAAAATGTTTAATGTTTGCGTTACAGCAGTTTAATAAATGTGACCTTATTTTTCGGCCAATGATTGTTTTGCTTGTTCTGCTTCTATTGCTGAGCTTGCTTCATGAACCAATCAGATAAGATCAACAAGCTAGGCAGCGTGCATGTTGAAAAGAAATGTGTGTTTGGGTTCTGACAAATAAAGTATTTTGCCACAAATTATGAGACTTTTTGAATGTCATCAGATGGTATACAACATAGTTTTGACCCATGACAAACTGTTCTATAAATTACTTTAGTTGCAAGAATCAAGAAAAAGAAAAGAAAATCAGCGTGGTTTTTGCTCAACCATTGCCACAGAAGTGACGATAATGGGAGAAATGCCTTCTACAGGCTTTCACAAGCATTTTTCATGAGATGAAAAAGAGCAGGAAACAATTTTCATAATTATTATGGAAAATTGTAGCGAATCTCTCTCATTGCAAGACGACTGATGTTAAGGTCAAAGAACACGCAAAGCATGAATAAATAGTGACTGGTAGCACATTGCCAATCAGTGCAGGGGAATCTGATGATGTCTGACAAAGTGTCAATCGAGCAGATTTCATGACTGTTACGAGCCTTTTATTGCATGAGGTGGAGAAAATGGTCTCCAATTGCTCTCACTGGTCGTAAAATTGATGTAATGTGTGATGCAGAAATTGTGGTCTATATTGAGCAAGGCAGTTACAGAGGAGGAGGGTGGATGTGTGGAAGAGTTCAAATTCCTATATTATGCAGTTGTGACCAGAAATAGTTCAGTAGAAAAAAATACAAATGTTAGCTCAGATTATAATAAACTGGCAACAGAAAGATCTTCTGATTATCATGGAGTAGGATGTAGGACCAGAATTGGCAAAATGAAATTCAGGAAATGGATTTTATCACTCAGATTGAATAATCAATTGATTAGAAAAGGGATTGGATGACAAATTTTGTGCAAGAATGAAGACATAAATGCGAATTACTCAATTCGTTGTAGCCTGGGAAATAAACACCAATACCCAGAGGACCACTTAGTGATGTCCTATATCATGTCTTTGGATGAGTGTAATTTTGTAATATTGTGATAATGTCACAGAAAACAGCATTAATAAATCAAGATCAAAGATGACACTTAGGTACAATTTCTGTGCTAAGAGGACATATTGGAGAATTGCATGATAATTTTTTTTGTTAGTCTGAAACAGATATGCCAAGGAAAAGGTAATTGATGTCATTCATGACAAAAGTAAGACAACTGAATTGGAAAACATTGCCGGCTTTGGTACAGTAGAATTAGGCAATCAGGAATTCATATTTTAGCAGCATTGGTTTTCTCTTACGAGTTATGATGAATATGATACATGCAGCCCTTCAAGCTCAATTCTGGTCACAAAGTTTGAATGACGAAATGGGAGACAGAGCGGGAGTCCTTAACGTGTTACATATTTACCCCATGTGACAATTCTTGCCAAGCATGGACCCTGATTCAAAGGACCACTCATTTCTAAAATATCTTCATTACATTGTACTGTTGTGTATAGCCTGTTTATTTATTTTTTGCATGCACAACTTCAGTGTTGTAATTCAAGGGAAAATTGGTTTTTTTTAGCTGATTCTCATCCACGATCTTTCTGAAATTGAATTTAGACAAATTACTGGCATCCGTCTTGTAACAATTGTGTTGCTGACTAATGACCCTTGATAAATCACAGAGAAAGACCAATTTCAGAAAATTACTCTCTGTTCTTTTGTCAGGTCTCCTGTCAGATGTTTATTGATCAATTGTGAGGGACTGATAAAGGCGGAAAGTTCAAGTGATTTGTTATCCAAGCAGTCAAGTGTAGCGCATTGCAAGCAGAGTTTGAAATAAAGAAAAAGTGTTACTTGATGCTTGATGTTGACTGACAATCAAAAGGATCTGATTCCAAAATAATCAGTTATGACTCCCAAAAAGGAAAAGCTTAAAAATTGCTAAGGTCTGATTAACTCCGAGAGTTCAAGTGATTTTGCATCAAGGCAGTCAAGCTCAATATTATTAGACAGATAGGGACAGACAGACAGACAGACAGACATTATTTATTTTCATAATTATTTGTTACATTTTTACATTCATACATACAATAAATGGAGTGATGATGTTAGTGATGAATGTAATTATGAAGGAGACCCCTAAAGTCAATGAAACTGACGCTTGCAAGGGGCCACCAAGGAATGAATGAGGAGATGCAGTGAGATGATGAGATGAAGGTGCACAGAGCTTACCTATCACACAAAAACTTGTGAGCACAGTTTTATTTTCTATTTTGTTACCATGTCACTTGTTAAATGTCAAAATCAAGTATGTTGTTACTATAGATATGTAGTTTGTATTAACAACTTCTTTGGATTTTGTGCTGAAAGAGTTTTATTTGGCGTGCAAAAATTCTGAGTAATCCAAATTTAATGAATTTAAATAATTCACCTGATCAATTAACAGAGCATTTGGTAAATGGTATTTGCTCATTCAATTTTCTCGTTGATAAACAAGTTTGTTCACATTAACAATTTCCAGCTTCATGCAGATTATTTCCATTCCCTGCGACCTTCATATCTTATTAAACCTCCCAAAGCAAATACCAGCTATAAGGAATTCATTATTGAGATTCATTGCCCTTGTAACAAAAGAAAAAAGAGGGAATCTTATTTAAACCTTGTTTGACAATTCATTGGGCCATTTGCCAAAAAATGCTTTAAAGGGGTATTTCTGTTGATCAGAGCAATTTGTTAGCCATTCACGTTCATTAATTATCTCCAACTCTTTTTTACAATTGGCCACTTGAAATGTGTCAATTAATGGACACATTTGAATCATGGATCATAAGATTAAAAAAAAGTACATTTTTGGTCTTCTTGTTATTCCACATCATCCAACAGATATAACATAACATAACTTTACATAATATTTACAGGTCATCGTATAAAGATAGGGTGAAATTCTTCAGCTCTTGACACAATATATTTTACATACTTAATTTGTCTATTACACAGGGTTTTTTCCCTGATGCTATGAAAATAGCAAAGATCATACCTCTTTATAAGTCTGGTGACCCTACAATCATAAGCAATTACAGGCCAGTCTCAGTCTTACCTGTATTTTCTAAAATAATTGAACGCCTTATGTATAACAGACTAATGGCTTTTATTAAAAGAAACAACATATTGTAAAAGTATCAGTTTGGTTTTAGAGATGGTCATAGTACCAGCATGGCTTTGACTGTACTTATAGATAATATCTTGTCAGCCATTGACAGTGGTGAGGTTACGATTGGTGTTTTCTTAGATTTTAAAAAAGCCTTTGACACGGTTGATCATGACATTTTGTTAAAAAAGCTCTATTACTATGGAATTAGAGGTATAGCACATAATTGGGTAAAAGACTATCTGAGAAATCGACAGCAATATGTTTGTTTTAACTATGTTGACTCTTCAAAATTGAAGTTAAAATGTGGTGTTCCTCAAGGATCAATTCTCGGTCCTCTATTATTTCTTCTATATATTAACGACATAGTAAATGTATCATCCAGCTTGCTTCCAATAATTTTTGCAGATGATACTAACATTTTTATGAGAGGGCGCTCTTTAAAAGAAATAACTGAAAAAATGAATGAAGAAATATCCCAAATCATGCTCTGGCTTAATTCCAATAAGTTGTCTTTGAATGTGGCTAAAACGCATTACATGGTTTTTAGATCAAAAAGTCGCAAAATTGACTCCTTTTTTCCATTGAAAATCAATGGCTCAGAAATTGACCGTGTAGCAACTACAAAATTCATAGGTGTATTGCTGGATGAAAAATTATGTTGGGATAAGCACATACAATATATCAAACCTAAGATTGGTAAGGGAATTGGAATCTTATGCAAAGCCCGAAAAACACTAACTAAAGAGGCTCTTATTTCACTTTACTTTTGTTTTATTTACCCATATCTTACATACTGCATTGAAATCTGGGGAACAGCAGCACAAACTTACCTTTCAACTTTATTAAAGCTTCAAAAAAAGGCTATTAGGGTTATCTCATCAGCTAGCTTTAGAGCGAGCACTGAACCTCTATTCAAACAACTCAAATTTCTTAATCTTCATCAGTTATATCAAAAGTCAATAACATTATTCATGTACAAATTTGTTAAAGGTTTTCTTCCAGAGATATTCAAGGATATGTTTAGAAAAAATAGTGACGTCTCAAGCAGAGTGACAAGAAATTCCTCTAAGTTTAGCATTCATTTTTGTAAAACTGAACTATACAAGAGATCAATTAAAGTTGTGGGACCAAAAATATGGAATCAGGTTGAGGATAGAATTAATCACCACTGCAGTATTGAAAGTTTTAAGAGGAGAATACATAAATATCTTCTTGAAAATAGCATTATTTCATTCTGAACTATAAAAGGAACAGATGCTACACTTTGTTATCTTTAGGGCTCTCTGGGAATCTTGCTTGGGTCTCCCGTCTCTTCTAAAATAGGAGAGTTAATTGATCCGCATTCCCAGGTAGTCACAGTATAATGAAAAACGGTTACATTATATATTGTGCAATTGATACCTTAGTGACATTATCATATGATCTGAAGCATCAAGTGTTAACTTTGTTGTATAATGATATTGTCACCAGTCAAAGCAGTTCATGAATTGTACCCTTGAATTTGTATATATTATGTTTTTTGTTTTTTTTTATAATCATAGACCACCTCATAGTGAACATAAATGTATTTGATCAACAAATCTCTCTCTCTTCCTTACTTGCTATAACCTATTTTCTTACTTTCTTAATCACCATCATAATTACAACCATATATCATAGTTTTCTGATTATTCACTCGTATATTTTGTATATATTATATTATTTCTTCTACCTTGCTATAATCTATATTATTATATTGTCTAGCTAAGTGTAATTTTTTTTTTTTTTTCTTTCGTTTCTTCTTCTTTTTATTGTATTTATTTATCTTAATGTTTGCTTCAAATAACATTCTTTCCTAATATACCATAATGACATACTCTTAAACTCTTTTAAATTATAGCCTGCTTCTATAATTATTTGTACTTGTATATGTATTTGCATTTGGTTAAATTCTTGACTTTGACAATCTCATATTGGTAAAGGCACATATAATTTTGTAATTATCTGCCTACCATTTTTTAAAAACTAATGCAATATCAATAGATTATCACCTAATGTACTATTAATGGTCAATAAACTTGAAACTTGAAACTTGAAATATGAAAATGATGAGGTAGCATATAAACAAATTTAGCTATTATTACATATTCTAATTGATGATGGGATGAAAGTGTTCTTAAAACGTACAGTTCCTGCAAAACAGGCTCTCAGCTGACGTCCACTGGCAACATGTTGTATTCACTGTTCATTGGGTGTCTCGGATCAGACCTAATGGCCTTAGTCAGGTGTGCCATGCACTGTTTGTATATAGCATCATTATCATTAAGTGAACTGCTCGGTACTCCCAGTACACGTCCGCACACCCTACGTGGTTTGTCAAGATCATGCCTCAGACGTTTTGTGAGCATTCCGAAAAACCCTGCCCCTGCATACATCAGCAATGGAGGAATACATGCATTAAAATAGGTGGTCATGATATCCTACAAAAAAATGGAATTGTTGCGGCATTCAAGTGCGGCACTCCTGGATTTTATTAGATTTTACGATATGCTGGAAGGGAGTTCCAACCATAATTTGTGTGATTCTGGTCCCTATCCCTGCTCTTATTAACCTATAAATACAGGACCTTAAGTGCCAATAATGCATCTATCCATCAGTTGTGACCAGCATGTGTTTAGTGTTTTAACAAAAATCTTTTAAACCATGTAACCCCAACTACTACAGTTTTTCCGCACCACCTTGGGCTTAAGCAGCAAAGGGAGTATGCAGTATGCATCCGTGCAATAAAACACTTCCGTCCACCAGGGCTGATAAAGTTGACATCTCGGAACAGGGGTCAGAGTTACTTGAAGGAGTCATTCATCAGTCTGTTGGTCTCACTGACCTTCATCCTTAGTTTTTGTCACTCATTCGTCATTGAGACAGTCATTCATCAACTTATTTTCCATCCATCTTTGTTTATTAACTCATGGCTGACCTCTTGGCACTAGCAACTCTTTCCACCAGGACTGATGAGGTTGACATCTCGGAACAGAGGTCAGAGTTAGTTCAGAATAAGATCACCTTGGTCAGGCCAACTTGAAGGAGCCATTCATCAGTGTGTTGGTGTCACTGACCTTCATCCTTAGTTTTTGTCTTTCATCCATCAACTTCATTTATCCATCCGCCTTTGTTTATTCATTCATGGCTGACCTCTGGTCACTTTTATCTTTACATGCTGTGTGATTTGTTTCAGCGTCACACTGATTTACTCAAAAAAAATGTCCCTAATCTTTTCTTTTAGCACACAACCTGAAGCCAATAACTGGTGTTTTGCGATTACAGTACCCGTACCTACTAAAAATAGGTCAGCTAAACATCAATCTACTTCAGAATAATTGTTGACCATTTCCAAATAATTTCCTACTTACTCAAGGAATTATAAATGCAGTGTATCCTGGCTCTTGCCATGAAAACAAAACTAAGAATATATGAATATGGAATACTTCAAAGTAATTTTATATTATTTCATTTTCTGCCGTGCATTTTGAGATGCATTCATCAGGTGAGTACAACCGAAAAATCTCCATTGACAGTTATTTCCTTTTGCGTGACCAGTTGCCAGACAGTGTGCTATCTCGTTTCACTGTGTTATCCGTTGCCGTTGCTTATTTATCATAATGGTCCTATACATTTTCTGTTGTGTCAAGATGCAAGGCAAACCAAGGCAACCTCTGAACTGCTCTAAGTTGGCATCTTATTTCATTTGATTGACAACCAAATGCATCATTCTTTCTGTCAATAAATATATATCTAGCTGAAATACGCGTATACCAGAATTATTTTAAGGGCACTCCATATCTTAAGTAACTTGAAAATGGTGGTTTGTCTTCTTAGAATATTTTTGTAAGCTGGAAGTTATTGAAAGCCAGACTATTGCTGAATCATACACAATGATATCAAACTTGTATCAAGTGGACGGGAAGGTCTTCCGCTGTTCAGGAGGGGGGGAGGGTTGGTCTAGTGGTAGCGTGCTGGACTGCCAATCGCTGCATCCAGGGTTCGAATCCAGCTTAATGTATAGTTATAGGCCTATGCTGGACAGCTGTTTCAATCATCCTACATTGCCGTGTACTCCTCCTGTATAATTTTTCATTTACAGTCCTAATTAGCCTACCAGGAAGTAGAGCGACAATCATCCATCCATCCATCCATCCATCCATCTGCTCTTCGGGAGCTATTCCTGTGCTTCTAGTCTACAGCCAACCCAATGGCAAAATCAGGTTGATTGATTGAGTACTCTGAAATATTATTGCAAAATTCTTTAGACACTGTCTGGTCTGTTGCTTCGCCTGGCAATCCAATCCTACATCGCAGGGCACTGGGGGCTATTTTTTACACAGAAAAAAGATCTTTTTTAAGGAGGTACCTACACAATGTCATGTGGACTACATCGTATTTTTATATTTAAAAAATGAAATATAATAAATCGTTCAACCCACAAATACCCTAATAATACACTCAATATTTTGGAAATCCGAGAATTTGAAAAAAATTAAGTGCAGTTCCAACACGTTATGTAGATATGTCAAATCTGTCATATTCATACATATGCTGCATGGTTTCGAATTTTTGTTATGACAACAGTAAAACTCATAGGATGCTCTATACTTCAGACGGAAACCTGAATATTTCATTATGTACTGCAGATCATATACATGGATGAGAATTGGTCAAACTTTACCTCTCTCCGGAAGCTAAAATGGCTTTGGCTAAAATAACAGTTACTGTTCATACATCCCTTCTTGGTAAAATTTACTCATCATCAAACAGGAAATTCTGAGCATTTTTATAACTAAAATATGCAACCGTTTATTATCCCCCACCAAGTGTGGTATCAGCGCCCACAGAGTGTGATCTGCGGTGTATGATCTGCCTGCTCAGATCACACATCTTAGTTACCATAGCAACACCGCATGACACAGCACCTTGCTGCCTGCTGAGTTTGAAAACTGTGCGTAATTTTCAAACAACATGACTATGATTGAAGGATAATTGTTCAGGCAATGATCATCTTAGCACCTTCAAACTTTCAGGAATTCTTTAACAGTGTCTATTAGGTATAATCCTAAAATGGTATGGTTTTCTGGCATAAGGATAAAAAGTAACAGAGGTATTAGTAAAGAAAAGTCGGAAAAAGTAGTTAAAAGTACGGAAAAAGACACATTTTGTGAGATCTCCGCTGGGCACACCTTGCAAGTTGCATGCAATATGGAATGGAATTACAACATCTGATGAAAAATATTCCACAATGTTACAAAATTGATAAGGATGCCTGCTCCTTAAACTCCATGATTTCCTGAAATGATCATTCAACCAAAAGATGAAAGTAACCACAATGCAGATGAAAGTAACCACAATGCAGATGAAAGTTGCATGTCAATCATCTTGCTTCCTGTTTGATTAAAGATGAATTATCAGATATCTTTAATAAACTTGGTAATCCAAAGGAAGAAAGACAGACCCCTAGATATCTAAGTGTCTAAGGAGCATGTCTTTCAGGCTGACAAAGTCATGAAACAGTGATTCAAATAAAAAAAAAACATATGAAAAATGAATCTCAACCAAATGTAAACTTCCAAGGCTAAAAAGGTAAAGATCAAAACCTTCAGAGTCAGATTAACATATTAAAAACAAATCAAGCAAGTCCTTTGTTTATTTCTACAAAGACGTTCAAAAAAGGATATTCAATTTTTTATTAACCATATTTTTACTCATCTATATTTCAAAGCCTTGTGTTGAATATTTCACAAGAATCCTCTAATGCCAGATTACCCAGAAAGAGCACTTACTCAATTTTGCCAACTACATCTTTACTCATCTCTATTTCAAAGCTTTGTGCTAAATCTTTCAGAAGAATCCTCTCCTGCTTCATATCACTGTCTCCTGCTGCATAAGCAAGATGCTTATTCATAATTCAGACACAGATACAAAGGTCAAATACAGTCAAAATACTAATTGTGGTCTATATCACAAACCTTGATATTTCCAGTGACCAATACAACGTCCATTTAACAGTGAGAGAAATGTAACACCTATGGAGTATGAATTTCAAAAAAATGTAAACTTCGAGAGCTCAAAAGTCAGAATTAAACTTTCATAGTCTGATTTATCATATTAAGGTCTATACCCTATCAGCGTTCCTCGGGCCAAAGTCGGTCAAATGCTGCTGACATCGGACTGACGCCGGGCCGACGCTGGACTGTCGAGGCACGCTGACAGGGTAATTCCAGAATACCGTCAGTTAATTTCAACAAAGATGCACTCAAAAATGGATCTTCATAATTTTATGATTCTTTACGCATCTATGCATAACTCTATTTCATAGCTTTATGTTGAATATTTCACAAGATTCCTCTCCTGCCTCTTAACAATGTCTCCTGCTGCACAATTGGTTATCTGTGATGGACGCAAGACACTCATTCATAATTCAGACTCACAGCTACGAAGGTCAATTCTTGAGGCACAATAATTCAGCATACAAATGGGCAGCTGTTTGCTATGGCAGTGCTTGTCAAAGGAATTCTACATAGCTAAATTCTGAATAATGCATAAGAATGTCTTAGCCTTTCTTCATACAAGCCATTCAGTCTATTATGAACCTCACCATCTTTGAAATATTGGGATTTTCAGACATGCCGGTTATTATAACAACAATATTTCTAAAAAGTTCTGAGAGTAATAAATTGTTTCAAGGCAGTATGGAAAACGAAATGAATGAATAATCTTGAGATTTTCTCTGCTCTGACTGAAAATAAATAAAGCCATTATCAAGAAATAAATAATTCCCCCATACAGCTGGAAACTCCAAGCTTCTCGCCCTCCCAATAATATTTACTGGTTGATCCCACAGTTTTTCTAAAATCTATAATTTTCCAGTTGGAATAGATCATTGATATAAATTCAATAAATATTCATGAAAAGATAAGACTCTTAGCCTTGGGATACGGGAACTCATTAATGTAAAGCTGCATGTTTTAAAAGCAGGGAAATGTGGCTGAGGGAATAATATTATCATTCTGTTAAGCAGTTACACAGTGCAAGTTCTCAGCATAGTTCTCATTCACTATGATTTGTTAAGGATGTAAATAAACCATATTTAACATAAATCAGCTTATTGAAATATAAATGGATTTCACTGCTGTTTTTGTGAAGAACCACACGAAAAGATGACTAAGTCGTTTTGGACTGTGTTTCATTTTTGATACATCAATTAAATTTCAGTTATTTGTAAACAGAACATACAGTACAACCATCATAAAATGGCTCGTCAGTTTGGATCTTATCTATCGATCTGTAGTTGTCCATGGCGATCTTGGTTGATATGGAGTGATCAATCTGGAGTGATCTGTTATGATCTGCATCAATTAATCAGAATTAACATTAATAAATGACTTTTCTGTGCCAAATAACCTATGGATATGTTTCCTTAATCAATATATTCAATTGTTATATGGATTTTGTCTCTTCTTTGACTTATAATCCTGAATAATTGACATTATTGATTTTCATTAAAAGTGGATTAGTAGATCACTACAGATAGAGTTATATCGTCTCAGATCACTACAGATCACTCTTTATCCGGACCGCTCTGGATCACTACGGATCACTATGGTGAGCCATTTTAAGATGGTTGTACTGTACAACCATTACGCACTGTGCAAGAGATGGGGTAAGCCCAGTTGCTAGAGCTCCGGACCTCGAAATTACAGGGTCCTGGGTCCAATTTTGTTCTTGGCCAAGTGACCTGAACCTCAGTTGGACAGCAATTTCCATCACATTGCTGTTCCATCCTCCTTTCAGCTACCACACCTTGTCTGACAGGTCTACAACTTCTTGTGAATCACACAGCACAGTGTACATGGTCAACATTCTCCCGAAATAGCTGTTTTATGTCAGCCCGTAAATCTTGACACTGCTCACATGTTGAGTTCCAGGAGGTCAGTCATGAATGAATAATCAGTGGTGCATTCATGAGAGACTTATCACCTCAGGATACCAAGCCAAATATTATTCTACGACCTACAAGATATGCTGACAGTGCCATGTTGTCATACAGGTGTATACATAAGGTGAACCAATGCACAGTGTGCGTTTCTTGTGGAAACGATTGGCCTCAAATGAATACAGAAAAAGCAATAAATTAGATGAAGATAGACTTATTAAGATAAACCAAGAAAAGAAACTTTTATTTTATTCTAGGATTTGATGATGAATTTCTGGGAAAAGTGAATTACAACACAATTTGGAGTATCAAGAGTTCACCCATGAATAAGTCTAGACTAAGCAAGCAGTTGCATTTTAAGGCCCCTCAGGTCCAAATTAGCCAAAGCTGAAGATCAGTGACACCAACAGACTTCAACTATCCTCTATCCTGAGATCTCTGCCTTGGCAAAATCTAAAACTGTAAAAGATTGAATAGTTGTAGATCTAATGATTTTGTGAATTGAGTAAAATCATTGTGGAGGCGAACCATCATTTGTGATCTCCCTGCTTTGATGTCTATTCAGGTAGACAGAAATTTTGATGTTTTTTTTTTCAGCCATCATTGTGGATTCATTCTGTGACAGGTTAATTTTGATTTGTTGTGTGTATAACACTTGGATTGGCTGGTTTAAGTCATTGTGCTCTAGCTATTTTTTCACAAATTTATAGCTGGCACATGAATGGCCAGGAGGCATGACATTATATACTTTCTTTCAAGCATTTCAAATATTTGATAGTCATTCCATGACCACAAGTCTAGAACACACACCATTATAGTAATTATTATATTTGGTTTTCGGCCTGATAGAATTTTCCATTGCAGCCATATGACAAGCAAGACAAATGTCTATAAGAAACAAATGTCCCCTATTCCCTTTGACAGTTATTTCCTTCGCATGAAAAGTTGCCAGACAGCGTGCTATCCCATTTCATTGTGTTATGCATTGCTGCTACATATTTATTATATGGTTACAGGCTATACAGATGCTGCTTTGTCAAAAAGTAAGGCAAACCTGTAGAGCAATCAATAAATGTTCCTATAGTAGATGCCAACACTTGCACACCCCAACACTTCCATGCACTTCCATTCATTTTTTTTTAAATCTGGCCAATGCATTATTAAATGTGGCTCAAATGACATCTACTCATTTGTCATTGGTTACAGGGGAATGAATCTTAAAAATGAATTGATAAAAATTGGAGTATGCTTCAGGAGGTTGAGTGAAATATGAAGGTCGCATGGAACGGAACAATATTTAATGTCCTCCATTAAGCTAGAAATGGTTCACTTTGAACAAACTTGTGCATTAAAGGGAAAATGAATGAGGAAATACCATTTACAAATGGTCTGAAATAGCCCGGGGAATGTTTGGTAGAAGTGTTGCCAATCAATGGCTAAAATTGCTGAAGGTTGAAATCAGTGTGAAACAAGTTCCATGGATGCAGGATTGATGCATGATTGGGCCTTTGTGTTTTTGGTATTTATGCACTTGGTAGGCTGGTTACTAATTCGGTGAGAAGGGGACACAGCGGTAAGGGGAAAGCTCAACAATGCTTCATATACATTAATTTGTAAATTGAATTTGAACTAAATACAAACTTGTGTAGCAAGTTGCCCCAGGTGAAAATCCTGTATTTCAAAAAGCCACGCAACAAACAAATACTTGTTCGTATTTGAACCCAATTGTTACACATCCTCACTCAACAACTACAAGCTAAATATTTCACAAGAATACTCTCCTGCCTCTTATCACTGTCTCCTACTGCACAAGGCGTTATCTGTGATGGATGCAAGACGCTCATTCATAATTCAGACACACAGCTACCTAGGTTATTCCTGAGGCACAATAATTCAGCATACAAATGGGCAGCTGTTTGCTATGGCAGTGTTTGGCAAAGGAATTCTACATAACTAAATTCTGAATAATGCATAAGAATGTCTTAGCCTTTCTTCATACAAGCCATTCAGTCTAGTATGAACCTCAGAATCTTTGAAATATTGGGGGTTTTCGGACATGCTGGTTATTATAACAAGGATATCTATAAAAAGTGCAATAAATAAATTGTTTCACAGCAGTATGGAAATTGAAATTAATAAATAATCTTGAGATTTTGTACACTCTGACTGAAAATAAATAAAGCCATTACCAAGAAATAAATAATTTCCCATATAGCTGGAAACTCCAAGCTTCTCCCCCTCCCATTAATATTGAATGGTTGCTCCTTAAGATTCAAAAACAATCGACACAGTTTTTCTAAAATCTATAATTTTCCAGTTGGAAAGAATTAGTGATTTAAATTTAATAAATATTCATGAAAAGATAAGACTGATAGCCTTGGGATACAGGAACTCATTAATGTAAAGGACGTTTTAAAAGTAGCTGAGGGAATATCATTTTGACAAGCAATAACACAGTGTAAGTTCTCAGCATAGTTTCTCATTCACTATAATTTATTAAGGATGTAAATGAGTCATATTTGACTGATCAGCTAATGACATATAATGGGATTTTAATGCTGTTATTGTGCAGATCCCAAGAAAAAGATTATTGACTTGTTTTAATTTAGACCATGTATCATAGTAACGGTTTAATCGGTCCTTCCCTGACAGAATGTTCCATTGCATCCATATAATAACAAACAAATGTCCTTTGACAGTTATTTCCTTTGTGTGACAAGTTGCCAGACAGTGTGCTGTCTCATTTCACTGTATTATGCATTGCAGTTACATATTTGTCAAGGAACTATGTACATATTCTATGCTGTCAAGATGTAAGGCACACCTACAGCACAACCCAATAAATGTTCCAAGAAGATGCTTGCATTTGCACAGCCCAGCACTTCCATTCACTTATATTCCTTTGCACTATCCAGCCCTGCCTTCCACTCACATGTCAGTAGAGTTGTAACAATTAATTTTCATAGATAAATCATCACTTTTCATAAAAATTGCTTTTGACTTGAACACAGCAATTAGCATATAGAAAATTAACTGAAACACAGTTGAGGTTTTAGTTAATTTTCTATATTTTTGTTAATTTAGAATGATTTTCTCATGGAGTGAGCAGGGAAGTGATGGCATGGAGACTGTTTAAGGGCAAGCATCTGCAAGGATCTTCATGGGTATAAATTTAGGAATTGTTTTATTTGTACTGTAGGCTGCCTCCGATGTGGCCTTAATGGGTATCTATCTTATTATGAATAAATCTTCATATAGCATACAGAATGTTTTTTTTTCATACTGAATACTCCTCCATAGAAAATATCTGTTACGAAACCCTATAATCTGGTTGGACGCCCCCATATAATGTGTCCACCGGAAGTTATTGAATGCTAGAGAAATGATGAAGCAAACACAAAGCCATTCAATTTGTATTAAGCTAGCAGCAACATTCTGTGCTACCTGATATATTTTAGCTCCGAAAAGTTTTTGGTAAATAATGTTGATGCTCTCCTATACTTTCGCTTTGCATGGAAATCAAATCATACTTTCTATATGGTACAGTTTAGGAGATGATGTTGATAGAAAGTGACTTGTTTGTGTCAGTTTTTATAAATTCACAGCTCATCCTTTAATACAAATAATCAAAAGAAAAACATTTCTGCTCTTGACACTTCCCTTCTAATTAATATTAAAGTTGACACATCGCCAAGGGCCATTCAACTAATCTGTCAAGGTATTTAATGAATGGGTTGAGCTTCAGTCACTCAGGCCCTGTTTAAAACAAAATTTGGCCAATGAATTATTAAATCTGGCTTAAATGACATCTTCTCTTTTGTCATTGGTTACAGGGGAAATGAATCTTAATAATGAATTTATAAAAATTGGAGTTTGCTTCAGGAGGTTGAGTGAGATATGAAGGTTGCGTGGAATGGAACAATCCAGAAATGGTCCACTTTAAAAAAAACTTGGGAATTAAAGGGATAACTGAATGAGTAAATGCCATTTACCAAAACGTCCTAAATGATCTGGGAAGTGGTTCGTATAACTGATGCCAGTCATGCACTGGCCAAACTTTCTGAAGGTTGAAATTAATTAATGTGAAACAACCACGGATGAAGGATTGATGATTGATTGGGGCTTTATATTTTCGAAGTTTATGCACTTGGTAGGCTGATTGCTAATTAGTTAGAACCCTCCAAATCGGTGTCTAACTTATAACAAGAACATTTTTAAAAAGTGCCATAAATTAATTGTTTAAAAGCAGTATGAAATCGAAGTGACTAAATAATTCTGAGATTCTGTGCGCTCTGAAAATTAATAAGGCTATTACCACAAAATAAATAATTCTTGTATAGCTTGAAATTCAAGGCTTCTACCCCTCCAACGAAAATCTAGTGGTTGCTCCCTTAAGATCCATTAATAATTTGCCCAGTTTTTCAAAAATCTAAAATTTTCCAGTTGGAGATAATTAGTGAGTTAAATTCAATAAGTAATCATGAATAGATAGGACTTGTAGCCTTGGGATATAGCAACTGATTAATGGAAAGCATGTTTTTAAAGTATGGAAATGTGGCCAAGTGAGTATAATTTTGATAAGCAATTTCACAGTGAAAGTTTTCAGCATAGTTTCTCTTTCACTTTGATTTGTTAAGGATGTAAATGAAGCATATTGAACTTATCAGGTTATGAAATATAACAAGATTATACTGCTGTTGTTATGCAGAACCCCCAGAAAAAGATAATTAAGTTTTTCAGACCATGTCTCATTGATGATATATCAATTCAATTTAATTTTATTTGTAAACAGAATTTACATCCATCACAAACTGTACAGAGAGATGGTTTTAGCCCAGTTGGTAATGCTGTAGACCTCCAAACTGCTGGGTTTGATTTCATTGTTGGCTGAGTGACTGGAAAGTAAGAGAATGTTTATTTCACGTTGGATTGAAACACAATAAAAACACACAAGCAACAACATTTTGGACCTATTTTGGACAGCATATTTGAATCACATAGCTGTTTTCTCCTCCTTTTGGCTACCACACCTTGTCTGACAGGTCTACAACTTCTTGTGAATCACACAGCACAGTGTACATGGTCAACATTCTCCCGAAATAGCTGTTTTATGTCACATATAAATCCTGACAGTCCGCACTGGCAGAGTTCTCAGAGGTCAGTCATTAATGAATAAGCAATGGTGGATTCGTGAGAGAATTATGACTTCAGAATATTAAGCCAAATATTACTCTCTGACAATGTTATGTCGTCATATGGGTGTGTGAGGTGAATCAATGCGCAGTGTGGGTTTCTTGAGGTTAGCCAGAAATTAATTAAGTATAAGCAATGTTATTAGGTAGAAGAGTGATTTATTATCTCATGATACAAACCCTAATATCATCCTATGAGCCATAGGGTTTCCTTACAGTGTTGTTTCATGCTTACACCAATAGGATTGGCTGATGGTGTTATTTTATCATACATGTTTCTGGGAAAAGTAAATCATGACACTGTTATTGAAGTCCCAAGAGGTCAGCCATGAATGAATTTAGAAGACTAATTAAGCAGTGGCATATTCAGGGGAGGGGCATTGGGTCATGGCCCCGTCGTGCTGGCCAAACATTAACATCCATGAAAGAGATAGGAAACGCTGCGGATCGACATGTAGTCATTAGTCACCAAATGTTGTGCCCCCCACCCCAGGAAATGTCAAGATATGCCCCTAAAAGGCGGGATGGATTTAATTAATTTTTGTCTCTGATAACTGGCCTTGACATTTATTTTTATGGGTGAGCTGATTCAGCTGTTATATCACAATGACCGTGATAGTTTAATTTATAGTAGATGAAAATCGAGTGCTTACAGAAAAGCTTTTGGTGGCCATCAATGACCTCAAAACATACCCTATCAAATATCTTGAAATTAAGTGTCCATTTGCCATTCAGTATCTTTTGACCTCATTGACGGGAGGTATGACACATCAAATGGCTTTCCCTGCTGGCATTGCAAGTACATGTATATAGGATATAACCTCACAAACTGCAAACGAGTCAAACGGAATTGCATAGACAGGGATATGGATATGACCTCACAAGAGATACCCCAGTGCCTTTCTGTATGCACTTCTTTGGTCAACTGTAATAAGATGAAACATCATGAAAGCCTTATCTATGAGTCTGTTACTTCCACCCTGTAATTTTTGAACGGCACAAATATTTCTTTGTGATTTTTCTTCAATGGCGTCAAACTTAGGGTCATGCAGGTATATTTTATAAACGGTCTATTTTATGAATCCAGCATTTAGACATGACCGAGATAAAATGTCTCCATCCTTGTACTGTTTGATTGTGTTAGCTCTAACCTATATAGATTTGTTGAGTGCTGTATTATACTCTACCTGGCAGAACATTAATCCCAGTACAAATACTCGTCAAGCTCCAACAATAGCATTGGCAATGACATTTTGGCACATGCAAACCCTAATCTGCTCTGTGACATGTAATTAAATTGATCTGGTCAAACATTAATAAGATTTACGATAAAACAGATGTGCTATTGTAGCCATTGTTGTCATTTGTAAATTGTGGACAAAAGCATCGACAGTGAATAAAACATCTGGTAAAAAATTGTTCATTCATAACAAAAACCATAATATGTTGCTTGGTCAGGGACAGCAGGTACATCCACAAATAGAAATGTTTCTTCTAGAAACGAAAATAAATAGATAGATAGATAGATAGATAGATAGATAGATGGACAGAAAAATAGATAGAAAGATAAACCTAGTTCTGGGTGCTGATTTTTATGAAGTAGAAGAGACCGATAATTTGATAGAAAACATAAATAAAACGTATATTTATTTATTCTGTTTCTTTGCTACTGATATAAAAATGAAGATCGCTGCTACATGTAAATATAAACTTCTGCATTCAAAGCAACAGTGCAATAGTCGACTTACATGCATGAACCATGAGTAAATTAAGAGATGAGATTGATGTGTCTCCAGGCAAACGTTGACACTATCACACCAGCTGGATCAAGGCTTGTTTGGAGATGATGTGGCAAGTTGCCCCAGGTAAAAATCCATATTGTTTCATCTCTGTTGATTCAATGCTTGCTCATAGTAACTGTTGTTCCTCCACACTCTATGAATTGACACAACATTTGAAGGAATCCTGCACTTTGCTGTTTATTTCTTGCTCTACAATTAATGTTAATGACAGGCTGATGTCTGTCTATTTATGTCCGCCAAACCACCCTTTGGTATGGGCCTACCTACACATGTTTGTATGTTCATCTAAATGATTGTGTCCTAATTTTTCTTCAATTACAGGTAATTTCATTAGTACGCGATTCTTAGGTTCTAGAAATACTGAATACATGACATTTTTAGTTAATCTGATTGGTTTAGGAACAACAGAACGTCACACATTTGATTTATCAAACGTAGTGAGTACTAATTTAGCATTGATTCCTCACAGCCAAGTGTGAATGACAAGAATCGCATGGTAATGAAATCGCCTGTAAATCATTTTCTACCAGTTGCAGTTAAGGTCTTACAGGAATGAATATATCACAGCAAATAAAAAAGATTGACTGCATCTTTTGGATATGCAAATTTGAAATTTAACTCCATCAAACAGGTCTATTACTGGCCAGTCATAGACATTAATGCAAGAGCGTGTAATATTGACGTTGAAACAAGTGCAAATACAAGCTTGGAACTACCCTAATTGTTAATTAGGCATATTTCATATTGGAAGAAAAGACTTATCTTATATATGTCTGATCTCTCCAGTACTGTAATATTAAGTTGTATTCTTTATGAAATTGTGAGTATCAATACCAGCTGGGATTGGCCAAACTTACTTACATTACATTTTTTTCTTTCATGACATTATAAAGCAATATGCACATCGGGCTTCTGGTCAAGCGAACAATCGTTGACATTTATCTCAAGATAAATGACATTAAAGATACAACCTGAATATGAAGAAATGACATTTTGTGATTAGTTGAGTTTTATTTCTGAAACTATCTCTCACAACCAAGTTAGCATATTGAATTATCTATCAAAAATGTTTGGATTAGCCTATTCCAAAAAGTTAGATTTACAGTAAACATTTCTCCAAGTATTGCTAATAAAAAAGAAACAATGAATAGAGAAAGGTTTATGCAGAGCTGTATAGTTCATATGGAGTAGTTTTTACCAAGCAATATAAAGGTTTCATTTATCATAGATTGACTTAGATGTGTCCAGATTTTAATGAGTTAGTTAAATTTATTTGACATTCAGCAAATTTTGACTTTTGAAGAATTCATATTCATGTTTACTAATGCATCCAAATTCTGCACACTTTGAAGTTAATAACGACACAAAATGACCAGTGCCACAAAAAAACTTATTTCGACACCTGTTGCTTGGCAAAACAGCAGCAAGGAGCTAGCTTTCCAGATGACCTACAGTTTTCCTTAACCACATTTTGTGCTCCAAGTCACTCTTTCCAATGGTGGAGCAGTAATTGTCAGTCCATTTTCCGCCTAATCCCATTGCCATGGTTCCAGACCATTGTAATTACACTGTTAACAGGTCACCTGCCAGAAATAGCGAGTGAAAGCCCACATGAGCCGAAGTCAGGAACACAGCTGTCACTGTAGTATTGTTGAGCTGTATAATGTGTCTGTTGTGAATGTTCTGTTAGAGTTATTCGGATTGTTCAGTTCAAGTTGTTGTACTGGGATTGTTCTGTTCAAATTGCTGTGTTGGCATTGTTGCATTATAATCATTCTGCTGAGACTATGTTAGCCACTGTTGTGTTGCTATTGTTCTGTTCTGATTGTCCTGTTATGTGTGTTCAGTTGGGGAGTGTACTGTTGGGGTTGTTCTGTTAGTGTTGTTATGCTGGAGTTGTTTTGCTGGATTATGTTCTGCTGTGGTTGTTACGATGGGACTCCCATATTAAAATTGTTCTGGTGGGATTGTTATGTCGGACTGCTGTTTTTGTTGTCACGTTGAAATATTTGCTTTTGGATGGATTTGTAAATTGGGATCAGTCTGTAGAGATTGTAATTTAGGGATAATTAATATGTTGGATTCGGATTAAGGTCAGATTGTGCAGTTTGAGATTGTTCTGTTGTTGGAATTGTAATGTTGCATTGTCCTTTCCAATAATTTGGTGTTTTCAAGTTTGGAGTTTTCTATTGTGATTGCCATGTTTGGTTGCTGTGTTTTTTTCTGTTGGGAGTTTTCCCTTTAAATTGTTAATTTGTATTGTTCCATTGGGACTGTTTTGTTTGGCCAGAAAACGGAAACCAAAGTGACACCACATTACTCAATGTAATGGATCGCTGCAAAAGTCAACTGAACTTGTATGAACATTGCTTACACCACCTTCATTATTTAAGGAATAGAAATGACCATTTGACTGAAAATTTCACTTTGTGAGTGATCGTACTGGTAAATGAGAACAAAGATTCTAAAATTCCCTTAAGTTAAACACCATATCTTGAAGCTTATAAGAATTTCTTTAAAAGTAACAGATATTTGAATTATAATGTTATGCTGGAATACCTGAGGCACTTTTGATTAATTAAAGATATAATATACCCCTTTCTATCTTATTATTCATTGGCCACTTTTAGTGTATCCCTGCCGGGTATAAGATGCAAAAATCATGGGTGCCATCCTCACACCTGCAACAGCTAAAAACTCCTCTCCCAGCAATGCCACTCACCTAAACTGTCCACCTATCCTTATTGATCTATCCTGTCCTTCTGATAACACCAGAAAACAGTTCCACTGCTGTCTTATTTACGTTTTTCTACGGCAACTGTCCTCTGCCACCAGGGGCGCATGAATCTGCTCAGTAGTTCCGCTTATCACATCGCCAGGGACTGGCGCCACTGCTCCATTTTCCCGCCAAAAACATCCCCACACATCCACCCAGTGATGGCACTAGAAAGATTGACTGGGCAATGATAAAAAGCTGCAGTTTGTCTGAAAGCATGTGCTTTGATTGAAATGGTAGAGAAATATGTGAGCAGGGAAAATAGAAGTATATTGGTGATGAAAAAGAGTAAGTGATATTTTGGCACATTGCCAAATCCTACACAGCAGGCGTCTGCACTGAGTCCTCTGCTGTGACATTGTGCTTGAAGATGAACCTGGTCAAAGTGGAAAATGCATTGGTGATTGGATGCTGCTATGCAGATTAGACTTCAGAGATAGCGAGTAGGAGCTTAGATAATAGTTGAGACATCTTGATACGTTTAGGCCTTGGAAAGACCTTTAAAATGAGGAATGAGGGTAAGATGGCGAAGATACGATGAGTACAACTAGGTCAGCCAGGGTGCAGGCATGGAAAGCAGCTGACACTGGAATCTACCTCTTCATTTTCACATATTGGGGGGGGGGGTCAGGAGGGGGGGGCGCTCCATTCCCCCTAAAAATGTCCCTCAATGGGTATGTCTAGTACTATATATGTCTACTCTACTCCAAGCACCATTTCCGAGTATGCAGCCCACATCCTGGCCATCAGATGCTTCCATCAGACTGGGTTGATAAGTTGACATCTGGGAACAGAGGTCAGAGTAAGGTCACTTAGGGCAGAGTCACTTGGAGGGGTCATTCATCAGTCTGTTGGTGTCACTGACCTTTGATGAAGGTCCTTCTTACTTAGTTTTTGTCATTCATTCATCATTCAGGCAGTGATTTTTCAACTTCCAGTCATTCATCTATCTTTGAGTATTCAATCATGGGTGACCTCATTAATAGTCATTATACTCAATAACTTCAGCTGGTGCAATAGGCTAGTAACCATAATTATGTAAATATTATGTCATTATTACTATTGGGTGAAATACATATATATCATATGTTATATCAGTTATGAAACAGGTGCCCGGCTGGCTGGCTAAGTACTGTCAGCTAGGAATTTCCCAGCTGGCAAAGTTTTCAGCTGGGAGTCAATTTTTGGCTTTCAACAGGTAATGAGAAAGCAATTGAGGCAGCTGGTTGGGAAAAAAAATGTTCATATCAGCTTGCTTGGAGGTGCTGAATGACGCTTGGGCTGGCTGGCAACCCGCCTGGCTACATACCAGATAATTTCTCCCAGTTGAATAAAAAAAACTTGTCTAAGTGTCACAAAAGATTTGCAACCAGGAGCTTACACTGATATGGGCATTATAATAACACATTGTCATGAGGTGCCCCTGATTGCTTGAATTCCAGAAAGTCAACCATGAATGGATAAACATAAGACAGATGGTTTATTATCTACGAGAAAAAGCCATTATGCAGATGCTGATATTATTGGAGTGAGTGAATTTTCCTGTGATTTACAACCAACCAGTTGAAGCTGATGCTGTATTGACAGTACTGAGGGCGTGGTCCCTGCTTTACAAAACGAGCCTTCACGTGGTGGTTGGCTGATTGAGGTTTTATGTCCTGTATTATGCATTAGGCAGGGTTATTGGTACTGAAGGAGGACAGAGCAAAGAAATAGAGGATGATTAAAGCGCAGTCACACAGTGTCTGAATGATCTGAATAGAGCGGCGAATCAAAAGCAATATTGGCCAAAAATATGCTTACATATATACAGACCCTTGGGAATGCTTGAACTTCGCTTGATATTTGAAAGACCCTGTCAATGTAACATTACTACTGTGGCTTACAGGATGTCAAAAAGTACTTCCAGTTAACTGGTACACTAAATTATCTTGATTCTTCCTTTACTCTCTTGATTACTCATGGAGTCTATCGTTACTGACTAATTAAAAACCTGAAATGGCTCTTGAGTATAAGAGTCACGCAAATTTGACATTACATGATCCACAAATCTCTATAATCTCAGATACATACAGTACATTTGTGTCAAGTTCACACAGATCAGTCGCATGTACTTGAATCAAAGGCTTTTTAATGGGGTTGTTCCATGAGAGTATCTTGTTTTCAAATAATAATTTTGAGTTCTGCTGTCTCTAAACCAAATGTATTTGCAATTCAATCTTAATTGCAGCAACTCTGCACTGCTGTCCTTAATGCTGCTTCATATTCTAACATCTGCAATCGTGATGTCATTCACATCTGCATCATTTTCTATTGTCCTGCACTAAACAGTTAGAACAACATCTACCGCAGGCAACTTATAGTTGATCTTATCATTTAGATAATGTGTCCACAGAAAGCATAACTCGAAGCAAGCACCAAAGCAGCAATGATGTAACAGTATGGATTATCACCTGGGGCAACTTGCTGCAGCATCTCCGAACACTCCTTGATCCAGCTGGTCTGGCAGTGTCAACGTTTGCCCGGGGACACATTAATCCCATCTCTTGATTTATTCATAGTTCGTGCAAGTGGGCAATTTCTATAAACAACATTCGTGATGTAATTAGACATGTGGGGTACGTTGGTTACTGGTTTACAATATATTATTATATTGATAACGGACCTCCCCACAGTGGCGTCCATATGGGGGGGCATTGGGGGGCACGTTCCCCCCCACATTGGACCTGCGCCTCCCCAGGTGCCCCTATATCAACTTTCCAACTCAGGCTAAAATATACAGTTAGTATAATGGGTGCTCCCCATGCAGCAATCAGGAAGACAAAGGTTCGAAGCCTGCTCTTACATATTTTTTTCGGAGTTACAGGGAGGACTATACATCTCTACCAGCCTGCTACATTGTTTTTATAAATATTCATGTGGGCATCACCTCAAACGAATACGAAATAAGCTGGTTTTCTTTCAAAACCTAGTAGATTTGTCATATCATATGCAATGCAAAGCTCCGAAAAACAAGTCAACATATTTCTTTTTTCACTTCATAATTTTAATTTTTCGGGAAAAACACAGTTCCAAAGAATGATGAGCAGTTTACTGAAATTAGCGCTTTATAAATCCAAATTATTATTATTATTATTAATGAGCAATTTTGTTTCCTTTGCTTTATAGTTTGCAACAAAAACATAAACATTGTCTTTTGACAGATGCTTTCATTACTAAGACGCCATGCAGTATAACTCAGCTTGTTAGTATGACCTTTGTAGCCGTGTGTCTAAATTATGAATGAGTGTCTAGCATCCATCATAGATAACACCTTGTGCAACTAGAGATAAGAGACAGGAGGGGATGCTTGTGAAATATTCATTACAAAGCTTTGAAATAAAGATGTGTAGAGATGTAGGTGCTAAAGAAGAGACAAAGCTCTTGAGGCATAATATGTTTATATCCTAAGATTAGATTTTCTGGAAGTAGTGCCATTAAATATTCGTTGTTAGGCACAGTTCAACACCTTCAGTTTTTGCTTCATCTTCTTTCTTGAGTACTTCTTTCTGATTGGTTATTTTGCAAAGCTGTGACTTTTATTTATAACTGATAACCATTTTGCGATCCTAACGTCCAGATAAGTTTCTCGAACTCAGAATAAAACCAGTTGTTCTAAGGAGTAAACAGACCAGTTAGAACAATCATTGGTCCAAGCGAGTAGACTGACCATTTTTTTCATTTCAAGTTCTCAGCGAGCAGAGGGTGCCACATGTTTGGGCTCAGAAGTTACAAAAGCTTGAATTAATTGGCAAAAAATGTCTTAAGAAATAACCCTCTATTTGTATGCATAATTATTTTGCTTCAAGTATGACCTTTGTAGCCATGCATCTGAATTATGAATGAGCTCCTGACATAAATCATTGATAAACACCTTGGAAGATTTCTTCTGAAAGATATTCAACACAACGCTGAGGAGCAGAGAAGGCTTGTGATGTTGTTAATATGGTTGAAACTGAATTATATTAGGTTTCTGATCTTTTTTTGTTTGATGGCAAAGAACTCTGTCCATTTGTAAATCCCCTGACTATTCACCTTCCTATTATGAAGCCTCCAAGTAATAATTGTGCAATACTTCCTTCAATGCAACATTCAAAGTTATGTTTCAGTAAACTAAATTTTTGATAAAAGCACTCTAGCTCAGTCTGTTGATAACTATGGCAGAGATTGTCTATTAGGGTGAACTTAAGGTATTGGGCCTACTGGAGAGGGGAGGTGGAGACAAAAGTGTACTGCCAATCCCAAGATCAGGAGCAGGTTTGGTGTAACATGAGGAGCACACATATCATTTTTCATTTTCGAACAGAACTTCTGTTCAAGTCATAATGTTTTGAAGATTCAAAAATTGCTCGAAGCAAATATTATTCTGGTCATGACTGCCTAAACAGATGTATTAAAAATCCTAGTTGTACCAATGAAATCGTGGAAATTGTACTTGAAACCCTGAATTCTAGAATATTTCAACACAAATCAATATAATTACTCAGTTTTTGGATTACCAATGGGTTTGTAGCTTCCAATAATGCCTCCTGGTTTTTAGAAAGTCATGTGTTGCCAGTTTTTATAGAAAGAGTCAGAAAGATGCACCTGATCTTGGGATTGATCTACACTAAAGAAATGATATCCCCCAAAAATCTATTTCAAATGACAAGGTTTTCAAGAAGCTATTTCGGTCTCAGCAATATCTAACAGCCAATTAAATCCACACCATTGTCTTAACATCTTTCAGGCATCCTTGGCATTAGAGTGATCAATTGTTTCTAATTTCAACAAATTCAACCACAATGAGGGATCACCACCTGGCTCTTTTCCCAAGAATGAATTCAAATCAGGATTAAAGTTTGCACCACCAGTTTTGTTTCAACTTTACTCTGTGGCAATTTGTAGTGCTCGCAACACAGCAAGTCGACATTGGAAACTCACCCCTACTAAAGCCAAATCATAGTGAATGATAATCTATGCTGAGAACCTTACACTGTATAATTGCTTATCAAAGGGATATTCCCTTGGCCACATTTCCTTACTTGTAAAACATGTTTAACATTAATGAGTTTCTATATTCCAAGGATATCTTCACCTGAATATTTATTGAATTTGAATCACTAACTCATTTCAGCAGCAAATAATATAGATTAGAAAACCCAAACTGGGCAGAATGTTTTAGGATCTTTAGGGAGCAACTGTTAATTTTTGATGGAAGGGGAGGAGATATCATTTATTTGACTTTTTTAAAATATTCTTGTTATAATAACCTGGCATGTCTGAAAACCTCCAATATTTCTGTGATGCAGTGGTTCATACATGTTGTACACTGAATGGATTGCATGAAGAAAGGTCATGAAGCATAATAACTTGTGCATTACTCAGAATCTTGTTATGTTAAATTTCTTTGAGAAATGCTGAAATTTCAAACAGCTGCCCATTTTTATGCTGAATTATTGTGCCTCAAGAATGACCTTGGTAGCTGTGTGTCTGAATTATGAATGAGCATCTTGCATCCATCGATAAGTAGCAGAAGATTCTTATGAAATATTTAACTTACAGTTTTTAAGTGAAGACGTGTGAAGATTAGGTTCAAACGAGCATTTTTTTTTATGTGTCCTTTATTATGGAAATACAAACATAGTGAAAAAATTGGACCTTTGGAAGTTTATATTTGGTTAAAATTTATTTTACAAATTAATGTTTATGAAGATTTTTGAGCTTTCAACTATATTGCATTTATCTGCCTAATGGACATGCTTCGTTATTCTCTCTTTCTTCCTCTCTACTTTCTATTCCATCCCTCGACAGTATAGTCTATTTACGGCACCTCGTTGATTTAATTGGTCGCTACTGCAATTTCACACAGCATTCTAGCTTCCTCTGATTGGTCATTATCTGATCATGAGCCAAACAGAAGAAACTCAGATACTACGTAGCAAGTGGTCCAAGCAACTTATACTTATAGCAATTGCAGTAAAATTGCAAACAAGAAAATTGACGCTGTTTTCAGCCGTATTTCGGTATCTTCATCTTTTGGTCAAATGACCATTTCAGGAAATCATGCAGTTTAAGCTGCAGGCATCCATATCAATTTTCCACATTGTAGAATATTTTTCATGAAATGAGAAAAGCCTGTTCCATATTGCATGTAGCATGCAAAGCATGCCTGACGGAGATCTTGCAGAATGTGTTATATTTCAAGGGCATCATGTATTAAAAGGTTTGTTCAAAACTGTTCCTTATTTCACTAAATGCTTTGAATTTCTAAGTTAATGATCAGTAAATTTCGTCATAACTGAATGTTTGAAAAGTTGCCTTGACCAATAGCATTTTAATTGGGGAAGCCAGTTGAAGTTTGACCCATTCTCATCCATGTACATAGTTGTTTTTTGTTTTTTTGTTTTTTTTAGATATGTACTGCATCACATATCGTAATATGGGGTGAATCGGGACAGTTTTGGCCATTTTTCTTCTATAGAAAGGCCACAAATCAACCCAGAAATCAAAATATGGTGTGAAATGGTGTCCAAGCAAAAGGTCTAACTATCCCTTGGAGCTTCAAGTGATATCTTAAATTTCAAATGATCAGGGTCCAAAAAACTACGGTCCCAATTCACCCCTCACTTTGGGGTGAATCGGGACAGAGACCAATCTTAATAACTAGTACTCCCTATCCTTTTTAATTGATTTAGACTTATGAATAAACATTAGAAAACATGTTTAGCACCCCAAAAAGTCACTCTTAGGAAAGTTTGAAGTCTATTATTTGTAAAATATTCAGTTTTTAACAAAATGTTATAAATCACTGCAAATTGACAGGAATGTAGTTATCTGTTAATTTTACAACTGAGGAATAATCTTGGACTAATTACACAACAAATGATGCAAATTTCAACAATTTAAACCCAGAATCCATGAAAATAAGCTGGATTGAAAATTAGTAAGGCTTTTTGGGCCAACTCTGTAACTCTGCCATTCACTAGGATCCGGACCCATGACTAAGCAAACAAGATTTCACATCTCAGCAACTCTTTTGGTCTCTTAAAACTGTTTAAAGCAATTTTGACTATAAAATCATTATTTTGCTGCCTTTATTTGATGTTACATCACATCATTTTTTCACCAGGTTCCAAAAGTGCATATTTATCACAATTTTTGCATAGTTTGACACTCCTATAGCATTTCTACCAGATTATAATAATTTTTCGGCATGGTAGTACCCTGTCCAACATTACTTTTATAACATTCTATCACTGACTTCGTTTCCTGAGTTATTACTGAGGGTTCGAAATTACACTAAAATGACTCTGAAACTGAAAGTGCATTGGTGCCTGTTGAATATGGTCCGTGCATATGTGGCTAAGTTTATGATTTTTTCCGTAATTTGCCACAACTATATACTTGAAGTTTTGTGAGAATTTTGTGTCTGTAGCTTTTATAGCTTTTGTGGTACATGCAAAGTTTTGATCAGTTTGTGAAAAATAGCATGCAATGCATGCACCGTGTCCTCGGGCCTTTGAATCAATGTGTTCCTCCACACCGTGGCAGGTGGCAGGGCAGTCTGGAGTTTGTTTATGCCCCTCTTCGGAGTCCAGGGAGAATGAACTACTACTACTACTACTATTATCCAGTTTTTGCAAAACAAAGGTGTGTTGGATGTCAAATGCTGGATGCAATCTGAGATGATTTTGGCCAAGTACAATCTTATATTCAAGAGGAGAGACTTGAAATTCCAGGTAGGGTTTCATTACTACTAGTGTAACCACTAGCAAGCATTACTTTGAGTTTTCATATCACCTGTGAAATGTTTTAGTGATCATAAAAATGTTCCTACTCTCATCCCATCTAACATTTGACAAAGCAGCATCATGACAAAAGGCCTGAGGCGACCTTGGACACAAAAAGTGAATTCTGCATGCGGATATATTGTAAACTGTCAAATCTATGACTGAAGAATTTGACATGATCGAGGTTAGATGTCTGCACTCCTGTACTGCTTGATTGTGTTAACTCTGTACAGGGTGTCTACAGAAAAAGCATCATCCCAAGTCATACCATGACAAAATCGCCCATAACTTTTGCTAATTCATGAATACTTAATTAACTTAATCACAGTTTGAAATTGTTGCTTCTGTTTCACACAGTTACAAATGGAGAAATTGTTTATTGTTGAAAGGTGCTATCACAGTTCCGAAAATTCCATTGAATTATGTATTTTCACAGTTCTGAAATGAAACTGTTTGAAAGTTTGCTTGTTTTACACTGTTTTTCTTAGTTGCCAGTAATCCTCTAAGTGTCCATAATCTGACTAAATCTGAATGCCAAATGCTTATGACCTAAATAAGCAACCAATCACAGAAGAGATTGGAAATAGCAGAAAGCCCTGTCCATTTTAGCAGGGCTTGCGTGGGGAGGATGCAGAAAAAGAGGACAGTCACTTATCTTCTTTTTCACACTCATATAAGTTCAGAATATATATATTTGGTGATAAGTCTAACATAAGAATGAATTTGATAGTCAGTCATATTAGGTCTATTGCAAATATGTTTATTTGTGAATTAGATCACTAAAGGCAAAATGCAAGCATGATATGCAAAAGTGCTTGCATTGCTCTAAGCTGAAAAAGGTCGTCCTGTTTTCCTCATTCTTGATGAGAAATTTTTCACCATTTATGGTGCTTGTGAGAGCAGGAATGATTCATGCGTGAGTAGTGGGACATTTGCTGATGCTCCAGCTGCCAATAATTCAATTCAGGACCTAACACTTGGTCTTCAACATGGAGTCATCTGATGACAAGAAAATCACAAAAATGTCTCAAATAAACCATTGACCAGAATGCCGGAATCAGTGCAAATGTTTATAATAACATTCTGAAATAATTTGGGATGCCATGGCGTCAGAAGAGCAACTCTTTTGTTGGCAAAATCATCTTCCTAAAAGGTGTACCACCTGTTCATACTGTGAAGAAGACTCAGGAGTGCCTCAAAACAAGCCTCCTGAGCCAGGTAGAGTGCCACCCCTTGTCCCCTGAGCTGGACCCAGTGGATCATTCAGTATTGGCAAATTGGGAGACAGAATCCAGCAAGTTAAAGCTACCCTTGCATTAAAGTTAAAGGTCTCAGCCATGTCTGCATGGGGCAAAATGTTCTTGGAGAGCATCAAACACGCTTTTGCATCATTTATGTCTCATCTGCAGAAACTTACCACATCAAGGGGTGCGAATAATGGGTAATTTGACTGTTCTGAATATAATGTTCATATACAAATCATGTTTTGTTGAATAATGATGCTTGGCACAAAATAAAATGTAAACAAATCCAATTATTAGTCCAGTCTATTTGTGAAAAATAACCCCTCAACCCCCAAAAAATTGCTACAAAAGGTTTTTCAATGGATTCTGTTAGGTTTAGGTGTACTTTTTGACATACTAAAAGTTTACCAAAATCGGACCCCCGGAAATGTGTTTTTTTCAAGATGGCGTCCAAGATGGCCGCCGAAACCTTCAAATGGCAATAACTCAGCAACTATCCACTCAAATTTGATGATCTTTGCATCTAGACCTAGGTTTTTGGGGGCAAGGAACACATTGAGGGCATCAAAAATGGTATTGGATCATTATTTAGCATTCATTACCCCAGTATGCTACTATGCTTCACTATATCGTCGCCAACAGTCCCAATGGTTCGATATGGCCAACTGTTCACTTCAAGATTTGAAATGTGTGTGTCAATGGCAAATTAAAAGTATCACAACTACTTTAGAAGTCCTTCAATTAGATAGTCAAATAATTTATTGCATAGTTATTTAATTTAGCTCATAACAATTAACCATAAACCATCACTAACTGTGCAAACACTTTTGACGTCAGAGTCAGCCTACAGTCGCTCTACACTGTTCAGATGTTTGTGCCATCATCTTCGTCACTATCAATCTCTTTTGTTTTTTAGATTTTGGATTATCACAGTTTTCAGTCCGGCATTGATCACATGCTGCACTACCAGAGAGCAAAAAAAATACATCGGTCAATCATGTGGCCTGTAATACCAAGATTGTATCCAACGTGGCAACCTGTACTTCTCTTTAGTCAAAGTTTTACTTCAATTATATAACGTTATATTCACTGAAATTGTCAATTGGAACTGGCATCAGAAAGCAGGACAAGGGTAGAGATTTGTAAAGCTCACTTGCAACAGGGTGGTCTTTGTGAATTTTTTTTTTACCATATATATATGACAGCGGAATCAGTCATCTTTCAGATTTCCCTTTGGCTGTAAAGGGGCAACACCAACTTGACAGGGAGTGATGCACACTCTGCACCAGGGGAGCCAGCATCCTGGGAATTCAGTCCATAGTTTCATTCTCGTGTACGATGAATATTTTTTCTGGGAGACAAAACATGGATTCTGTCTTCATCAGACTTTGCAACCTTGCCATGAAGCACTGTTGTAATTTTTTACCAGTCCTTGTAGCCTACAACTTGAAAAAAAAAAAAACACGCCGTGATCATGACTACACTTGAAAGAGATACTGACAAGAAAAAATCTGAACTTGCTCAGAAAGCAAAATCTGGCCAGTGTGGTTGAATCATATCAGGAAATTGTTGACATGACAAGATGTCAATCAGCGTATTCAAGGCAGATCACATTTGGTCTTGATTTTTGATTTGCAAGCACTTTCAGATTGCTTGCCTGTATTTGCATACGGGTCATCTTAACTGCCAGAGATCTGCTTATTATTACCAATAATGAATGATCAACCATGAGAATGAACACCCAGATGTAAATAGGCAGTTTCTCAAAGTTTTCGGTGCTGTTCAACGGAGGAATCAGTGCTGGCCAGGACTTGAAAGTAGGGACTTGTGAGAGAACAAACTTTGATGAGGTCTCCAAGAGTGGTCTTACCCAAGACAGTGAAAGGACAGAGGCCTGCAAAATCTTTGGATATTATCTGAACCTGCAACTTCTGAATAGAACAGTGCTATGTAGAGTTTCACAGACAGACCTGCCACAATGCAATGACTCCTCTGAACAATCAAAAGAGGTGCCTCTGATTTTGAAAAATTGTTTTACTAAAGCTTTCCACCTGCTCACCCTTTAGTTCCGATTCCACTCTTAAAAATATTGTCAGTGGTAGTATGGTTTTGAATTGGTTAGGAGCAAGATCATTGTAGATATGATCAGAAAGACAACATTTACCTACAAATGCACATGGAGATACCAAACATAGACATTACATTGTATAATATGACCAAATGGGGATGGTGGTATTTGAGATGTACTCCACGAGTTGAAGATATCCATTGAGTATACAATGCAATACCACATGGGATATATTCACTGCTTTTTTCATGTGGTATTGTAAACATTATGGGGTATTTGGGAATACTCTGCAGTGAAGATTGACTCTGATTGCACCACTGATCCTGCTCTCCTCTTCCAGCATTTCCTGATGGTGTCAAGACTGGAGATTTTTTCCTTAGATGAAGTTTTAAGTTATGAATTGAGCCACTTCACTCCAGCAATATTTGACACCAGGAATACTTTCAAAGCATATAAATCTCAAATTGCTCAGGCAATTCAAGACCATGCCAGAGACTTATCTCGTGAGGTAGTGATGAACTCTATTCCTGCAACACATGCAATATATGTGCTCAAAGGCTGATAACTAGTCATGAACCTTTGATGTGCATAATAGTGGTTTTCTGCCCATCTTCTACCATTGAAAGGTGATGCATACAATGCAATAATGTTATGCTAACTTCAGTTACTTTATTTTGTGACAATACAAAGAAGGAACAGCATTGTTTAAGGGCTAGGATAAGGGATGCCTTTATAAAGAAAAACGCAGATGTGATTGCTCTCATCAGCTTCATTTTAACTAAGTATGCCGTATATAGTCAAATTAAATTGAGGATGCAGACAGTGAGTAGCAGGTGCTCTTCAGTCTTCACTCGCGCTTACTTGAGCTAGGCTTTTTGTCATCAGAAAAAAAGTCAGCTTTCCAGAAATTAGTGAACATCGCAAATTAATTGAACCCTACCAATTGGAGGTGGAAAGAACACTTGGAAGAGAGCTATTAATTCATTCCTGTCATGGTATTTTTTTATTTTGTTTATCAAAAAGAAATCTATGTATAACACAGTGGCATCGCATTTGACCATTTGGCAAACCAG
Source organism: Platynereis dumerilii (assembly GCA_026936325.1). Lineage (NCBI taxonomy): Eukaryota > Metazoa > Annelida > Polychaeta > Phyllodocida > Nereididae > Platynereis > Platynereis dumerilii. The sequence goes on along the minus strand of JAPTHN010000233.1, from coordinate 275,604 downwards.
TCAAGTGCCCCTTGCTTTTCATTTTGTCTTTTTAATTTTTACCTTTCACCAGAGTATTGGACACAGTGATATGACTAACAGTGATTTAAATAAATCAGTCCAAAGAAAGTAAATAAAGAGTTAAAGAACTATGAATCAGAGAACAGTATACATGAGCAGACATCATAGGGATCTGGGGCATGCCCAGAAAATGCTACTTTTTGACAGATAAGTGTACCATGATCATCCCATGTCTCAATCAATGACGTATGCAATATCAATGATATTATTTTAGCCATTGCAGTGGGACACTTTTAACCTGGACATCACTATATAGTGCAGTTCAAATGTCCTGATGAAGAAATCCAGAATACAGTTGAATCCCATTTTTAACCATTTGGAAAACTGGTCAATTATCATATTATGATTATTGACTGTTAGCAAATCACATTGGGGGAAAAATACATACTACTAAACATTATGAAAAAGTGTGAGTTTGGCAATTTCAGACCATCAATGCCTAAACATGCTAGAAAATACCAATCTTAAAATAATCTCAAGGCAATCTTAAAACAAAATCAACATTACTGTACAATCAAGACCTAATATACCGATGTGATATACTAATTTTGATTTATTCAAATCGCTAGAAACTGAGAAAGATCAAGTCTCATTTCCTTGACTGACAATAAAATAATTAGTTTCGAGAGAGGAAAAAAAATTCACTATCTGATCAGGAACATTAAAAGTGGCACTTATCTCACAATAATTTTATTGTGTACAAAGAAAAGCCAATAAAACACTACCACAACTGCAACAGTTAAATGTTCCGCTGTGAACAAGAGTAATCATTTTTATGTTTAGACTATTTCTTCAACTGTCCGATACATAAATCAAACCTGGGCATTGAGAACTCACCCACAGTGATTGAAATAAATCACTTCAAAGAAAGTAAATGAAACTTCTATGTTTCTGACAGACAGAAAAGTTGGTTTAAGAATAAGCAGCAGACTGACAGTGTAGGTGCCAGACAGTTCTCACAGATTAAGTGCCTGTGTGTCCCACTGGAGTAAAAATGAAAAACAGCATGCATTTTACCATTTTATGTTGTGGCCAATTGCAAATCTACTGTTTTAAATGCTAAATTTAGTACCTGTCATGCAAAGCTCCATCATATGCACATAAATTTTATACAGTTTGTTATTCAAAGTTTGATTAAAAACCGAAACTTACACACCAAAAAAAAATTAGAAGTGAGTAATGACTGAACTTCCAATTTTGTGAAGTCATCTCAAATGAAGCCCCCCAACCATTACCAAATGCTTCTGTTATTTGTCATACATGAGAAAACATAATTCTAAAAATCACAACAGCACAATACAATTATCATACTATCATCCTGTCCTATTTGTCTACTGAGTATAAAAAACAAACAATGCAGGACATAAATCATGTAGCATCCCCCAACCATTGCCAAATGCTTCCGTTATCTGTCATATGGTTGAATTGAATAGGATACTGTGCATTAAAATATATATATGACTCAAGGTGATATTGCAGGTTAATCAGCATTTGTTGATAATTTTGGTTTTGCTAGTTTTTTTCCTCTAACTATTTTCATATCATATAAATTACCAAATTGATTTTAATTTGCCTGAGTCAATATTAAGAATGTTATATAAATTGAATTATAATATTACATACCTTATAATGAATGAAAATTCCATTGAAACAGCCCTTGGTATCATTTCGACTACAGTATAATTTGTGAACTCGATAGAGCATTACAAGAATATTATGTTTGCTTATTTCATAGAAAAACAGCTAGCAACAAGCTGTTAATATGAGCATAAGTCAGACAATACCTATGTTTTGACAATATGCCGTCTAATCCTTTATTGGCAAGTTTTGAATAAGCATTATATCATACTTGTGACCAACAACTAAAGAAAACTGAGAAAACATAATGCAATCCAGTAAAATCTCATTTGGACCAGGAAAGAAAGGTCCCATTATTGCATCTTCAGTGAATGGGTAAAAAATAATCATGATGGAAGTAACTCAGCTGTAAAACCTTATTGGTAACAATGAAATACCAGGTAAGAATTTCTCATTCTTTCTAAATCGTGTGAAAAAAAAAAACAGTTATGGCAATCCAGTAAAATATCAAAAGCAAACCATATTTAGCTCTAATTTGCATGGCAGTGGTCAACCATGATTAATTAGACAATGTTGCAGAAGAAATAATGTAACATCACAATGAAAATTTATGTGCTCAGCTGCTACTAGGGATGCAACATGATTTATGTCCTGCATTGTTTGTTTTTTACACTCTTTAGACAAATAGGACAGGATGATAGTATCATAATGACACTGTGTTGTTATGACTTTAAGAATTAAGTTTTCATATGTAGGCCTAGGGTAACGTGGGGTAATTCAGGCCCCGGGGCAAATCCGGCCCCTTGAGGATAAAATGTTTTCTCAAGGCATTAGTAACAGAGATGATGCTGCAAAATTATTGTGTTTCGACTTGCAGGAGAATCATATTATTTTCTTTCATTTTATTATTATTAAACTTCACCTATTACACAGGTGAAGTTTCTTATTTTCGTAAATATTTTTATTAATATAAACTTCACCTACACAAAGGGGAAGTTTCTTGTTTTCGGTATTATTATTTATTTATTATTATCCTTTCCGAAACATGTCTTCGGAAAATTTTATACGTAGTCTACAATGACCTTATTACAAATTCTGAATATTTGTTATATTCTGCACCAAATATTTCAGACCTATACATGTTAGTAATAACTCTGTATAAATTACTGTTTCATATATAATCTACTTAATTATCCCCAATTATGTAAAATCGGGATATTCATAAAATGATAGACATTTCGTCCTACCCCAAGCTTACCTCTGCAATTGACAATTAAGTGCATGAACATAATGGAGACAGCTGTGCCAAAAACAAGCCAATAACACACTCTACACACCAATATCATTATGATTGATTTCATGGCATTTGATTGGCTCAGCAATTTTGATTCAGAATATATTTAAACATAGGTAGTCTCATATTGCCACACTTACACTTTTCTTGATTCTTAATAGCATGTTATGTTTCTCGCCTTGGAGATGTGTGTGATTCTTGATGTACTTTCTGTAATTTCTTAGGAGTGATTTACTTAAATCATGTTAGCAAGTTCAGTTTCCAGAAACTGTCATTTGGTGCTGGCAGAGAATGTGTAACAACAAATGCAATTTACGTCATTGTTGAAAGCCCATAGGTTGGATAGTGATTTATTTCAATCAAATTGACCATGCCACCTTATTATACATGTAACTCCAAATGATACAGGGAAGTGGGAAGTGGAAGTGACTGTAGTTCTGGATTATTAGAATGTTTTACGTTGCATCTTGAGCTGATTTGAAGAATCACATTCCCATCTGTATTTAAATGTAGGTAGACTGATATTACCATGCTTTTCAAAATTCTTCAAAGCCCGTTATGTTTCCTGCCTAGGAGTTATATGCTTCAAATCCTTAGTCTTATGACACACGGTAAGTTTTCCAATCTGTTGCCTTCAAATCCAATGCTTTGAGAGAGAAACTTCATTGTGTATTTGGCATGAAAAGGAGTGATTTAAATAAATCAAAATTATCAAGTAACATTAGATAATGGCATATCCAGTAGCAATGAGAAATAATTGATGACTGACTTGCTGAAGTTCTTCGCCATACAGCAGCATTGCTTGTAAAATTGTAAATAGACTTAGAAAAATGAAAAAAACTAAGAAAATGAAAAACAAGGAGCAACTGACCTTTTGCCGTTATGGTCAAATGCGATGCCACTGTGTTGTATTTCTAAAAAGTATTAGGTACATTTGGCTACGTCTGCGCCATCCTCTCCAGTCAGTATGTAAATTTGTTTTTTTCTTTCTTTTGTCTTTTTATTTCTCTCCCTCTTTCCTAGTTCTTGTAATGGTCTAATTAATTAATGTATGAAAATTTGAATGATGGCCCCTCGGTAGCGGCTCCAGGGAGCCTTGGAGGGGTCTCCAATGTTCTTATTAAGTGTAAATGATAAGACAAATAAATTATTTTGAATCTTGAATCATCTTGAATCTTATATTGTGAACTTTCTGTAGCAGTAGCAATGCGATAAATACTGAACTGAAAACTACGAAAATCTAAAAAACATAAGAGAATGATGGCGACAAAGATGATGGCGCAGACAACTGAACAGGATAACTCTACGGACAAAAATGTTTGCATAGCTAGTGATGGTTTATGGTTAATTGACATAAACTACATTGAATAATGATGCAGTTAATTATTTGTCTATTTAATTGAAAGACTTCTGAAGTAGTTCTGTTCCTTTCAATTTGAAATTGACACACACATTTCAATCTGATTAAACAGTTGGCCTTATCGAACAATTGGGACTGTTTGCGACGATATAGTGCAGCATACAGGGGTAATGAATGTCAAATAATGATCCAATACCATTTTTGATGCTCTCAATGTGTTCCTTGCCCCCAAAAACCTAGGTCTAGATGCAAAGATCATCAAATTTGAGTGGATAGTTGCTGAGTTATTGCCATTTGAAGGTTTCGGCGGCCATCTTGGACGCCATCTTGAAAAAAACACATTTCCGGGGATCCGATTTTGGTAAACTTTTAGTATGTCAAAAAGTACACCTAAACCTAACAGAATCCATTGAAAAACCTTTTGTAGCAATTTTTTGGGGGTCAAACTGTATATAGACTGGACTATATGTTGACTGTCCTCTTTTTCTGTAGACACCCTGTATATAAATTTTACAGCTGTTTTTACTTGCTTGGAGCTGTATCTATATTCTGCCTGGCTGGACATTAACCCCAGGAAAACTCATCAGGCAACAACAATAGCATTGGTAAGGACATTCGGGCATTTGCCACCCTTAGTCTGCTCTGTGACATGCAATTACATTGGTTTGGCTTACAGTAAAGCAATTTAGGATAAAACAGATGCGCTGCTGTAGCCATTGTAGTAAGAAATTATGAGTATCAAAGCGTCCAATATAATTCGTAAATTGTATAAAAAGGTATGTACAGTGGATGAAATAGCTGGTGAAAATCTTTTATTCACAACAAAAACCAGACAGGCAAACAGACAATGAAGTTTATTTACATAATGAATGATACAAATTCACACATTTCTGTTTCAGAAACACTTAATCACAATGAGGGAGACCCATCAAAGGCCAAAATTGGTGATCATGGAAAATCTTTCTTTAGTGACAAAAACCATTATTATCATTTTTTTGATTCTGTTTCTTTGCTACTGATATAAAAATGAAGATCGCTGCTACATGTAAGTATAAACTTCTGCATTCAAAGTAACAGTGCAATGGTCGACTTACATGCACGAACCATGAATAAATCAAGAGATGGGATTGATGTGTCTCCAGGCAAACGTTGACACTGTCAGACCAGCTGGATCTAGGATTGTTAGAAGATGCTGTGGCAAGTTGCACTGGTGAAAATCCATACTGCTACGGCGTCATGTCCATAGATTCAATGCAAGCTCATTGTTATGCTTCTATTATTCACACTTTATAAATTGACCCAATATTTAAAGTATTTCTACTCCTTGTTGTTCATTTCTTGACAGGATGATGTCTGTCTATCTATGTCTGTCAAACTACCCATTGCTCAGGGCCAACACATGGTCACATATTCAACAAAACGATTGTGTCCTAATTTTTCTTCAAATAAATAATTTTTTGCAAGTTGAAGACTAATGTCTTGCAAGAATGGATCTGTCTCAGCAATAATAGATAAACTGCAAACTTGAAATTTGACTTCATCAAACAGGCCTATTACTAGCAAAAGTGGATATTGAAACAAGTACGAATACAAGCTTCCACCCAAATTGTTAATTATGACCATAATTAGAATTATTTGAAATAAAGCTTCATCTTAAGTCTAACAGTCTTATATCTAGTGATGTCATATCAAATTGTATTTTTTATGAAATTACATTGTATAAGAATCAATTTCAGCTGGGATTGGCCAAACTCAATTTACATTTTTTTCTTTCATGACATTATAAAGCAATATGCACATGGGGTTTCTGCTTTCTGGTCAAGGGAACAGTCATTGACATTTATCTGAAGATAAATGACATTAAAGATACAACCTGAATATGAAGCATTGACATTTTGTGAATAGCTGAGTTTTACTTAAGGCGATATCTGTCACAACCAAGACAGCATATCGAATTATCTATCAAAAATAAATTGGGAGTAGCCTATTCCAAAAAGATGGATTTCCAGTAAATATTCATACATGCAGAGCTGTATAATTCATCTGTAGTCATTATTACCAAGCAACCCAAAGGTATGATTAATCAAAGAATGACTCAGATGTGTCCAGATTGTAATAGTTCGTGAAATTGATTCCAAATTTGGTAAGCTTTGTCCTTCGAAGAATTCATATTTGCGTTTGTATATCTAAATTCTACACATTTCGAAGTTAATAACAACACCAAGTGAATAGTGCCACAAAAAAAACTTATTTCGAAACCTGTTGCTTGGCGAAACAGCAGGAAGGAGCCAGCTTTCTAGATTCCCTTCAGGTTTCATTAACCACATTTTGTGCTCCAGGTCACTCTTTCCAGTGGTGGAGCTGTAATTGTCAGTCCATTTTCCACCTAATCCCATTGCCATGGTTCCAGACCATTGTAATTACACTGTTAACAGGTCACCTGTCAGAAATAGCGAGTGAAAGCCCACGTGAGTCGAAGTCAGGAACACAGCTGTCACTGTTGTATAATTGTTGAACTGTATAACGAGTCTGTTGTGAATGTTCTGTTAGAGCTATAGGGATTGTTCAATTCAAGTTGTTGTACTGGCATTGTTCTGCTAAAATTGTTGTGTTGGCATTTTTCCATTAGAATCATTCTGCCGAGATTGTATATCAGTCATTTTTGTGTTGCTATTGTTCTGTTCTGATTGTCCTGTTATGTGTGTTCCTTTGGAACATGTGCTGTTGGGATTGTTCTGTGGGTATTTTTATGTTGGATCTTGTTCTGTTTGGGTTGTTATGAAGAGACTCCCATATTAAAATTGACTGGTGGGATTGTTGTGTTGCCAGTTTTGGGACTGCTCTTTTTTTATTGTCATGTTAAAATTTTTGTGTTTGGATGGATTTGTTAATTGGGATCAGTCTGTACTATGTGGAGATTGTAATGAAGGGATGATTAATATGTTGAATTAGGATTGTTAAGGTTAGACTGTGCAATTTGAGATCGTTCTGTTGCTTGAATTGTTATGTTCCATTGTTTTTCCAATAATTGGGTATTTTTAAATTTGGGGTTTTCTGTTTGGTTTCCCTTTTTTTTTCTGTTGGGATTCTTCCCTTTAAATTAATCACTTAGTATTGTTCCGTTGGGACTGTTTTGTTGGGCCAGAAAACGGAAACCAAGTTGACCCCACATTGCTCAATGTAATTGATCACTGTTTAAGTCAACTGAACTTGGATAAAACATTGCTTACACCACCTTGATTATTTAAGGAATAGAAATGACCATTTGACTGAAAATTTCACTTTGTGAGTCACGGTACTTGTAAATGTGAACAAAGAATCTAAAATTCCCTTAAGTTAAATACCATATTTGGAAGCTTGAAAGAACATCTTTGAAAGTAACAAATGTCTGAATTATGATGCAATGATGTAGTACCTGAGGCATTTTTGATTAATTAAAGATATAATATACTCCTTTCTATCTTAATATTCATTGGCCACTTAAATTGTATACTACGTATGTCTACTCTACTCCAAGCACTTTTTCTGAGTATGCAGCCCACATCCTGGTCATCAGACACTTCCATCAAGCAAGGCTGATAAAGCTGACATCTGGGAACAGAGGTCAGAGTAAGTTCACTGAGGGCAGAGTTACTTAAAGGGGTCATTCATCAGTCTGTTGGTGTCATGGATCTTCAATGAAGGTCCTTCATACCTAGTTTTTGTCATTCATTCATCATTCAGACATGATTTGTCAACTTCCAGTCATTCATCCATCTTTGTGTATTCAATCAAGGGTGACCTCATTATACTCAATAACTCTAGCTGGTACAATAGGCTAGTAAGCATAATTATGAAAATATCATATCATTATTAGTATTGGCTAAAATATATCATAGCATCCGGTGATTGCTTGAATTGCAGAAAGTCAGCCATGAATGAATAAACAACAAGAAAGATGAGTGAATTGTTCAGTGATTTACAGCCAGCCGAAGCTGTTGCTACTTTGATAGATTATGGTGCATGCTTTACAAAACTAGACTTTACATGCTGGTTGGTTGATTGAGGTTTTACGTTCTGTATTATGCACTACTGAAGGAGCACAGAGCAAAGAAATAAAGGATGATTAAAGTGCAGTCAGATGGTGTCTGAATGATCTTAATAGAGCGGCGAATCATAAAGCAATATTGGCCAAAAATATGCTTACATATATGCAGACCCTTGGGATTGCTTGAACTTCGCTTGACATTTGAAAAACTCTGTCAATGTAACATTACCACTGCGGCTTACAGGATATCAAAAAGGAACTCTAATTAACTGGTACACTAAATTATCTCGATTCTTCCTTAACTCTCTTGATCACTCATGGAGTCATTACTGACTAATTAAAAACCTGAAACTGTTCCTTAGGATAGGAGTCATGCAAATTTGACATCACATTCTCCACAAATCTCTATAATCTCAGATACATATGGTACATGTGTATCAAATTCACACAGATCAGTCGTATATACTTGAATCAAAGGCTTTTTAATGGGGTTTTTCCATGAGAGTATCTTGTTTTCAAATAATAAATATGAATTCTGTTGTCTTCTCACCAAATGCCTTTGCAATGTAATCTTAATTGCAGTAACTCTGCACTGGTGTCCTTTATGCTGCTTCATAATCTAACATCTGCAATTGTGCTGTCATTCACATCTGCATCATTGTCTATTGTCCTGCACTAAACAGTAACAACAACGTCTCCCACAGTCAACTTGTAGTTTATCTAATCATTTAGATAATGTGTCCACAGAAAGCATAACTGGAAGCAAGCATCGAAGCAGCACCAATGTTGCAGTATGGATCTTCACCTGGGGCAACTTGCTGCAGCATCTCCGAACAATCCTTGATCCAGCTGTTCTGCCATGTCAGCGTTTGCCTTGGGACACATCAATCCCATCTCTTTGATTTATTCATGGTTCATGCATGTGGGTTATTTCTATAAACGACATTTGTGATGCAACTAGACAGAAGGTGCGTTGGTTAATAACGGACCTGCCCATGCTGCAACCAGGAAGACAAAGTTAATTTCTAATCCTGCTCTGACATCTTTTTTCGGAGTTACAGTGAGGGCTATATATCTCTGCCAACCCGCTACAGGGTTATTACAAATATCCATGCGGCAATCACCTCAAACAAATGCAACATAAACTGGTTTTCTTTCAAAACCTGGTAATTAGTCATATTATATACAATGTCATAGCTCCGAAAAACAAGTCAACATATTTTCTTCTTTTATTTCATAATTTGAATTTTCGGGAAAAGCACTGTTCAGCAATGTTGTTCACTTTGCTTTGTAGTTTGCAACATATACGTAGAACATCGTCTTTTGACAAATGCTTTCCTTACAAAGACGCCATGCCGTATATATATTGCTCTGTTGGTATGACCTTTGTAGCCGTGTGTCTAAATTATGAATGAGTGTCTAGCATCCATCATAGATAACACCTTGTGCAACAGGAGACAGTCATAAGAAGCAGGAGAGGATTCTTGTGAAATATTCAACACAAAGCTTTGAAATAGAGATGTGTAAAGATGTAGTTGCCAAAGGTGAGATAGTGCTCATTTGGCATAATATGTTTATATCCCAAGATTAGATTTTGTGGAAGAAGTTCCATTTTACATGGACCAATAAGAACAATCATTCATTGGTCTTAACAAGTAAACTGACCATTTTTCATCTGAAGTTCTTGGTTAGGAGAGGTGTGGCCTACGTTTGTGCTCACATGTTACGAAAGCTGGAATTAATTGGTAAAAAAATGTCAAAAGGAATAACCCTCTATTTGTATGCATAATTATTTTGCTTCAAGTATGACCTTTGTAGCCATGCATCTGAATTATGAATGAGCTCCTGACATAAATCATTGATAAACACCTTGGAAGATTTCTTCTGAAAGATATTCAACACAAAGCTGAGAAGCAGAGGAGGCCTAAGATGTGGTTAATATGGTTGGACCTGAATCATATTAGGTTTCTGATCTTTGTTTGTTGGATGACAGAGAACTCTGTCCATTTGTAAGTCCCCTGACCAGGTACCTTCCCATTATGCAACCTCCCAGTAATAGAGTGTAATTATCCAATATTTCCTTCAATGCAACATCCAAAGTTATGTTTCAGTCAAATAAAGTTCAATAAAAGCGCTATAGCAACGAGGAGGCAGAGATTGTCTTTTAGGGTGAAATTAAGGCGTACACCTATTAGACAGGGGGAGTGGGAGATACATGTGCAATTGTACATAAACAAATTTTAATTCCCCAAAAATCTATTTCAAATGACAAGGTTTTCAAGAAGCTATTTCGGTCTCAGCATGCAATATCTAACAGCCAATTAAATCCACACCATCTATTCATTGTCTTGACATCTTCCAGGCACCCTTGGCACAAGAGTGATCAATTGTTTCTAATTGCCACAAATTCAACCAGAATGACAGATCACCGTCTGGCTCTTTTCCCAAGAATGTATTCAAAACAGGATTATTGTCTGCATCACCAGTTTTGTTGCAGCTTCACTCTGTGGCAATATCTGTAATGCTCGTAAATAATGCAAGATCATATCAGAAACTCACCCTCATTAAAACATATTATAGTGAATGAGAAACTATGCTGAAAACATACACTGATTTAATTGCTTACCAGATATCATTATATTCCCTTGGCTACATTTCCTTGCTTGAAAAACAAGTTTAACATTAATGAGTTCCTATATCCCAAGGCTATCTTTTCATGAATATTTATTGAATTTAAATCGCTAATTCATTTCAACAGGAAAATAATATAGATTTTAAAAAACCTAAACTGGGCAGAATGTTTTGGAATCTTAAGGGAGAAACCGCTAATTTTATATGGGAGAGGGAGTCGGGGAGAAGCCTAGAGTTTTCAGTTATACGGGATATCATTAATTTGACTTTTTAAAAATATTGTTGTTATAATAACCTGGCATGTCTGAAAACCCCCAATATTTCTGTGATACAGTGGTTCATATGTGTTGTACACTGAATGGCTTACATGAGGAAAGGTTATGAAACGTAACATCGCATGCATTACTCAGAATTTAGTTATGTAGAATTCCTTTGACAAACATTGCCATAGCAAACAACTGCCCAGTTGTATGCTGAATTATTGTGCCTCAAGAATGACCTTGGTAGCTGTGTGTCTGAATTATGAATGAGCGTCTTGCATCCATCATAGATAACACCTTGTGCAGCAGGAGACAGTGATAAGAGGCAGGAGCGGATTTCTTTGTAATACTTACCGCAAATTTTGGAATGAAGATGTGTGAAGATCTTGTTCATATATGAATGAGTATCTTTTTTGTTGTAAGTGTCTTCTAGAAATACAGGGTGTGCGAAAAATCTAATCTTTGAAAGACTGTATCTGATTAACATTTATTGTACATAATGTACATGAAGCATAGATACACTTTCAACCATATTGTATTTATCGGCCCAATGAACATTCTTTGTTGTTCACATGAGAGATCCATATACATGTGTGTCTTTTTCCATTTCTGCTTTCTATTACTTCAGATGGCATACTTTACTTTAAGCATCCCATAAATCTGCCTTTCAATAAATACAAACCAAAAAATTGACACAGCTTTCTTTTGCAATTCACTTTAGCAACAGTTTCCTGTGTGCTGCATTGGGTTACTTTCATCTTTTGGTTAAATGACCAATTCCGGAAATCGTGCAGTTTAGGCTCCAGGCTTCCTTATCAATTTTCCAACATGGTAGAATATTTTTCATGAAATGCGTAAAACCTTATCCACAATGCATGATGCATGCAAAGCATGCCCAGCAGAGATCTTGCAGCATGTGTTAAATTTCAAGGGCATCACGCATTGCAAGGTTTGTTGAAAACAGTTCCATATTTCAGTTAAATAGGCTACTCAAAATTTCCTGTTTAATGATGAGTAAATTTCACCATAAATGAATGTTTGAATAGTTGCATTGGCCAAAAGCGTTTTAACTGGGGATCGGGATCAATTTTGACCAATCCTTATCCATGTATGTGATCTTTTTCTGTTGATATGGACTACATTACATACTACAGCGCGCATAATTTGTTTCCTTGTGAAGTGTAAAGCATCTTGCATTTTATGCTATTGTCATTAGAGATAGTCAATTTCGCAAAGTGACTAAGACCATCCAGCAAATATGTGGTCTAAAATGCTGGTTGCATGAAAAGGACAGAGTTGACATCTCTGCATAAAGGTCATGCGGTACTTTGTGTCACGGACCTTCATCCCTTCAGGTTAGTTGGCTATCAAATTGCCAATCACTGGCCCTCAGGTATGAACATATAAACCAGGGACCTTTTTTGTTATTCACACCTAACTATCCATCTGTCTCACTTGTTTATTCTTATTTAAGCAGCTCAACTTGTGTAACAAATAAATTCAAGTGTAACCAGTGAGTACAAAAAATCCACAACCTCATCACAGACCATTTGGTAAATGGTATTTCCTCATTCAATTTTCCCTTTAATGTTCAAAGTGGACCATTTCCTGCTTAATGGGAGAATATTTTCAATATTGATACATTCCATGCAACCTTCATATTTTACTCAACCTCCAGAAGCAAACTCCATTTTTGATGCATTCATTAATAAGATTCATTACCTCTGTAACAAATGACAAATGCATTGGCCAAATTTCAATTAAAAACGAGGGTCCGTTTGATCGAAGCTGATCCTATTCATAAATTTCCTTGAAGATTTATCAGAATGGCCACTGGTGACATGTCAGTTAAGGGAAGTATTCTGAGCTGAAAAATATACCTTTTGTGTCTTTATAAAAACGAAAGGATTCTGTGATTGGACAGTTGCCGATACCAACAAATTACTTTATAAACAAGACTGAAAGGATTAAATACCTTGGTGCCCACCTTGATGAGAATCTCAGTCTCAAGCACCATATTTCATCTAAATGCAGAACAGCAATGTGGCATATTTACCAAATTAGAAATGTGCGTCGTTATCTCACACAGGAAGCTTGCAAAACGCTAGTACTTGGAATGGTCATGTCCCATCTCGATTACTGTAACGCTATTTTTATAGGATTGCCTGACTGTGACATTCGGAAATTACAGAGAGTGCAAAACAACTCAGCCAAACTGGTATTAAATGGTACAGATCTAAGCTCTCATGATTGTTTAAAACAACTTCACTGGCTTCCGACACATCTTCGCATCCAGCACAAGGTTTTAACTCTAGTATATCGATCCCTGAACGGCTGCGCCCCAAAATATATCAGGGATAAACTTCAACTGCATTCGCCAGGAAGATCAACAACTGAAAGTCCCTTTCTTTAAACACCAGACATTTGCCGGCAGATCTTTCAGTGGAGCTGCACCAGGGTGGTGGAATACTCTTCCCAGTCACGTCAAGCAGGCCAAAGATATAGACAGTTTTAAATCTAAATTGAAGACTTTTTTATATGCCAAATTTTAACATCTACACCTGATTTTATATCATATTTATCTGTTTTATCTACTTTACATTTTCCTTATATTTCACAATTTTATGTAATTACTGTGAAGCGCATCTGAAGGTATTTTCCATAGACTGCGCTATATCAAAATAAATATTTACTATTTACTATTTACTATTTACTAAAATAGAATTTGATGAACTCGCTCAACAAGATAAGCCTTACCGTACAACATAAGGTTGGACAGCCATGCAAATAAACTAATGGATCTGAATAATGGCATCAAGAGAATTTGGCAATAACATTTTAGGGCTGTGCTGGACGGAAAAACTTGTTTGGTACTCAATCAATCAACCTGCTATTGTTAATGTACAATCTGTAGACTAGAAGTGCAGAAATAGCTCCCAGGCAGTGTGAGATCTTGCTGCCAGCTTGACACAAATTTAATGGAATCTTGTATGCTTCATCATTTCTCCACCTTTCAGCACCTCCTGGCTGGCATATCCTTAGTAGAAAACAAACCAGATTCAAGCATCATAATAAGAGATGTTTTCTTAGATATAGCAAGCATGGAGTGCCCTTAAAATTATATAAGACATATGTCTATGCATTATATATTTATCGAGAGAAAGAATAATGCATATGTTTGTCACGCAAAGGAAAGGAGAAGCACTTTTTGGAATACTGATTCAGGAAAAACACTTGGTTCACCATACACATTGACAACAGGAGGATAATCATGCATATATTGCCACAATAAGTACAGTACAACTCAAAATAAAGTATGATTACCCTAGCTAGCAGGAAGGAAGAATCAGCCACTACTTTATCCGTTCACACCTTTTGACTACCTCTGAATCACTTCCTACTTTTACCAACTTGGAACTACCTTTTAAAATTACATTAAAATTACATTTGAATAACACCAATTTAAACTCCATCACCCCCATTGTCTTTGATTTACCTGATATTTTGCACCTCTGATAATATCAGTTAAATTGGTAGCTGTCTAAATAGAGTTCTCAGTGTGGGCTAAGGTTGTTGAAAGGAGTCAAAGGGAGTTGTAAGGAGATTTGGGGTGGAGAAGAGAAAGGAGGGCAAAATAGGTAAACAGAGGACTTCTGACGGAAAATGTTCTTACTTTATTTTGCATTGTACTGTATATGTACGTAACAGCAATGTCTAACAAAGAAATAAGATATTGCAGTGTCTACCAGCTTGTCAGCGAAAGGAAATAACTGTCAGTATGAGTATTCAAGAACTGTTTTTCATACAAATATGTCTACCTTGAGTGTGCAACTGAAAAATGTCTGCCAGGCTGAATAACACAGTCACAGTGAATGGTTCCCTTCAGTCACCAGACGCTTTTTACATGGGATTATTGTTAGGAAGCTTTTGTTGACAGCCGAATAGAATCAAAATTTTCTGTACTTCGCACTCTATGATAGGACAAAAAGTTTGTTTTGATGAAAGGTCTTTAAATACTACACACTGTGCTATTATTTAGAAGTAACTGAAAGCTAATTCCTTTGACAAACAATGCCCTGACAAACACTGCCCTGACAAGCACTGCCCTGACACACACTGCCCTGACAAACACTGCCCTGACAAACAGCTGCCTATTTATACGCTAAATTAAATCATTGTGCCTCAATTAAGACACTTGTAGCTGTGTGTCTGAATTATGAATAAGCATCTAGCATCCATCACAGATTAGCGGAGACACTGTTGCAAGAAATTCAGTGATGCTGTTTTCTTTGCTATGCAACATAACGGGGAACTTGCTGTTAGGCAGTTCATGTCATTACTAAGACGCCAAGCAGTGCAATTCTGCCCTTTAGTATGACTTTTGTAACGCCGTACCTGAATTATGAATGAGCTTCTTGCATTCATCATAGATAATGCCTTGTGCAGCAGGAGAGGCTGATAAGAGACAGGAGATAAGAGACAGTCCTTCAGTCCTGAGCACTTCCTTTGAAATATTCTATACAAGGCTTTGACAGAGAGTTGGTAAAGATGTAGTTATAAAAGAATTAATAACCTGTTTCAGCGTGGATATGGAGGATACAATGACATGCCAAAAGAAAAGTTGATGATCTGCATTAAAAATTTTCACTGTAGAGTTTATGAAAGTGTTATTTAAAGAGGTCATCTTCATCTTCTGGTTGAATTACCATTTCAGAACAGTATGCAGTACAGCTTCCTCTGAATGTTTCAACGTTTCTCAATATTTTTCATAAAATGTGTAGGCCTGTCCCATATTGCATGCGACATGCAATGTTTGCAAAGCAGAGATCTCCTCAGATGCATTAAATTGCAATAGGGGCATGCATTTAAATTTTTCCCAAAACTGTTCTACATTTACTCTAAGTGTCAGGATGTCTCTGTATAGATGGTTTGCAAAATGTGACAACAATATTAAAACAGTGAATAACGTTGTGCTTAGGTCTCTGGTGAAGAAGACGCGATAGGTAACCAAAACCTTGTTAGGCCATGTTAGGCTTACAACTTTTTTATCAAACATCAACAGACCAGAGAGTGTCTAAAGAATTTCGCAATAATATTTCAGAAATTCAGAGTACTCAGTCAATCAACCTGATTTTGCCAATTAAAATTGGCTGTTTACTAGAAGCACAGGAATAGCTCCTGAACGTCGGAAGACCTTCCTGCCCACTCAACACAAGTTTGATATCATTGTGTACGATTCATCATTTATCCGTCTTTCAATAACTTCCAGCTTACATAAATATTCTACGAAGACAAACCACCAGTTTAAAGGGACTTCATAACAGAGATGGAGTGCTCATAAAAAAAATTCTGGTATATACATATATCAGCTAAATTCATATCAAGATTTATTGACAGAAATAGCGATGCATTTGGTTGTCAAGCAAATGAAATGAGATGCACACTTGGAGCAGTTTAGAAGTTGCCTTGGTTTACCTTTAGTTACATCTTGGCAACGCGGAATATGTACATAGCTGGACTACATAATAAATATGTAACGGCAATGGATAACACAGTGAAATGAGATAGCAGACTCTCTGGCAACGTGTCACGCAAAGGAAACAACTTTCAATGGAGATTTTTTGATTGTACTCAGCAGATGAATGCATCTGAAACGCCTGGCAGCAAACAAAATAATAGAGTTTCTCTGAGGCATTCTATATTTATGTGTTCTTAGGTTTGTTTTCATGGCAAGAGACAGGATACACTGCAGGTCGGTACTGTCATCGCAAAACACACCAGTTATTGACTTCTGGGTTAAACAGTGTGATGTTGAAACAAAACGCACAGCATGTAAAACTGCAAGCCACCAGAGGTTAGCCATGAATGAGTAAACAAAGATAGATGGATAAATGAAGTTGATGGATAATAATCTGCATGATGATTGAACGACGAAAACTACGCATAAAGGTCAGTGACACCAACACATTGATGAATGGCTCCTTCAAGTTGCTCTGACCAAGGTGATCTTATTCTGAACTACCGGTAACTGTGACCTCTGTTCCTAGATGTCTAATTTATCAGTCCTGTTGGAAAGAGTTGCGAGTGTCAGGAAGGTCAGGCATGAATGTGTAAACAAAGATGGATGGATAAATGAAGTTGATGAATGATTTTTTGCATTATGATGGAATGACAAAAACTAAGGATGAAGGTCAGTGAGACCAACAGACTGATGAATGACTCCTTCAAGTAACTCTTGACCTCTGTTCCAAGATGTCAACTTTGTCAGGCCTGCTGGACAGAAGTATCCGGATGCATGGTGCATTCTTCCTTTGCTGCTTGGTGTGGAGGGAAAAATACATGGTTTTAAAGATATTGTGAATGCACTATACACATACTGCAATTGATGGATGGATAGATGATTTAAACTTTATGTCCTGTATTCATTCAGTAAGTAGGTATTTAATTAGGGCTGGAGGAAGACACAACAATGAAACAGATTGGAGGATGTGAGATAACAAAAATACAAAAAACTTACATTTTTTATTTTTGTGATCCATAATTCAAATGTGTTCCTTAATTGACACATTTCAAGTGGCCACTGTAAAAACATTTGGAGGTAATTAATGAATGTGCATGGCTAACAAATTGCTCTGATCAACCAAAGACCCTTTAAAGCATTTTTTCGGCCAACGCCTTGTTAAACAAGGTTTAAATAACATCTCCTCTTTTGTCATTTGTTACAGAGGCAATGAATCTTAATAATGAATGCATTAAAATTGGTATTTGCTTCAGGAGGTTGAGTAAGATATGAAGGTCTCGCGGAATGGAACAATATTGAAAATATTCTGCATTAAACTGGAAATTGTTAATGTGAGCAAACTTTTGAATTAAAGGAAAATTGAATGAGCAAATACCATTTTCCAAATGTGCTGTAAAGTGGTCAGGGGAATTATTCAAATTGGTTAAATTTTGATTACTAAGAATGAATTATTTGCACCGGCCAAATAAAGACATTGAGCACCAAATGCATTGAAGATGTTAAAACAGACTACAGATCTATACTGTAACAACATACTTAATTTTGACATTGACCATATTTTCAAAGTGAATCTTTGTAATGAATGTGTTCACCATAGAGCTTTCAAAGAAAAAACATATATGTCCCGAGTAAACATAACATTGTTCGTGAAACATTAAGAACAAGGAAACATTTTTCACGGGTATGGGTAATTTCAGGCACCAAATACATCGGCAGAGTTTAAAGTATTTTTATACTAAAGTCATGTGCAAGATTTTTCAAGTTTGCTCCTGCAGCAACAGTGCCTATAGCTTGCATCCTGTGAACAGAATGCTTCCAGAAGGCAGACCCCTGTCAGCATGCCTCGGTGGTCCGATGTCAGCAGTGACGGACCAGCTTCGGGCCGACGTTGGACCACCGGGCATGCTGATAGGGACATAATAAAGTTGACATCTTGGAGCAGAGGTCTGAGTCACTCATGTAATGCATCATCCTACTGGCCACCTTATTTAATGAATTAACATCCCAGAAATTCGTTCTGCAGTGTCAATTAAATTAAATTAAATTCAGCACCTCAACAAGAAAAAGACTCGTTTTGAAAGCAGTTTTATATAGAGCGGGACCATTTGAATATTGTTATATGCACGTCATTCAGTTGCAGTCAAATTGTTTGCAAACCACCAGGCATTTAACCAGTACATTGAATTCAAATCTACCACAAGGTACATCTTGAAAGTCTTTTCAGGTTCTTCTTACATCCTGTAGAAGCTTATCATTACAGGTTAATTATGTGCTGAAGTTGTCCTGAATTGCAGGAGTCATGCAACTAAGACATCATTACAAGATTTAATTGTTCAAAGAAGATCAAATTCAGCAATTTAATAAAGACAGAATATAGGCCTAGGTTAGGAATATTCAACAGCCCACTCACCAGTAAACCCGTTTTGATAGAACTGTCCTTCTACCTGCATATTTATCTGCATACTTCTGCCTCACTTTTGTTTTGGTTGTTTGTAAATGTGATCCAGCAAGGCATCAAAATCTGGATATATTTTGATATTTTGCGAGAAAACGTTTTGAACAATTTTACAGCACTTGGAATGTCAAACGTGTTCTAGGTTCAACAGAATATTGCCTTACTTTAAATGGTTTGAAATGGAGAGATATAGCTTTAAACTTTGAGAGGTGATACGTGCTTTCTAAGTTCAAAAGTCATTCATTTATGTCTAACCTTGAAAGATACATGTACCCCTGTGCATTTACATACATGTGGCATATGGGCCTACTGTATGTGTTGATAAAATAAACCTGTTGTGAAATTCTGCATTAAAACTCATAATTTATTCTTCTTTTTATGCTTTCTGATGGGGTTGCAGGTAAGTCTAACATTTGATAATCTAAGTGTTTTATCTCACCAAATAATTCCTTAACCAAGATTCTACTACTGCATACTATCACCAGAACCCTGTTAGCGACATGATCCCATTTCTGGCAATCACCTCCAAGAGAGACACATTGCAATGACTCATTTTTCTCATCACAACTACATGTAGGGGACTTGTCAATTTGTCTCATCAGCTCACACCTTAATGGTATAAAATTTAGTTTGATTTCCACTTTAATCAAAATGTATCAACAACATAGAACGTAAAACTGTCCTCAAGAGTTCATCATTTCTATATATGATACTGCACCTGACTTCATGGATCACAAATTACTTGAACTCTCCACCTTAATTAGTCCTTGGCAATTGATCAATAAACATCTGACTGCCGACCTGACAAAACATCAGAAAGTAATTTTGTGAAATTGGTCCTTTTCTGTGATTTATCAATGGTCATTAGTCAGCAACAAAATTGTTGCCAGTAATTTGTCTAAATTCAATTTCAAAAAGGTTGTGGATGTGAATCATATTTTGAAAAATCAGATTTGATGTGATTCACGATGCTGAAGTGAAGTTGTACACGGTCCAGAAATAAATACACAGGCCATACATAACAGTGATGACAAGATTTTAGTGGTCCATTCAATTTGTATCAGTGTCCGTGCTGGGCAAGATGACGCCAAGATCTGTCACATGGAGTAGATGTGTAACATGTTGAGGTCTCCCACTCTCATCTGATCAATCAACCCTTGTGAGTGCCATCAACTTGGCTTTGAGTGTTGAATTTACCATGTATCATAACTTGTAAGACAAAGTCTAAGCTGCAAAAACGGAGTTTCTGATCACCTGAGTCTCACTATACGAAAGCCAGCAGCATTTTCAAATTTTGTTGTCATTTTTGTTGCCATGAATAACATCAATTACTTTTACTTCTAAGGCACATCTGGTTCAGGGTAAAATGCTCATGCAATTCTCCAATATGGCTTCTTTGCACTGAAATTGTACTTTGTCTTCATCTTTTATCTACAATTTTATTGTAGTACAGTGTATTGTGTAACACTGTCATACTGATACAGAATTACACTTATCCAAAGGCATGTTTACATAATATAGGACATCACTGAGCTGTCCTCTTGGTGTTGGTACTTTTGTCCCAAGGATACGATGTATTTAGTTATTCATATTTATCTATTCATTCCAACACAAAAATTTCTGTGCTCTACTTGGTGAAAAATATCTACGTTCTTGTCAATTTCAAATAAAGTCATCCAATTGCATTTCTAATCAATGTAGCTTGTTAAATCTTTATGATAAACTTCATCTCCTGAATTCCATTTTACCAATTCTTGTCCGATATCCTATCATATGATAATCAAAAGATCTTTCAGTTTGAATTTCTTACTTGTAATGTGTGAAAATGTTTGTCTTTTTTCTGCAAAGGGACCTCTAGATGTATAATGCAAGATTTTGAGCTCTCTCACACCCTCCAGGTTCATCCTGCGATGTAAATAGCTCAGTATTGACCACAATTTCTGCCACACACATTACATCACTTTTACGACCAGCGAGAGCAATTGGAGACCATTTTCTCCATCTCATGCAATAAAAGGCTCGTAACAATCATAAAATCTGTCCAATTGCCACTTTGTCTGACAGTATCAGATTCCCCTTTACTGATTGGCAATATGCTTCCAGTCACCGTTTATTCTGGCTTTGCATGTTCTTTAACACTTAACATCAACCATCTAGCAATGTGGGAGTTTCACTACAGTTTTCCGTAATAACTATGAAAATTGTTTCCTTCTCTTTTTCCGTTCAGGAATCAATGATTGTGAGTGGCATGCACCAGCCTTAGAGGGCTGGAATGAACGCAACCCCCCCCCCCCTCCTGTAGAAGGCACTTCTCCCATTCTCCCATTATAATCAGTTCTGTGGCAATGATTAAGCCCAAACAGATTAACTCCTGTTTTTTCTTGATTCTTGTACCTAAACTATTGTCATATATATATAGAATAGCTTATCATGAATCAAAACCATGGTGTAAAAAAACATTATATACACCATATGATGACACTTAAATAGTCTTATCGTCTTCGGTAAAATACTGAATAAACACACATTTCTTTTTAAAATGCTGCTTGACATGTTACTCTTATCTAATTGCTTCAAGAAGCAAGCAAAACATTAGAAACATATCAAGCAAAAACAATCAGTAGCAGTTTGAAAAAAAGGCTCATGTCTATTACACTGCTACAGTGCATAAATTGTAATTTTCAACTCTGCTTTCTGTGGAGCTGAAGTGAAGCACAATATTTTTTCCTGCAAGCTATGCAATCACATTGTACACTTTCCTCCCAAAATCCAATTTCCAAGCTAAGTAGCCTTTGGCGTTAGACTGACCAATTTCTATTCTGGCCACAACCTTTGCTAATCCTGACCAAGGCCTGTGGCAAAGCTATTGACCTGTCCACAGATTTCTAACTTGTGTTCAATATAGGGGACTAGCATGTAATCTTACGGAGGAAAGTGTAATACAAGAGTTATGCCAGCTATTATTCGCACCATGGCCACTTAGTTTGTTTACAAGTGCTGTTCCTTTCAGAAAAAACAAATTTAAAGGAACTTCACTGAAAGAGAGCCAGTATGCATACATCCGCCTTGCATTTGTCATTCTAGATACTGAAACACTGAATACAAAGAAGTTTACATAGCAAGTGAGTCCAACTGCATTCAGTGACACATTTGTTCTGGATAGTGATGCATGAGGCTCTGGTCCAGAATGTTCAATGAAACTTCCTTTGTTTTCCTCAGGAGTGTTTTAGTCTTTTGAATCTGAAAAGACTGAAGTGACACTC
Organism: Platynereis dumerilii; assembly: GCA_026936325.1. Classification (NCBI taxonomy): domain Eukaryota; kingdom Metazoa; phylum Annelida; class Polychaeta; order Phyllodocida; family Nereididae; genus Platynereis; species Platynereis dumerilii. Next base: position 253,155 of record JAPTHN010000233.1, on the reverse strand, counting down.
AATTTCACTATATGGATCTGTATTATCATAATGATGTCAAACAGTACACTCTGTTGTATTTTATTTTATTTCATTGGAAGATTTAAGACTTGTTTAACATTCCATAATTCTAAATGGGAATCTAAATGAGAATACTGAAAACAGATTATGGCAATTCAGCATCACAGCTTTCGGAAATTGTTCCTCTCCTTTCCAGACACTATAACAATTGGATTGCAAGATGATGTTTGAATTATTTCATTGCCTTTGATCACTGCTCTAATGCTCATGATATGCAATCGTATATTTTGCTGTTCCTGATTCAATAAAATATTTTTTTTTCAGAGCTAACAAACCAATAAGCCATTCCCATTGTCTGTGGAAAGGCAGGGAGATATCCTAGACCAGCAGCCTTCGGCCAAGCAGCCAAGCGCATCTTTTCTTAAGAAGTTTGCTCACCAAAAAGTTGAGCACTCCCTAGCGACCGTCATACTGCACGAATCTTTTAAATCTGGGGCAGCGAACATTGCTAATGAAATAATCTACAATATGAGCCTACTTACGATGCTGTACATCCATTATTTCTATTCATTTAGGCCGATTACAAACTCGAAGCGAAGGAGATGTTTGGATCTCAGCGCTCGTGATTTGACGCAAACTAAACCACCTGCCCGCACAGCCTAATCTTGTTTTGTTGCGCTCAGCACCTCTAGCGGCCGTCATTTTCGCGCCAAATGATCCAGCCAGGCTTTCCTGTTCAATTCTGGTTCAGTTCAGCCCTGAGGGTGTTCAACAGCAATTGGCCAATGGCTGTTTTGATAATTGCAATTGTGAAAGTTCTTCACCCTCAGTGTCATTGAAGAACAGCACTTATGTCTATCAGGCAGGTGTCAAAGCTGATTGCACTTAGCAATGGAACATTGATGTCTATTGATCTGAGGATGATAGAAATTTGTAGATATGCTTACAGGCAATGCCAGCTAGTTGGAATAAATTTCCTATGTATTTCCAACCAGTGGTTATTTTATATATTATTTCATCAATATTTTGCAAAATAACGAATAACAGACTACTTTTAATGCTACATTCACCAAATTTTGGAAATATTTTCGCTACATTCACCAAATTTTGGAAATATTAAGTTTGGGAGTTTTAGTTGTCCATCAGGTAATATAACATTCGGATAACTTTCTTGTAATATAACATTCAGATAACTTTTTTTAAATATTGTGGCCCTGGTATAAAACTCAGGGGCAAACTTTTCCCCAATTTTGGATGTGGACTGGAGATTATTCGGAGATTTACTTGATGTTTGTTTTCTCAAAGATTGAATTTGAGTCTCATTGGTCTTAACAGTTTCAAATCAATGGACAAGATTGAATCCACACTTCGGTATAAATTTATAAATTTTAACGTAAATGTAAGATGGCTATCAAACTCGTAAGAAAATGTTAATTTTTTTCTTTTTATTAACTAAAGGTAGCAAGAAAGAATGAAAAAAAAATAGATACCACAATAGCAAATTTAAGCAAAAGCATTTGAGAAAATGAAAATTTAAGAAGAACATGCGTGATTAATTATTTCACGAGTCTCAACTTATAAACCATTTGTCAATGATTTATACAGATACATGTAGCCCTATTTGTACCATCATAAGGCTGATAAAGTCTATATCTGCCCCATGTGATATAGCACAACAGGGACAAGGAGTGTCATGTATTCACTGTTTATAAATATGTAAAAAAGATCTACCGTAATGCACGCAGACAGGCAATGAGGGAATTTCACCAGAATGGTTTTAAAAATTTACTTGGCATTTTCAACACTGGTAATCCAAAAAAATTTTGGAATACAATTCGAGCAATGAAAACCAAGCGCGAAAGTAATAACTATAACATCAACATTTCAAGTCTGTTTGACTACTTTGTGGAGAAATTCTCTGATAACCCTGTCCGTGCTAAATCAGATGTCATTACCAAAGCTGAGGAAGATGTCGCCAATCATTTTAATAACCTTCAGTTGTTAACCTTTAATACACAGCCTTTTACAGGCAACAAAATACGAAAATTTATTAAAAAACTAAAGCCTGGTAGAGCAGCAGGCTATGATGGTGTTACCCCAGAACACCTCAAATATTCTATCGATACTAAATTACCCGAAATTCTTAGTCTGCTTTTAAATAATTGTGTTAAACATGGCATTCTTCCTCAGTGTTTTAAAAAGGGTGTTCTTGTACCTATCCTGAAAAAACCAAACCTTGATCCTTCAATTCCGGCAAATTTTAGACCAATCATTATATCTTCAATATTTACAAAAATTTTGGAATACGCTATACTTGAAAATGCTTCTGGTCATAACTTCCATGACCTTCAGTTTGGTTTCATTGAAGGAAGGGGCACAAACATGGCAATTTGTACAGCCAAAGATGCCATCTCATTCATAAACTCAAGGGGGACTTCTGTCTATGCTTGTGCCTTAGATGCTGAAAAGGCCTTCGACGGAGTTCCCCATTGTATCCTATTGAAAAAATGTCAGGGTGTTATATCTGATCACTGGTGGCGTTTACTTCATATGTGGTATTCAGATCTCTATGCTGTAATAAAATGGAAAGATAAAGTAACCGCACCAGTTCCCATTAAAAAAGGTACTCGTCAGGGTGGTTTAACATCACCACTTTTATTCAATCTGTTTATACCAAGATATTGTCTGTGAGCTGTCAAATGCTGAGGGAGGTCTTCGGATTAATCATACATCCTATAATGTGTTTTGTTATGCAGATGACCTGCTTTTAGTTAGCACAACTGTCACTGGCCTGCAGAACCTCATTGATAAAGCCAACCAATATATAACTAATCACGGTCTATCTTTCAACCCCAAGAAGTCTTCATGTATAATATTCGGAAAACAATATTTTGTAAAAGAACCATCTTGGTATATTAATAATCAAACTATTAAATTATGTGATGAAGTAGATTATCTAGGGGCTGTTCTAGCTGGTAGCAATAAATGTCAAATTGCCAAGAGAATGCAAGCTTGCAGGAAATCATTTTATAATCTACAAAGTGCAGGGCTCTGTGAAAACGGTATTAAACCACACCTGGTGTCTTACATGTGGAAAGTGGCACTCCAGCCTGTACTTCTGTATGCAAATGAATGTTTCAGTATGACAAATATAAATTATCTTGAGTTAAATAGGTTACAATCTAAATTAGTAAAAACATCGCTTGGCTTGAGCAAATACTTAAGATCTACTCCACTGTTAGATGCCATGCAAATTTGTAAAATAAATAAGCTAGTAGATGTAAATACTCTCCGATTGTTCAAATCTGTGTTATTCAGCCCAACAAGAGCTGGTCAACTATATAAATATTTATTGCTCAATGACAATAATTCAATGAATGTTTTAAGCTTTAGATTCAACAGAATTTGTCAATTGTACAATATTCGACCGTTAAATTTTCTGTTCGATGATAAAAGTAATAGTTATTGCTGTCGTAAAATCAAAAGTTTTCCAGCTGACAATGGTGTTGTAGACTCCTGTACTAGTCTTCTTAAAAATTATACAAGTGAAGACAAAAACTTACTGAAGCTATTGCTTAGATACTAGATCTCAACAATTGTATGCCAGTTGATTTTATTGTTACGTTTTTAAAATATTTTATTGTCACTTTCTGTATTATTTTACCCTTGTTCATGTGATATTTTATAAATTGTAATGCTATGGTTTTCTCTTCATTTTTGAAGGCAAGAATAAATAAATAAAATAAATAAATAGCACTTTGTCGTGTGATAAAAACAAATTGCCGTGTGATGCAGGATTTTGGGTGTGATACAGTGAGGATGCCACCTAGTGGATGACGTACGTCATAGCGACATTATGTTGCACAGGTCAGGTAATGGCCATGCAGTGCATTGCAGTGGCGTCAGTGCAGGAGGGGCTGGTGGGGCATTTGCCCCACCTAGATCAGCCAAGCACATCAGATGTTCCAGACCCAGCCCCACCACTTTTTGGCCAAAGTATACAAGTTCCTTAATAAAATGTATTTAAGTGCCAGTGTCTTGTCAGTTAAATTATTAAATTAACTGTCTTCTAGAAGAAAACAATATTTGACAGGTAGGCCAAAAGTGCAATCTGCCACAGCCATTTTATCTTGTTGACAATTGACATGTTTCATGAGGGTATTGAACTGGTCTCAGTAAACTAATCTGGTAGTAAGAGTATAAGACATTTTAACCAATGTAAGTTAATAAAGAAAAATATTATTTTTGCGTATTTGGTTTTAAATGTGTTTATTTAAATATTATTCAAAATAAACAATGTCATTGCATTGGGCGTACATGACAGCCTCCTGAGATCTATGGCATTTTAAAACATTATTCCTGCAATGAACTTTTGACAGCTTTAAACTGTACACATAATGAATGTCCACATATGCTCCAACTCCAAGTTGAAACTGAAGTCATGAATTTATGACTGCCACAAAATTTCACTCCAACAAAGATTCTCTGGGAGCAAAATTTAACAAGTTGAAATTGACAAAACAAAAACATGCTTTGAAATAAATGTTAGACACACACCCAATATTAGTTTCTTAAATTTAGATATTAATTATGATGGTATAAATAAATTATCACATGGCATTTTTTTAATCTCTTATATTAAAATGATAACGTACGGGATTTATCTCAAGTTATACTCAATGCCCGGTGCCTTCCTTTGCCCTTCATGGAGAACTCTCCCCTTTTCAGGGCCATTGCACTCTTTTACATGTCCTAATTAAGATAATTAATCATTTAATGAACTTTATCATTTTAAAAAGTCATTGAAGACATTCCTTTTTAGACAAGCATATAATCTGTGATTTAAATTTTAACTATCTTTACACTGCTTTTAATATCATAATTCATTTACCTCGATTTTATCTTTACATTCATATTTTCTATGTACTTTTGTTCAGCGCCTAAAGCATTATGTATGGATAAGGCGCTTTATAAATTTATTTAAATAAATTATGTAAATAAAATAAATCTTAAGCTAATTCCTGCATTATGCACAAGAGGGCAACAGCTGCAAGGTCTCCCCCACTTGCTTCACTTGCTCCCTACCAGTCAGCACAATTTCCTCTTGCATTTAGTGCCATGGCTATTCCGTCTCACTCTGCAGTTAACATAGCCTCATTGATATATAAATTAAAATGATAGAGTACACGCATCTCAACTTATGCTTAATCTTTGATTTCCCCATTTCCCTAGCTGATCTTCTAATTTGCCAAGTGTCTTTCTAAACCTACTACGACACAACTCTCCCCTTTTCAAGTCCATCTAACTATCTATCTCTCTATCTTTTACATTGTATTCTTTCCTGTTCCCTCTAATCTACGGGAAAATTACTAGTATCATATGATTTTAACAGTAGTTTCAGACCAGAAAACACTGTTTGAAAATTAGACAAATTTTGCCTATTTTAGGGTCAAAACAATGCTGAAATGGCTCAAGTAAAATCTTTTTTACTTGAGAAGAGGCATGCAGTCTATGATAATACTTTATGGTGACCAAAGTTATCCAAAATTTTCATTTTTAAGTGGTCAAAGTCCAATTTTCAAACAGTCTTTGTGTGGTTTGAAACTACTGTTAATTAAGATCATATTGCGCAGTTCTGTGGAAACTCATAAAATGTCAAAATTTCATAAAACTAGAAGATAATTGGACTAAAACAATGTTTCCTAAATAGTATATAAGCGATATTGAGAAAGTTATTTAAATTTTTTACCAAAATGATCTAAAATGACATAATAAGAAAGACGCCTTATGACCTTAGTGTGAGTTCTGATGTTGTTTGATGTAATTATTGTTAGTACAAAATAAAAATTACAATGAAAATGAAATAGTCTTTAAAAGGAACTTCACTTTTCCTGGTGTATTAAAACTTTTGAGCCTAGTGTATTTGCGGTAAAATGTATTTGTCTGAATGAGCACACTGGAGAGAAAGGCATACAAATTAAATTTTCTATACGTGGTAAAACAAACGGAACTCATATGTGAGAGAAGCCACACTGGAGAGAAACAGAAAGGATGGTATATATGGCGAAGCAACTAGAATGCACACTGGAGAAAAACCATATGGATGTTCTTTATGTGGCAGAATGTTCAAAGAGGGAGTAACCAGCAAAACATTAGAACAGCTGTGAGGGGCTGACCAGATGAAACTTGAAGATTATGGAGTTTACTGACACACAAACAAAAACATTTTGTAAAAAAAACATATATTCATCGCAAATTTAGCTTTACGGTAGGCCATCCTAGCTAGAATCTATCAACCCCCCCCCCACGCCCAGATCATCTGGTTGGCCCCTCAGTCCTATTTATGCCTTTTTGGTACAATGATGAGACATCTGCAGAACAAAATGCCACGTGGCGGGTTATTCCTTATCCCAATGAGGTAACTGAAATTCATATACATGTACTTTAAAAAGGAGGACAGATGAGAAAACAATGGGATACCAGTGGCCCTCTGTTGCTGCTGCATTTCTGGGAAGTTTCTGATGTAAATCTTTACTTCTGTAGGAATTTAGGCAGTCCTGACAGAAATTATGCATTTTTGTAAAAAAAAATGCAGTTTCCAGCAGAATTCGACAGTTCTGCAGAAATTTTACAATTTCCTGCCGAATTTTGCAATTCACTTCTTCTGCAGGATTTATTTTTATCATAAATGTGAGGAGCCAGTGTGCACATGTGGGGGGCTACCAGGATCCTACTAGTTGGTATATTTCCATTTTGGAAAATCATACAAGAATGTGGGGAGGGAGGACAACCAGTGGAATACCCCCCTAGTTGTTGGATACTGATATAGCGGGGCAGGTATGTAAAAATATAGTGCATTTATACATAGAAGCATGAAACTTGGCGCACACTTAAAAAACATCTCTACAAATATAATTGGATAGGGAGCCACCTCAGATTTAGCGTAGATGGCTACTGGCAGCCATTTTCCAAAATGGCCGCCAATTCTTCCATTTTGCTGCTTTCTGTGTAGTTCCTATGAATAGAATGCATGCAAATAGTGTTTGTTATTCCTTCTCTATGTATTCAGAACATTACTACAACATTTTTTGTAGCCTCAACTACTTTCAGACTTTCTAGAATCCATTTTGGTAGAATTATCAACTTATTTTCGCCGTTTTGCGTGGTTTCGCCAATTATGAATGAATATCAAAATAAGGTGCATATTTGAATTCCTTACAAAAAGAGCTTTCAAATGAGTACCCGGATTTCTTAAATTTGGAGTGGAAATGGAAAAAATGAAAATTTGAGTTTTTTGAAGAATCGGTTCTGATGTTAATTTTAACAGAGAATTCATGGAAACTAGTGATGCTACCATTCATTTGAAAGCTCTTCTTACGAGGAATTCCAATATGTGGTCTATTTAGATATTAATTGAGATTCCATATATTATGGAAAACCGCGAAAATGCTGCATTTTCTTCAACAGTTATAACAAAATGGACCCTGACCACCCTAAAATAGCTTAGTTCAACCCAGGAATCAATTGATAGTGTTTCTTAGATCTTTAGAAGAAATAATGACCACTGTTTTCATATGGTCAAACTGTAGGCACTTCACAGAAAGCAGGAAAATGAGAGAATGAGCCGCCATTTTGGAAAATGGCTGCCATGGGTCAACCAGGTCAAATCTGAAGTGGCTCCCTATCTAAATTTATTCTTTAAGATGTTTTTAAACGATGTGCCAAATTTCATGCTTCTATGTATAAATGAAATATTACTCCCCTATTCATGACAAATCTGCTCCGCTAATACTGGATGCCCTTAGAAAGGTATGCGAACGGTTGTTCTCCTTCTCCTCATTCTTGTGGGGTTATCTACATTCCCAACCCCAACACTGCCACACCCAACCCAATGTTTCCTGAGCAATGGCAAAAGTTTCTTCAAAGAGGTCTGAACTATGCAAGAATTAATAGAAGTGCAGAGATTCAAAAAAAGTACAGAATTCAAGATAATTGTGCTCAAATCTCAGAATTTTTCAGGAAATGCAGAATTTCTGCTAAACTACAGAATACTACAGGAAAATGCATAATTCCTACAGCGGTAGAGCTTTCTGATTCTGAAGGATGTACAGTTTTCCTGCAGAAGTACGGTTTTCCTGCAGAAAATTTTAGTAATGCGGAATTCTGCAGGAACTTGCAGAATTTCTACAAAACTGCACAAATAAACTGTTTCAGAATTCTTCAGAACTATAGAAACTAATTATAAACTTCTTGGTATTTAGCTTTCTGTAAAATCTGCAGTATTCTATGACTTGCCACAGGAGCTATATACTTTTTGCAAATCTGCAATTTTTCAACATTGCTGTACACAGACATTCCGTAAAAATCTGCAGAATTATGCAATCCTCGAATTTCTTACATGTTTCAGCAAAAACAGTGCAGTATTGAGTCGTACACATCTCAATCATATTATTTATCTTTATTTTTAGGCCTAAATTTTGTTGATTATAACATTTTATAATTATCAAATTTTGATAAGTTTAAGCTGAAACAGGGTAAAGTCGAAGTTAAAAATATTCATTTCATTTTCTAAAAAATAGTACTGGATAATATTGTTCACCTTATTTAAGATTATTTTTTGCATATCTAACATTGTTGACACAAATACAAGGGAAATAGTTTGAAGGATAAGCATTTTTATGAATAAGTTTTTAATAAAATTACACTGAATTACAGTTGATTTATGTAATAAATAATCAGTATACACTATAGCCCAATATATTTGAAGTACTATTGGACCTATATATCCCAGATCAGATTTAACTAATTATTAAAATAGTTTAATTTCAAACAATTTTGTTTTGTCATGCAAAGTAGTGCACATTTTTAATTCAATACTAAAAAATAACGTGCAAGCACTTTAACAGCTGCTTGTAGATAGACTTAGTATCTATCTATCTATCTATCTATCAATCAATCTATCTATCTATCTATCTATCTATCTATCTATCTATCTATCTATCTATCTATCTATCTGTCTATCTATCTATCTATCTATCTATCTATCTATCTATCTATCTATCTATCTCTATCTATCTATCTATCTATCTATCTATCTATCTATCTATCTATCTATCTATCTATCTTTCAATCTATCTATCTATCTATCTATCTATCTATCTATCTATCTATCTATCTATCTATCTATCTATCTATCTATCTATCTATCTATCTATCTATCTATACTCCCTCCCTGCCTTCCTCCCCCTCCCGTTTTTTACAGTGGGTTCCCCCAGTGTAATAGAGAGAGAATGGGTCAAAGTGCTTTTCTTAGAAGTTTTGTGGAGGCAAATTGGGAGGTTTTAGAGGCTTTATAACCAACTGGGGACCTTTGTATACTTGGTTTCTGAAATGCATTTTGTAATTTGGTGCTGTATGTGCTGGGGTTATTCAGAATTTAGCAAAATTCCAAAACATGTCTTTTTCCTCTTTCAGACTCTTTTGGCAGCAAATTGCCACTTGTTAAAGTGTTGTGAGCTTAGTATTTCACTTAGAGTTATGAAATTTAGTATAGGGATTCTTTTGAGGGTTTGAATCGGAAGCATTTTGAGAAATTCAAGATGGCTGCCAAAATGGCCGCCACTAAATGGCTGCTATTCTTGTTTAAATTTTTCATTTAACATGCTTAAGAGTATTGAAATTTGGTGTAGAAATTTGTTTGATGGTGTGAATCAATATTTGGAGAAATTCAAGATGGCTGCCAAGATGGCTGCCACAAAATGGCCATCATTCTTGAGTTGCCCACTGTGGGCTTAGTATATCAACTAGAGGTTTGAAATTCGGTACATGTGTGGACATTTGTTTGAGGGTATGGATCAATGACCCCTGAGGAATCCAAGATGGCTTCTACAAAATGGCTGCATTTCTTGATTTGTCTACTGTGAGCTTGGTATTCAGTGATGGGCTGTGTGTTGGCGTTTGTTTCAGAGTTTGGATCGAGAAAATTTGGAGAAATCCAAGAGAGTGTCCAAAATAGCCGCCACAAATTGTCCAATGTGACCTTGATGTTTTAATAAAAGTTGTGAGAAGATCTATATCAGCATAACTAAATATTAGCTGAAATCATTCAAATTCTGGCTTGCAATAACCCAAGTTGTACCTGGCACATGTGGGAAATTATTATATCAGGTTGCAGATGAACACTCATAGAAAACAATGGATATTATCTTACTGTGAATTTTGAAGAAAGTTTGGCATAATTTGTGATTCATATCATACTTGGAATTTTTTCCCCTGAAAGGCGTGAATAACAAAGCTTTACATGAACTGATTTAAGTCTAAGCTAGAGGATTAGGTACCAAACATGCCTAAGAGAAACTGTGACACATGTCATGATAAAAATGACACACTTCAGTGCAAATCCTGTGTTGACAAAACAAGGACGAATTATGTCATGAATGGTTTATTGACATATATTTGGAGTTATGTGAATGAATACAGCCCAAATAGCTTGAAAGATGCTGTAATCAGACATTTTGATCCTATGGACATTTCAACAGCTAGGTCTGTACTTCAAGATGCTGTGAGGGACGTTCTCCCAAATTACAAAGAGATCCAAGGAAACAGGGCATCATCCAGTGGCCGAGAAAAGCATGAAGTTGAAGCTGATGACATATGTGGTGTGATGCAAGAGCTGGCCAAGACGGTTGGTGATGAGGCACGTAGCCTTCCTGTCTTTGTTGTGGGTGACGTTCGGAAAATACCCAAGGTTGCTCCGGAGGAACACAATGTCCTGAGTGTGCTTGAGAAAGTCCTAAAGATGCAACAACAACTGGATCAGATAGCCTCTAATGTTGAAACCAATCAACGACAGCTTGTACTGCACGACACCATGATATCGGGCTGCAATGGTCGCATCAGTTCATTGGAAAACAAGGAATCGTATGCAAATCGTGCAAAGAGCCAGCAATCTGAGGCTGGAAGTGCAGCCAATGTGTCCGAGAAGGTGAATGAGTCTCTGAATGCCAATGTGTCCCAGAATGCTAATGTGCCTCAGACTACTTCTGTGCAGCGTGCTCCTCCAACAGCAGCGTGGCAAAATAGGAATCATACCATCAAGCAAAAGCAAATGACACCAACCCAAGCCCAGGCAAGGTCAGAACAGTCTGAAGATGTGACAAATGGCAAGAAGGAAAGTCAACATAATGGAGAGTGGCAGCAACAAAGGAATCGGCGACAACGTCCAATGATTGTTGGATCAAGGCAGAAGGAAGGACCAGCCCGGGTTTTATCAGGCCCCACTGAAGTTGATTTCAAGGTCTGGAATATTTCCCCCACATGTGATGCAGATGACATCAAAGCTGCCGTTGAAGCAGAGGGTATTACCGTGCAAAATGTTGTGATGCTATCTAAGCCGGAGTGGAGAACGCGATCCTTCAAGATAACAGTTGCCAGCAAGGATAAGGCTAAGGCTATGTCCCCGGACGTTTGGGATGAAGGTATCAAGATTGGTTACTTCTACCCGAGAGAAAACCCAAAGCACAACAAAATCATGATTAAGTTGATATCATACAATAGTACTGGACTGTCCCCAATGACAGTTGACTTCATCAAGGATATGCTTAATTCTAAGGAACCCGATATATTGTTGATTCAGGAGACCTTCACTTTGCAATCAACACAACACAAGGTATCCAGTATTCATTCAGACTATCTTGCTTGCTATAAGTGGTGTTGACGAAAATTCGGAGTACTTGCAAGGAAGACCCTCCGGCGGATTAGCTGTGTTGTGGAAAAAATCTCTTGATTTATCAATTCAGAGAATAAAGCCCTTGCCGTGTCACAGGAGATTATGCGCTGTGAAGATGACTGTTGGTGAATCTGATATTCTTATTTGTAATGCTTATCTACCAAATGATAACTACAGTACTGACAGTGTGAATAATAATTTTAGTATTGCATGTGATCAGATTGATGTGCTTCTTAACACTGAATGTGCAGAGTATGTGATTCTAGGCGGTGATCTCAATGTTGACTTCAGACGAAATAATGCACATTCTAATTGGATTAGTGATTTGGCAATTAGACATGGACTCCTTGATACATGGACTTTGCCTCAGTCTAAGCCTCAGGATACATATAGCATATCACAACTCGGCTAAATCCCGGATTGATCACTTGATGTGTTCCAGTAATCTTGCTCATTATGTTCGAGGACTTGACGTTCTAAAGCTCAGCTAACTTGTCAAATCATCAACCTATTAGACTACAACTGGATATTGACGCCAAAGTCGGAGAATCTGACTCCTCAGTAAAAATTGACAGCAGCAAATGTGTATCATGGCACAGAACTCAAGGTCACCATATTGAAAAATATCAGCAAATACTAGATGACATGTTAAAAACTTTGGTGATTCCATCTGTAGCATACTGCCAGGACTTGACATGTAATGATCCTCAGCATAAAGTTGAGCTTGACATGTGGTGTAGCAGTCTGACGGATGCTTGTATAAATGCTGGAGATCAGTGCTTGCCTAAATGCCGGAGGAAATCATATGCTCGTCCTGGTTGGTCTGAGCATGTCAGTGCCTATAAAAAGGAGTCCATGATATGGCATTGATTCTGGCTTAGCTGTGGTGAGCCAGGCAGCGGTCCTGTATATGAGAGCATGAAAGCAGCCAAGAGACAATACGCATATGCAGCACGCAGGATTATTAGACAGGAGAAGCAATTGAAATTTGAAAAGATGGCCCAAAAAACTACGCAAGACACAAAACGAAACTTCTGGGATGAGGTTATAACTTTTGGATGAAAAACAAGCAACAATCAGCACCGAACATCAATGGCTGCACTGTAGAAAAGGACATCGCGGAGCTATTTAAGTCCAAGTATGAGGAATTGTATACATCTGTCCCATCTTGTGACGTAGAAATGTCAAAGTTGCATGAATACATCAGCGGAGAAATTTTCAGTACTAACTTGGCTGATCATTTGATTCATGAATCTGATGTTACAAAGGCTATTGAGGGCCTCAAGAGTGGAAAAAGTGATGGGAGCAAGGGTCTGATATCAGATCATTTGAAAAATGCTCCGAGAAGAATGCATGCCATAATTGCTTTGTTGTTGAATGCTGCGACTAGACATGGACATATGCCAAGTGAGCTCTTATTATCATCGCTCGTGTCTATACCAAAAGATGTCCGTGGGAATATCTGCAATATTGAGAACTACCGAGGAATTGCTTTGAGTTCATGTCTCTCTAAGATTCATGACAGGATTGTGCTGGAAAAGTATTCTGATTTTCTTTCCACTTCTGACATGCAATATGCTTATAAGAGCAAACATGGAACCACTATGTGCACGCTAATGCTAAAAGAGGTTGCTTCTTATTTTAAGAGAAATAATGGTGACACATATATCGGGATGATCGATGCAAGTAAAGCATTTGATCGTGTCAGGCATGACCGGCTCTTTACTGTGCTAATGGAACGTAAGTTCCCTGCCATTCTTATGCGCATTTTGATGGATAGCTATAAAAGACAACAGTTGAGAGCAAAATGGAATAATAGCTACTCGCAAACATTCACTACGCTCAATGGAATCAAACAGGGCAGCATAACATCACCCGTGCTCTTCATAGTGTACATGGATTATTTACTATTGAGCCTTGAGAAAAGTGGTTTTGGATGCAAGATAGGAGGCCATTATTTTGGCACAGTGAGTTATGCTGACGATTTAACTCTCATTTCTCCTACATTATCGGGACTGCAACAAATGCTTGGTCTGTGCGAAGACTTTGGATTAAAATTTGGAGTTAAGTACAACCCGTCAAAATCTGTTGTTATGTGTGTCAGCAAGAAAGTACAACAATTGCCAGATCTTCAGTTGGCTGGTCAACCACTTAAATGGGTGCCAGTTGTAAAACATCTTGGAAATTATGTAAGATCAGATCTGAAAGAATCCTGTGAAATTTCTCACAAACGGGGAGACCTTATCGGTCGAGTGAATAGCATGTGTGCCACTTTTGCAAAAGCGAACAGGAGTGTGAAGCAGGAAATTTTTAATACGCAATGCAGCCACTTTTATGGCAGTGAAGCCTGGAATATGGCTATGCCAGAATTTCACACTTTTCGGAAAACATGGAACCAAGGTGTGAGAAAGGTCTTTGGATTACCCTATGAAACCCACTCTCGTTACCTGGAGTTTTTCATTGGAAGGCCTTACATCACTGACCAATTGTACAGGAGATTCTATTCTATGTTAAGAAATATGCTGCAGAGCAGCAACAGGAAGGTCTCCTTTATTGCTAACTTTCTCATGAATGACAGTTCAAGTTTAATATGTCGAAATATCCAATGTCTCTCAAGAAGGTACAATTTAAACTATTATGAGAGACTAACGCAACCATTCATGAAAAGTAACCTGAAAGTGCCAGCGAGTCAAGATGACGAGAGGACTGCAATGCAGATTATGGAACTCTGTGATATTAACTTTGATTTTATTTTGGACAATGATGAATGCAAATTGATTTTACACTATTTATGCTGTCATTGATTGTTTTTACATGAGAATTTGAATTGTTTTTAACTGTCTTTTTATCCACTTTACATTGTCTTTTATATTCTTATGCCATTTGCGCATGAATAAATGATATATATATATATAGGTGCAATTTCTGTGCACAAATAATGTGAGGCAGTGGCATCTCTAGAAATGCAAGTTTGGGAGGGCTGTAGCACCAAAGTTTAGAAGCGTTGACAGAGGTTCGAAGGTTTGAAGCATGTATATCTTCCCCAACGATTTTTTTAGGTTGGCTGAATGCTCCATTTTTGGGGACTCAGCCCCTCTACTGACGCCACTGAATGTAAGTAGTATATCTGTTCACAAAATTTAGTGGTATACCTGCAAACCTGACAAAGCATTCCTATTTCTATCAGTACCTACAATAAAAGCAAAATTGGAAGTTCATTGAGTACTTTGTAAATATTTGCTTATAATTTGCCGGTACAAAATTAAATTAAAAAAAAAAGTTAGTGTAAAATGAGTTTTATAAGCAGGTCATTGTGAAATAAACATATCCCGCCTTTAAAATCTTACTAATAAAAATAATCAATGCAAAAAGATTATAAAACCCAGTGTTTGAATCCTTGGATTCTTGTTCCTTCCTATACTTTCCTTCCTTTTTTCCTTCCTTTTTTCCTTTCTTTTTTCCTTTCTTCATTCCTTCCTTCATTCCTTCATTGCTGCCTTCATCGCTTCCTTCATTGCTTCCTTCATTCTTTCTATTGAATCTGCAAACACTGGATGTGGCTGCTGCTGTTGGTGCTGGTTTCACTGCAGCTGATCATTTGAAATTACCGCCAAAAACGAACATTTTAGTTTCTTAAAAAAAAAATTTAATGTCACAAAAGTTTACCAAAAGTTGATGGAAGCAAGATAAAATTATATTGAGACTGTATGCTAACTTTCAAGGCGATAGGTGAAATAGTGCGACTTCCTATATGGTCAGAGGCTTACAGAAAATTCCAACTGTAATACAGGCTGCAAGCAGCTGTAAAAATATACTAAATATTTTAAAATATTAAAGGATCTTCAGTAATTTGAGTTATTAAATCCCCAGAATCATTTCCCGCTCTCCAGGGGCTTTAAAACGACACCAAAACCACTCTTGTAGGCCTACTAGAAGTGACTCAAGTGCATCCTCCCGAAGGCTCTGTAGCGATGGTGGTTTAGTCTTGTCCCAATTCCATCATGGCGCGTGGATGTTGTGATCTGACGGCGACGGGGAGGAAACTGTTGAAATACAGCATTTATGGTATCAAGACACTTCGTAGACACGCCAACTCGTAGACAAACCAACTGGTAGACAACCAACTAGTAGACAACCAACTCGTAGACACCAGGTACTACCAACTGGTAGACATGGAAGTGGCAGGGTTCACCAAGTCGTAGACACAGACTTTTTGGTCAATGTGATATTACCAAGTCGTAGACACAGTATTTTTTGCTGTTAACTAACTCGTAGACACTCATTTCATTTGTTAATAAAAAATAAATAAATAACCAACAAGAAGTAAAAAAATAGTTCAATTGCAAAGGCAATATATATATAAGGCCTTCACCTCTCACAGTGTCACTCATGCAGGTGCCAATTGCCATCAGGAGCTAATTGATTTAATTGCATTAATTGATTTAATTGCATTTCACATGTTACTTTGAAGCAAGTTTCGGGAAGTTTACAATCAACTCAATGATACAAAGAAATTCAGGATTACTCAATTTACTGTCATAGTTGCTTTATATTATCCCATATTTAGCTGCTTTAAACAGCTTTTTGTGCTTGGAAGATTGGGAAAATCCTGGAAGTTTGCTGTCTACGTGTTGGTAGACCCTAAAATTATGTTGTCTACAGGTTGGATGTTCTGGTGTCTACGACTTGGTTAGTTCATTTTATTGTATGTCTACGAGTGGGTAATGACATTTTTTTGTAAAAAGCCTGTGTCTACGACTTGGGGGAGAGCTCTTAAATGTGTCTACGACTTGGTGTGTCTACGACTTGGCGTGTCTACGACTTGACTTGTATTCAGCTTTTATAGAGGATGGCATGAGGTAAACTATATGAAAATGTGTACATAAATGCACAGTGGTCAAAATGACCCCTGGTTCGGGTCTGTAGGCCCCGTATTAACGAAGTCTATAATCCACCATGGCAAGGTATTGACTGGACCAGACCTGAGTTTCCAGACCTAGGAGATATCCCTTCAAAGTAACCAGTAGAAACCTGTTCACCTCCTGATCCCATTTCTATGAGGCACCTTGCAATGAGACACATTCCCAATGACTAGTTGTTAGGACTGATCATGGTCAGGAGACTTGCCAATTTGTCACATTGGCAGACAGTTAAATTGCATAACATGAAGATTGATTTCTCACATTTAGTGCAAATAATGAGGTGCAAAATTTAATAAGGAATTTTCTTTTTTTTTTTCAGAACAGAAGGTTAGACTGTAAACATTTCATTCTGCCCTCCTGCCATGTATCTGCTGGAGTCAATATTGACCACAATTTCTGCTATAGGCCTACACATGACATCACTTTTACAACCAGGGAGAGCAATTGGAGACCATTTTCTCCAACTCATGCAATAAAAGGCTTGTAACAGTCATGAAATCTGCTCAATTGCCACTTTGTCAGACATCATCAGATTCCCCTGCACTGATTAGCAAGGTGCTTCCAGTCATCGTTTATTCTGGCTTTGCGTGTTCTTTGACACTAAACATCAGTCATCCTGCAAAGTGGGAGGTTCTCTGCAGTTTTCCGTAATAATCAGGAAAATTTTTTCCTGCTCTTTTTCAGTTCATGAATCTTTGCTTGTGTGAGGCCAGCAGCAGCCTTAGAGGGCTGCAATGAACATAACCTCCCCTTCCCCCCCCCCCCGTAGAAGGCTTTTCTCCCATTCTCCAATTATAATCAGTTCTGTGGCAATGGTTAAGCCTAAAACTCATTAACTCTTGTTTTTTCTTGATTCTTGCTCGTAAATTATTGTTACTGAATAGGTCATCATGAGTTAAAACCATGGTATATAAAAACATTATATCATTATGTACACCATCCAATGACACTCAATAGTCTTATTATCTTTGGTAATATACTTTATCAGGCCCCATTTAAGCATGTAACTCCCGGAACTCCTTGACGTCCTGCAACTCCCGCTATGTCCCACTAACTCCCGCTAACTCCTGCTAACTCCCGTAACTCCCGCTAACTCCTGCTAACTCTTGTAGCTCCCACTAACTCCCGTAACTCCCACTAACTCCCACTAACTCTCGCTACCTCCTGCTAACTCCCATAACTCCCATAACTCCCTGAAGTCCCAAATGGAGGCTCCGTTTGGGAGTTACATGCTTAAATGGGGCCTTTTATCCGTCAGAACTTAATAAATGCACATTTCTTTTAAACATGCTGCTTGGCATCTTGCTCTTATCTAATTGCTTCAAGAATCAAGCACAGCATTAGAAACAGATCAAGCTAAAACAACCAGTACGCTTTGAAAAATAGGCTAATGTTTATTAAACTGCTAGAGTGCATAAATACTTTTTCCTGCAAAGTATGCAATCACATTGTACAGCTTCTCGCCAAAATCCTTTTTCCTAGCTCAGTAGCCTTTGGCGTTAGACTGACCAATTCCTATTATGGCAACCACCTTCGCTAATATCGAACAAGGCCTGTGGCAAAACTATTGACCTGTCCACAGATTTCTAACTTGTGTTCACTATAGGGGACTAGCATGTAAGTGGCATATAAAAGTTACGCTGGTTATTATTTGTGCCACTGTCACTCTGTTTGGTTACTGTACTGTTCCATGCAGACAAATAAACATTAAAAGTAACTTCACTGAAAGAGAGCCAATAGGCAAACATTTGCTTCGCATTGGTCATTCTAGATACTGAAACACTGAATACAAAGAAGATTGCCTAGCCAGTGAGTCCAACTGCACTCAGCGACATGTTTGTTCAGGATAGTGATTCATGAGGCGCTGGTCCAGAATGTTCAAAACAACTTTCTTTGTTTTCCTCTGGAGCATTGTAGTCTTTTCAATCTGCAAAGAGCAGAAGTGACACTCAGTTTCACTATATGGGGCTGTATTATCATAATGATTGAGAACAGTACACTCAGTTGTATATTTAAGTCTGAATAACTTATTTGGATTTCATTGAAAAACTTTTTTGTAATCATTATAAAACAACATCATGTATTTCAAACAGGACTGGTAAAAAACTCACCATACCATAAATTCAAGGATGCTTTACTCTACTCCTCCCAAACTATGGAAGCCACACTCTCAAAAACTTGCACACAACTTATCTAGCGATCTACAACAACCATATCTATGTCTCCTCTCAACCGTCTCTTCCATTTCTACTCCTCCTCTTTCCACCAAATCCCACCCCTCACTCTCATTTTCAAATTTGACAACTTATGCCTGCAGATGACATAGTAGCATGCCACTGAACACAAGGATATACCTACAATTCCCTCTCTCCATGTCATTCTTAGTCTCATTATAGTTTGACTATACCCGTTATCATGGGTACTATACTAGTTTAATAAATAGTTGGTTTTGTTCATGTCAACATGGGATACATCTTTACAGTATTTCTTACACTAATTTTTTTGTATATCATGTAACAAGAATAGAAATGAATTTTAAGTCGTGTCTGAAGGCCAGAACAAAGGTGCAGACACACATAAGCTAGGATTGTGGTTTGTTGTTAGGCACATCAGAAACAAAGCCTAAAAAAGAGGTCGAGGTGAAGAAGAGATGGAATTTTTATGTTGGGACAAAAGCAAATCTTGGAGCCTGACATAGGTGCCTGGATCTGGCTTGGCATTGTACAAGTACCGTAGATCCTAAATTGGATTTGCAAAGGACAAAGCTAAAGAAAATGCTATTTCACAAAAGAACCATAGCAACTTTCTTTGTGTTTGGCACCTGATTAACAGTTGGAATGTTTTTGAGCATTTCAGAAATTAATCTAGAAGTGCTATCATTTGGCAACAGCAGTTTTTAAATGGCAGGTGACAATAATAACACACTCACAGGGATATGCTAGGCAAATATTTTGCATTAGCTGGAGCTGGCAAAAAGTGGCAGCGTTTCTGTGACACCATTACCGAATGAAACACAATGGTGACGACATCACGGCAAACCTTGCAGGAGATAACTTTATGTCAATTTTTATTAAGCTTAAAATTCATGGGGGTTGTTAATGAAGGCCCAAAACAACTACGATTTACTTCCTATTATGCGGTCGCACCGAGTGGTGTAATTTCACCTTTTTCTGAGCCAGCGACTCAACAGCTGCTTCAGAGACTTAACCAGACACCCAAGTGCCAGTAAAACAGCCATATCAAGTTCACTACTCTATTCTACACCCTTTCTAAGTGAGCCTTCTTAGCATATCAAGGGTTCCAGAGCTACGAGGGTCATGACATCACTCTGTCTACTGAGTCGGTCATTGCAACAACCTCTCATGCAGATACCAG
Organism: Platynereis dumerilii; assembly: GCA_026936325.1. Classification (NCBI taxonomy): domain Eukaryota; kingdom Metazoa; phylum Annelida; class Polychaeta; order Phyllodocida; family Nereididae; genus Platynereis; species Platynereis dumerilii. Next base: position 233,130 of record JAPTHN010000233.1, on the reverse strand, counting down.
CGTGAATCTATCAGCGGCATTAATCCATTGTGATGTAGGCGTCTAGCTGCTAAAATGTCAGATTGTGTCAAGAGGATTAACATTCTTGTAGGGGTTGCGCAGAATCTGACACAGTCATACATAACAGCCAGTCATAAAATTCTACGACTTTGTATGGCTTTTACACTAGGGGAGGCCGGGGTTAGTTGAATCGCGGGGTTAGTTGAAACTTGGCCTAAATCAGCTTTATTATAAATTTTTGGCCAAACTGGTACTTTTGGTAGATACCCTGTTTATTGGCACTTGTTATCATACCTTTATTTATTCAAAATTTCAAAATGCTAATTCTGTAGGCAAGAAAGTTTGTTTTTTGGTTGCTCTAGTAACTTGTTTGCTCAGTCTTCGAGGGGGGTTATTGTATAGCTATGATTTTAATCCAGGTGAACTAACCTTATTTCTAAATGAGCAAATCCATGCGTATCCACACCCAGAATTTTTTTGTTGTGTGACTTTGATAAGACTGAAAAATAGGACAATATTGTGCTCCAGGTGTGATGGGGTTAGTTGAATCATGCATGGTGGAGTTGGCCGTAACATAGATTTCAAGTGTTCAAATTGCCTTGCAAGTCATTGCCAGTTGGAGTTACTGCAGTTTAGAACTACTACAGTGCATGGTTGCATTCCTAAAAGGGAAATATGGAAAAGCAGCATTTTTGCCAAAAATAGACAAAAAATTTAGTAAATTACAGTATACAATTTCTTTTCAAATGAGTGTTGCACTAAAGCTGGTGGTCATCATAGGGATATCAGTTATGCAAAGGAAACCCCTTTTATAAGAAGTTGTCTCTAAATTTTTATGGTGTTTCAACTAACCCCGGGGTCGGGGTTAGTCGAATCAAAATTTTTTCTGGAAATTTGTGTCTGTGACACGAATTTCAATAATAATTTACAATATCTCTTGGGCTGATCATTGAGTTAAACACGCTCACTATCACACGCCAAAATTTGGTGTGAATATCTTGTACCATTTGCTCTTCAGAGCAAAAATAAAAATGAGTGTGCCAACTAACCCCGGTCTCCCCTACTTGAATGGTGCATTATCTCCCCCAGTCTTCATGTACTGTACTTTGAATGGTTGGCAGTATGAATAGCCAAAAATACTCCTTCAATGCTTTCTTTTGATTTGCAATTAGGTTCATTTGGTCTAGCTTAAAAACCATATTACTCTCTCCACAAGCTTTTCCTGATACAACAGGGTACAGTCACCATTGCCTGTAGTCAGGGGCGTATCTAGAAATGGCCGGGGGGGGGGCCATTACATGTGGTGAATACGGAGCGCTCCGCGGCTTTTCCTATCTCTTCCATGTTAATTTTTGGCCTGAGGGGGGGCATGGCCCAATGACCCCCCCCCCTAAATATGCCACTGCCTGTAGGGGAGACCTGGGTTAGTTGGCACACTCATTTTTATTTTTGCTCTGAAGAGCAAATGGTACAAGATATTCACAACAAATTTTGGCGTGTGATAGTGAGCGTGTTTAACTCAATGATCAGCCCAAGAGATATTGTAAATTATTATTGAAATTCGTGTCACAGACACAAATTTCCAGAAAAAATTTTGATTCGACTAACCCCGACCCCGGGGTTAGTTGAAACACCATAAAAATTTAGAGACAACTTCTTATAAAAGGGGTTTCCTTTGCATAACTGATATCCCTATGATGACCACCAGCTTTAGTGCAACACTCATTTGAAAAGAAATTGTATACTGTAATTTACTAAATTTTTTGTCTATTTTTGGCAAAAATGCTGCTTTTCCATATTTCCCTTTTAGGAATGCAAACATGCACTGTAGTAGTTCTAAACTGCAGTAACTCCAACTGGCAATGACTTGCAAGGCAATTTGAACACTTGAAATCTATGTTACGGCCAACTCCACCATGCATGATTCAACTAACCCCATCACACCTGGAGCACAATATTGTCCTATTTCTCAGTCTTATCAAAGTCACACCACTAAAAACATCTGGGTGTGGATACGCATGGATTTGCTCATTTAGAAATAAGGTTAGTTCACCTGGATTAAAATCATAGCTATACAATAACCCCCCTCGAAGACTGAGCAAACAAGTTACTAGAGCAACCAAAAAACAAACTTTCTTGCCTACAGAATTAGCATTTTGAAATTTTGAATAAATAAAGGTATGATAACAAGTGCCAATAAACAGGGTATCTACCAAAAGTACCAGTTTGGCCAAAAATTTATAATAAAGCTGATTTAGGCCAAGTTTCAACTAACCCCGCGATTCAACTAACCCCGGTCTCCCCTACAATTAAAAGTACAATTAGTATATATTAACTGGCGGGCTAGTTCTCAATTTTGCTACAGAATATTGGTGGCTCTATTCGGATGATAGTCCATTGAATGACTAGCACGGTTAAAAAAAAACCTGTGTAACTAGAGTAGTTCATGGCGGAATGTGGTCTTTAGGTGGGTGGAGACTAGCTGTAACCATGAGTTCACTACCAGGAAAACCCTTATTATTTGCATGATATAACCTTGTTATTTTCAGTCAGATATATCGAAGCTGCACTGCTGTAGATTGCCCACAATTTCTGCCACACATGTTACATGACATTTACAACCAGACAGGATCAATCCTTGGCCCTTTTCCGCAACTTATGCAATAAACAAGCTCCCTCCATTCATAAAATCGGATCAGTTGCCATTTTGTGTGTCAGTGTTAAATTCCCTTGCACTGACTGGCAATGTACTGCAGTCACTGTCTAATAGGTGTCTGCTTCAACCTTGCATGTTCTCCAAACCTAAATGTCAGTAATCCAGGAATGAGAATGCTGCACTGAATGTGGTTACGGAGCTGATATAGCCAACTCCCCAAGACCACATGTTCCATTGAAGCTGCCGGGACGATTCTAGTATGGTATGGTATTTTTTTTTTCTTTTAAGTGACATGTGTGTACATTTACAACAGATTCAAAATAAAAAATCAAATCAACACACCCAAACCCAACCTGGGTTCATATGTCACTATGAGTCTAACTAAAAAAAGATTATCCAATACATCAACAACAACAAATACAACAAATAAACAATAGAAACTAAAAGTTAATGAACACAACACAGAATCTTAGTCATCAAATATCAAATAAGAGCAAACCCAAGGAAAAACAGAAAAGGCAACATAAAATGAAAATGTTGAATGACACACCATAGTCAATTCCCTTTTACAATTTTAAAAAAGAACAGCATATTAATTTAGACTAATTGACACAGTTTATGTATATTTTATGAATTACTTTACCTACAATGGATGACACGCTCACTCAAGTTAATGGCAACAACTTCAACGTTTCATATGGAAAGGAAATATGCTTTGACGACACTAATTTGATGAGATAACCACAATACACCAAACATCTTTTATAGACTCAACACTTAGATGAAAATCACAGGCTGCGCCAGAGTAGATTTCATAGAGAGCTTTTTTTGATGAGATTCACATACTAAGGCGCACACATTTCAATATAATGAATTGTAGCTTGGAAGGGATCCACACACTGGGGCGAGTATACTCTTTTCCCGAGCCCAGTTAGTTATAGCAAACTTGCTTACGTTTCATGTAACACTGGTAAACAAACTCTGCAGTGTCTTTTACAAATTCCTTAGACATCAGAAGTAACATCTTTTGATCAACATTTAGATCTTGCCAGTCAGGATGGAATTGTCCTAATTTATCGAAAAACCTCTGCCGAATGTCATCATATAGATTACATTTAAATATAAAATGCACCTCATCCTCAATGTCATTTAGGTTACAAAAGATGCATAATCTGAACTCTAAAGGTATTTGGGTAAATCGCCCTGTTTCCACCTTCAGAGGTAGTATACCACTTCGCAGTTGGGCAAGAACTGAGCGATGAGCACGATCATGTACCTTATATACATATGGGTCGCACTCATGGTGAAATTTAAATCTTTTGTAAAAACGGAGCTTTGGCAGCTGTTCAATATTACTGGACCAAGCTTGTTTTTCAAGTCTACTCAAAATTTCTTTTGCTTCGTTTATGCGAACAGCCAACATATTGTGATATACATCTAATTTTTCAATTTTTTCTAGTTTTTGAAAACGTCGCTTTTCCAACTTCCAGCCTGTCTTCTTTCACGGTAGTCACATAAGAAGATCTTTTTTGTCAGGCAATTATCACTCATGGTCACCAACCTATTCCAAAACCTCAATATCTGAATATGCCTTTTGGTTTCACAACTTATCCAGCCCATGTCACCATTTACTGCAACATTGGAAGCAAACCTGTGAGTACCAAGATAAAACCGAATAGCCTTGTTTTGAACAGCCTCAATTTGGCTTAAACTTTGGTAACCCCATATCTCCGCTCCATACTCTAAGATTGAGGCAACACCCGAGTCATACACTTTAGTAAAAGTATTGTAACCCATACCTTTCAAATGATTGAATTTTGTACTTATTGCACCTAGTGCTCTTCCAGCAGAACCCGCTATTACTGAGGCGGTTGTGTTGAAATCCAAGTGTTCATCCAGAACAAGTCCTAAATATTTATATTTCTCTGCTACCTCAAGATGGTAATTTCCGATATGAAAATCAAAGGTAGAGCGTATTTTTGATTTGTTGCGAAAATGCACAACTTTTGTTTTGCTAATGTTCACACTCATTTTCCACTGCTGACACCACCGATGTAGAATTTCAAGCAACAACTGAAGATTTTCATCAGTCTCAGCCATAATCACCAAATCATCAACATAAAGAAGTGAAGTTATCATTAAATTTTCACCAAGCTTAATTCCTTTTCCACTGTCATTTAAGCATATGGCCAAATCATTAATGTATATGTTAAAAAGAGTTGGGGACAGTATGTCTCCCTGTCTAACTCCAACAGTACACTAGAGGTGAAACTTTCAGTTAAATACTAGTAGTCCAGTTAATGGCAGTACTCCTTGAGTAACAAGCCATCTTAATATTGCTAAAATGCAGTGTTATGCTGAAACCAGTGATTCAGGAGAATATGTAAGTTAGGAGCAACTAGTGACATGTTTCTGTCACATAATAGGATACAACTGAAACACTGAATACAGAAGCATAGTGTTTCTTGAAAGTTTGCTTGTATCATCTAATCTTTGGGCAGAAGCACTCCGCACCAACAGCACATCAGCTGTAGCTTGTGTGGCATTCATCTGTCCAGCTGTCTATGTACGAGTTTGTCAATTATTCGACTAATTGGCTCCTCATCAGACTGTCTTTATACTTTAAATTTGTAGTGACCCTGCCTTCCAAATATCTTTTGTCATATACACTGTATACATATATTGGACATTATCATATTCTGGCTGAAAGAATTTGTTCCGAAAGAACATGTTGTGCAACATCCCATCTCTGCAGACTTAGAATAACCAATCTTATGCTCTTTGTAGATATCACATTCTCCAGATAATTTACCAATTAATCATTTTCTAATTATTCAATGATTAAGTTAATCTGGCAATTCTGATTTTGTTATTTTGGTCCATGTCCTTCATTATTAAATCATGCAATCTTTCCATTAACTATTCTTATTTAATGGAATCGAAATGAGAATGCTGAAAACGGAATATGGCAATACGGCATCATGGCTTTCGAAAATGGTTCCTCTCCTTTCCAGACACTACAACAATTGGATGGCAAAATGATGTTTGAATTATTGCATAGCCTTTGATCAATCCAATGCCCATGATGTACATTGTACAATCATATATTTTGCCACGCCTGATTTAATAGAATATTTTTTAAAGCTAACATGCCAACAAGCAAATCCCACTGTCTGCAGAAGGGCAGGAAGAAAGCCCTTTAAAGGAACCAGCAGAAACCTGTTGACCTCCTGATCCCATTTCCAGCAATCACCTCCAAATGAGACAAATTTGCAATGACTAGTTGTTAGGGCTCATCATGGTCAGGGGACTTGCCAACTTATCACATCGGCAGACACCTTAATTGCAAGAACATGAAGAGGGATTTCTCTCATTCAGTGCAATTAAGACAATGTCACTTTTTTTTTCGGAAGAGAAGGTTAGATTTTGGATCCTAGTGTCTTTCAAGGGAAGTAGCGATTGTAAATATTTCATTCTGCCCTCAAAACAATATAACTGCCAGAGTCAATATTGACCACAATTTCTGCTATAGGCCTACACATGACATCACTTTTACAACCAGCGAGAGCAATTGGAGACCATTTTCTCCATCTCATGCAATAAAAGGCTTGTAACAGTCATGAAATCTGCCCCATTGGCACTTTGTCTGACACCCTGACAGTATCAGATTCCCCTGCAGTGATTGGCAAGGTGCTTCCAGTCATCGTTTATTCTGGCTTTGCGGGTTCTTTGACTCTTGACATCAGTGTTCTAGCAATGTGGGAAGTTTGCTGCAGTTTTCCGTAATAACCATGAAAATTGTTTCCTGATATTTTTCAGTTTATGAATCAACAATTGTGAGTGGCCAGCAGCAGCCTTAAAGGGCTGTAATGAACAAAACCTCCCCCCCCCCCGTAGAAGGCATTTCTCCCATTCTCCAATTATAATCAGTTCTGTTGCAATGATTAAGCCAAAAACTGTTTTTTATTGATCCTTGCACCTAAAATATTGTTATTAAATAGGTTTTCATGAGTCAAAACCATGGTATATTACATTATTATAATATTACACTCCATCCAATGACACTCAAATAGTCTTATCATTTTTGGCAGGACTTAATAAAAAAAACATTTTTCAACATGCTGCTTGGCATCTTACTCTTATCTAATTGCTTCAAGAAGCAAGCACAACATTAGAAACAGATTAAGCTAAAACAATCAGTAGCAGTTTGAAAAATAGGCTAGTGTTTATTAAACTGCTAGAGAGCATAAATTTTAATTTTCAACTCTGCTTTCTGTGGTGCTGAAGTGAAGCACAATACTTTTTCCTGCGAGCTATGCAATCACATTGTACACTTTCCTCCCAAAATCCAATTTCCAAGCTAAGTAGCCTTTGGCATTAGACTGACCAATTTCTATTCTGGCCACGACCTTCGCTAATCCCGACCAAGGCCTGTGGCAAAGCTATTGACCTATCAACACATTTCTAACCAGTGTTCAATAGCATGTAATCTTATGGAGGAAAGTGTAATATAAGAGTTACACCAGCTATTATTGCACCATGGCCAATTTGTTTGGTTACAAGTGCTATGCAGAAAAATAAAATAAAAAAAGGAACGTCACTGAAAGAAAGCCAGTATGCATACATCTGCCTTGCATTAGTCATTCTAGATACTGAAACAACTGGATAATAAGAAGTTTATGTGCAGCAAGTGAGTCCAACTGCATTCAGTGACACATTTGTTCTGGATAGTGATGCATGAGGCGCTGGTCCAGAATGTTCAATAAAACTTCCTTTGTTTTCCTCAGGAGTGTTTTAGTCTTTTGAATCTGAAAAGAGCTGAAGTGACACTCAGTTTCACTATATGGGGCTGTATTATCATAATGATGTCAAACAGTACACTCTGTTGTATTTTATTTTATTTCATTGGAAGATTTAAAGAATTTTTTTTGTAATCATTATAAAACAACATCATGTATTTCAAACAGGACTGGTAGAACACTGATACAATAAATAGTTTGTTTTGTTCTGGTCAACATGGGATCAATACATCTTTACCATATTTTTCACACTAATTGTTTATATATCATGTAGCAAAAATAGGAGGATATGTTAAGTAGCGCCTGAAAGCCAGAACAAAGATGCAGACAAATATAAGATGGGATTGTAGTTTCTTGTTTGGCATGTTAGAAGCAAAGCCTAAAAGAGGTCAAGATGAAGGAGAGATGGAATTCTTATGTTTAGACAAAAGCTAATCTTGGAGCCTGACATTTGTGCCTGGCTCCAGCTTTGTATTGTACAAGTAAATTGGATTGGCAAAGGACAAAGCAAGAAAATGCTATTCCACAAAAGAGCCATATCATCTTTCTCTGTGTTTGGCACCTGATTAACGGTTGGAATGTTTTTGAGCATTTCAAAGATTATTCTATTATCAGTGGGCAAAAGTGGTCTTCAAATGGCAGGAGACAATAATAATACACTCAGAGGGATATGCTATGCAAAGCTGAAAAAAGCTGGCAGCGCTTATGTGACATCATTACTGGATGACGCACCATGGTGATGATGTCAAAACAAACCTTGCAAGATATGACATCACATCACTTTTTATTAAGCTGGAAATTCATGGAGCGGATTCTTAATGTTGGTAGAAAACAATTACAATTTACCTCTAGCTTTGTAATCCCGCTGAGTGGTGTAATTTCACAATTTTCTAAGGCAGCAACACAAAACCTACTTCCCAGACTTAATTTTCACCAGACAGACACCCAAGTGCTGGTAAAACAGCCATATCAAGTTCACAACAGTATTCTACACCCTTTCTAAGTGAGCCTTCTTTGCATATCAACGGTTCCATTGCTGACAGGGTCATGACATCAATGACATCAACAGAGTCAACCATTGCAACAACCTCTCATGCAGACACCAGTGGGAATCTATCAGCGGCATTAACCCAGTGTGATGTAGGCATCTAGCTGCATTAATGTCAGATTGTGTCAAAAGGGTTAACATTCAATAGTATCTGACACAGACATGCATAGCAGCCAGTCATAAAATTTTATGGTTTTGTATACTACAGGCGATGGTGACTGCACCCCAGGTGTATTGGGAAAAACTTGTGAAGAGAGTAATCCAGTTTTTAAGCTAAACCAAATGAACCTAATTGCCAAACAAAAGAAGGCATTTTTGTATTCAAGGAGTATTTTTGGCTATTCATACCGTCACCCATTCAAAGTACAGTACATGAAGTCTGGGGGAGATAATGTACCATTCAAGTACAATTAGTACATATTAATTGACAGGCTGGTTCTCTATTATGCTGCAAAATATTGGAGGCTCTATTTGGTTGATGGTCCATTGAATGACTTGCACGGTACAAAAAAAACCTGTACAATTAGAGTAGTTTGTGGGGGAATGTGGTCTTTAGGCGGGTGGAGGCTAAATGTATTCATGAGTTCGCTATTAGGAAAACCCTTGTTATTTGCATGATATAACCTTGTTATTTTCTGTCAGATTTATCTAAACTGCACTGCTGTAGATTTCCCAAACTTCAGCCACACATGTCACATGACATTTACAACCAGACAGGATCAATACCTGACCCTTCTTCACTTTAGGCTATGCTACAATAATCTTCTCAGTAGTCACTTTGTGTGCCATTTTCAGATTCATTTGCACTGACTGGCATTATGTACTTCCAGTCACTGTCGAATAGGCGTCTGCTCTAGCCTTACATGCTCTCCAAACCTAAATGTCAGTAATCCAGGAATGAGAATGCTGCACTGAATGTGGTTACGGAGCTGATATAGCCAACTCCCCAAGACCACATGTTCCATTGAAGCTGCCGGGACGATTCTAGTAGTCAAACAAAAATAGCTACAGTTAATGGCAGTACTCCTTGAGTAACAAGCCATCTTAATATTGCTAAAATGCAGTGTTATGCTGAAACCAGTGATTCAGGAAATACAGAATAATTATGTAAGTTAGGAGCTACTTGTGACATGTTTCTGCCACATAATAGGATGCGACTGAAAAACTAAATACAGGAGCATAGTGTTTCTTCAAAGTTTTACTTGTATCATCTAATCTTTGGGCAGAAGCACTCCGCACCTACAGCACATCAGCTGCACCTCGTGTGGCATTCATCTGTATGTCCAACTGTCTATGCATACATGAGTTTATCGATTATCCCATTAGATCCGCATCAGACTGTCTATGTATTTTCAATCTGTAGTGACCCTGCCTTCCAAATATCGCTTGTCATAACATTATATGTGACCTGCTCCACCAAAATGAGTTCAAAGTAGGCAATCGGTATTTTCCAGAAATTAGCAAAATGTGTCAAAAGGTCACATTTTGATGATTTTTAGCTGTTGGTACCACGTTTTAGCAAAAGTAATTTGCTTTGATTATTTAAGTAATTTGCTTTGATTATTTAAGACCATATTATCCAAAAACTGATTTTATATTATCTAAATTGGGCATCATTCTTGATTTTCCTAGTTCTTTTGTTGTAATGGTGGTAAATTCAAATGCCATTGTCTCAAAGTTCGATGTTTCGTATCATCAATGTTTGATGTGCCATATTTTTGGATTGGGTGGAGATATCAAGAAATATGAAATTCCAGGAGAACAAAGTCAATTTCACAACTGAATATGATAGCAGGCCGACTTTGAACCCATTTTGGTGGAGCAGGTCACATATAAATATTTAAAAGGGACGTCATCGGGATGGGAGAAATTGTTCAGAAAAAACATTTTAAGTTCCATTCCACCTCCGCAGACAAGGCATAACCAATTTTCGTGCTAATTGTAGATATCACATTCTCCAGATAATGTATGAATTGATCACTTTCTAATTATTCAATAATGAAGTACTTCCTGCACATTCCATGTCCTTCATTATGAAATCATGCAATCTTTCCATTACCAATTCTTATTAAATGTTCCATAATTCTGAATGGAACGCAAATGAGAATACTGAAAACAGAAAATGGCAATTCAGCATCATGGCTTTTGGAAATTTTGTCTCCTTTCCAGACACTATAACTATCGGATTTCAAGATGATGTTTGAATTAATTCATTGCCTCTGATCAATCCAATGCCCAAGATGAGCAATCAGATATTTTCGTTAAGCCTGATTTAATAGAATATTTTTTAAAGCTAACATGCCAACAAGCAAATCCCATAGCATGCAGGAGGGCATCCCTTTAAGGGAGCCACCAGAGACCTGTTGACCTCCTGATCCCATTTCTAGCAATCACCTCCCAATGAGACACTTTAGCAATGACTAGTCGTTAGGGCTCATCATGGTCAGGGGACTTGCCAATTTGTCACATTGGCAGACGCCTTAATTGCAGAACATGGAGATGGATTTCTCTCATTTAGTGCAATTAAGGGAAACACAGATTTATTTATTCCATGGGAGAAATACGGATTTTGGATCTTACTGACTTTCAATAAAGAATATATTGTCATTATATGTACCATCTTTTTGGTCTGTTGATTTAACTTGTGCAATAATAGCAGTTGATTCACCTGATATTTTTTCTGTTGATAGTCAATAAACCTGAACTTGAACTTCAACTATTGTGTTTTCCGCTGGTATCCACTTGTATCCTCAGTCCAGTGTGAATCCTTGATTCTGATTGGCTGAAAGCCGCGGTGTATGACACCGTACACCCTGTCTGTCGTCACCAGACAGGGTGTATGAGATAAACAATGATGTCACGATTGCAACCATAGGATTGTTATGACGTCACTCTTGTAGCAACCTTCGTGGTGTATGGATTCCTTCGTGGTGTATATTCCCGTACCCTCGAAACAAGCAGGGTGTAACTGATAGTATCCACATGTATCTAATTGTATCCACTCGTATCTACCTATCTTAGTTGATAATTCCATCTGATATTCACTTATCTGACTTCAATCTCTGTGCTGATCTACTTTTTACTCGAAATATGTGAGTTGCTTCCCTTTGATTGAAGTCCTAAATAGAGTTTTTCATTTCAATGAGTGATTAACAAGTGGCGTTCCAAACTAATCAGTCCCCTGTGTTTCATCATTAGGCAAATGACATCTGGGACAAAGGGACATTGCACAATTTTCTCTATTAAATTGGTCTTTTGTATGATTTATCAAGTGCCATTAGTCTACAATAGAACTGCAAAAAGACGAATGTAATCATTTGTCAGAATTCAAATTTTGGCAAGGACTGGAAATGCCTGAGACCAGTGATAAATAAACAGGGCCACAGAAACACTGTTCACGAAACCTGGAAATTAAAAAAGGATATATATAAAACATACAAAATAACAATAAATTAATGGATTTTAGTGTTATCTAATACATAGATAGATGGCAGGGAAGCACTTCTAACTTAAAAACCTCGCTCTGCTGACACTTAAGCAGATTGTTATTATCGTTTTCATAGCTGTGTGTTTTTCTGAAAACTTCATTTTGCAGTTAAACCGTGACATCAGAGGGTATCGGTGAATGTGATTGGTCTTATCTTCAACCTGTGACATATCAGTTTAGAGTTTGACATCACAGTTCTTAATGAAGGAATCTAAAACTGCCAGGTAATGTAATTTTTTTGTGTACAACCACAACAAACAACTTCTGTCTAAGGCGAGTGTTGCACCTCGCCAGAAGTATCTCAATGTTTTGCAAACAAAGTGTGTATTGTTTTTCACAAGACACTAGTTATCATAATTTCAAATAACTTCCAGAAATTTGTTGTCAGTCATGGTAAGGGACCATTGCGAATTTATGGCTAGGGGAGGTGGAAGCCGTCCAACATAGGCCCAGGTGACCCGGCAAGAGCTGGATTTGAACCCTGGACCCAATGATTGGCAGTCCAGCAAGCGACCACTAGACCATCCCCCCCCCCTGTACAAGATTTATGTGTGTATTGCTTTGTACGTTGAGGGGAGGGGATAGTAAAAAATTGCATGAAACCTAAGAGTGGGGTACTGAAATTCAAGGGGGGTATCAAATTTTGACTGGAAGTTCTGGCAAAACTCCTCCCACTCTCCCAGTCATAAATTCTGAATGGTCCCTAACTGTCCTTTGAGGATAAGTAGTCTGTTTGATTCAGTTATGGTTGATTGAAGCATCTATCAACCAGTGCTGGTGTAAAAGCCAAACAAGCTAAACATACATAATCCATCTGTCAATGCATTTAGTCAGTTTCTTGAAATACACTCCTGGGCAAAAAAAATGGACCATCCTAGAATTCGACTTCATTTTGTTAGGCTTTGATTTTTAAAGGATATACACATTGAAAAAGCTTCATTTCCTGTCAGTTAATCAACAGAAACATTGTCTCAGTATAAAATTGCTTTTCTTCTTGATTTTTTAAGCAGAACAGTTTTTTGGCTGCACTTCTTGACGACTTCATGCACTGCAAAATGTGCATATTTTCCCACTGCTGTTTCAATGCTTTTCGAAGCACACTTGTGTTACCAAATTTGTGTCATCTTAAATCAACATCAATACGACCCAAAAAGTTCACAATTTGATTGAAATCTATATTTTGTCCCAGCCAGAACATAGTCGATACATTGTTGCATAGCAAGTACTAATGGTCACCTTCGCTATGTTAGCCTGTCATAGTGGAACAGCAAATTTTGTACCTTTTCCACTAGAAAAAGCTTCCAAATGGTCGGCAGAAGGTCCTGATGCATTCTCATTACATACTTAGAAGCTTAGATGATTTTTGATCCCTCCGAGGAGTGCTTGAAAAGGGCTCACCACACCATAATTCCTCCACTACCATGTTTGACATAGTCTAGATTTTAACAAATTTCAAAACTTGCGGGCTGATACTGATGTCAATCTAAGAGGGTGCAAACCATGGGTGACGTCATCAACCTTCGCATGCGCTGTGTATATAGGAGGAGGGTATGCTTCTCTCACGGCCGCCAAAATATTTCCAGGGTTCCGAGATTTTTCTAGGGCTTCCTACACAAAGAAATATGGGGTAAGTGATATGTATGTGTAGCTTACCTTCCGCCTGACAAAACCCACCATAGGAATAATTTATCCATTGTGTATTAGTGACAAAAACTGCCCCGAAACCACATGTTCTTTTTTGAGATGGGAATATATCCACAGCCCAAGATCAACACACAAGGAGGCTGCTCACTGAGCATGCCCAGAAATCTGCAGCAAATTGACTTTTGTAAACATAAGCACATGGCTTCAAGTCATTTGCATGCTTGTTTGTCAATTAAGACTGTTAAGGCAGTGACCTAGATGCCACAGGTGTGTCAACATGGCTGAAATGAAAGTCTGGTATTGGTGTGGGTGAGAATTTTGCAGACCGTTCCAGTTTGGTCCAAGTATTGGGTGAAATTAGTGACTCAATGTTAGTTAACATGTTTTGGAACATTTTGAACACACACTGGCATATTTGAAATGACAATTTAGTAACATTGTGACAAAAATTGGTTTACTGCTGTGTAAATGGGTAAGGTCACGATGACATAATGTGTTAGGGGTTGAGGCATGTGTGTGTGAGTCTATGTCAAGATGTATTATTCTTGGTAATTTCCTGCAATATTTTTGTCATTTACAGACCTGTTATTATGAAAAAATAATAATTATGTTTCACAGTAATTTTTAAGAAAAAACAATTTGATTGAAATAATTGTTGCTTATGATTTGCTTGGCTTGTGAATATTACATTCCCTGGGGATATATATTAATCCTACTTTCAGGTTAGATGACACTGGCCGAACAGATGCCCTGATACAATATATTTACAGGATGAAGACAATTTCTAATATCATATATATTACAGGAAACCTTTATGTGAGTAGAATCTTGTATTGGCTTTTGAAAACGAAGTACAGATTCATATTCTGTAGTTGTTCAGAATACATTTCATTTTTACTCTTGGTCCCCCCCCCCAGACAGCAATCTCATTACCAATTGATTGAATTTCAGGCTGACTTATTTGTGTATTGGGAAAGTGCGGAGGGATTCAAGTACTTCAGCAATCCTTGAGGATCCACTGTGACTGTGCATCACTGAAATGCTACTGAAACTGTGACCACCTCTTTTTGCAAGGTCTGTGGTATTTTGTAATTGTACACATATATGGGAACTTGTAAGCGGCCTTGCTTCATTTTCTATCTAAAAGAGTTTTTATTTTCCAGGCTCAGGAGGCACCAAGTTCGGCCAAATACATGCATACTAGACTGACCACTTTGCATTGGATGCACCTTCACCTGCAGATACAGGCGTAAGTATTGTCAATATTGTGAGTTACAAAATCGCAGGCCTATGGCACAATTAACTTGCAATTTTACCCGAATACTGATATGTCGTTTCTGTTGTTTATTTTCAGGAAATGTGTACCTGAGTTGGAGAAAGTGGATGGCTCCCCAGGGAAAGAAGTATCCTTGGAATCCCTGCATATTCATCCCTGCAGTGCATGGATAAGTGTATTAGGTTATTAACAAGAATTTCAAAGAAACCGAGCCGTTTTTCTTTGGTGAATTGTTAAATAAAATAAATATATTTGTTGTTGCATTGATTAATGTTGGCTTAATATTTTGTTCATCTTGTTTTTGTGCGATCTTGTAAACATTGGACTATTGGTCCAGTGCGATTCTTTGTAATATTCAAGCACAGATCACCTTAATTAATCACGCTTAAAATCTTGATGTGCCAGTGCAAGCTTTCTGTGTTGTAATTTTTATTACTAAAATATTTTGCATTTTCTACTCTTGTGAAAATATGGCAATGTTCTTGTGAATGGCAATGGTATGAAATAAATTATTACAAATACCAAGATATCAAGCTCATGTTCACATCATCTGTTATTCATTATGCTAATAATTAGTTTGTTATAATCATATATGTTGCATCTCTCGGAGGCCTATATCATTTGACTCCCAAATAATTTCGGGGGACTAATCCAATTCAATAACTGCATCGTGACTAATGAACTTCATGTAAATTCCTGAACATATATATATAGGCCTCATTGTGGTGCAATGCGCAATGTGACACTTTCATAATCTTATATTTCCCTGTGAGGTTGTTTTTGTCAATAAAATTTCTATCATGTAACCTTTCTTAGCGCTTGAATGCAAAGGAAGCCTAATAAACAAATCTAATACAGCTATTGTGTGCCTTTTTAAAACAAAATTACATTACTTTAAAAACTTCAGTTTTATGAAAGTGTTTGAATAAGAATAGCACGAAGGCCTATATATTGGTTGTGACATAACTAGAGGTTCCCAAATGGGGACCGGGGCCTCCTATTTCTGGGGGCTACCCACTGTACAACTGTGTATTTTGACTAGCAAGGCAACTACGGGTTCCTACCCCTGTGGTCCCATAGAGAAACCTCTCTGTGTAGGTACATTTGACTGGTGAAATGCTACTGGTCAGTTCATGCAACCACACTGTTGTGAAAAATTAATATTGAAGTAGTTCTAACATAATTATTTGTTCAGTTTGCAAGGTTATTTATGCCAAATTTGAAGTGTCCTTGTGCACTTGTCCTCTTTAGCCGCGGATCAGTGTTTGGCATGGCTGCAGCTTGCACCAATAGCCTATGTGCAGGATCAGTGCAGTCAAGCAATACTTCTGTGGCATTCTGATTTTGTAATATTGTGAAATAGGCTTAATTAAATAATACAAATCAGATAACCTCGGTGTTCAAGGCCTGCGTCAGGCCGCATGGACAGAGGTGTTGTTGCTGAACAACCTTTGTTTTATAGGCCACACCCGCTTTTTGCAGGGTGCCTTAAGAGGCATAACTGGATGTATGCAGTGACATTTTACAGCTCAGTATTTTTTCTTGATTGCAATTATGACAATTACTATCTTTGTACCTTTTGGCAATTTATTAAACTCGCAATAGAATTATTTCCTTCGACAAATGCTGTGACACTCAATATTTGGTGCGGGGCTGCCCTAGCCATGTTGTGTACATTTCCCTTCCTCTCAGGTAAACCTCAGGAACTTTCATGGAATTAGCCAGTAAAAGGAGCTGCAGAGTGTGGTTTATATTTTTTACCGATGCATTAGGACCTTATCTACCCAACGGTGAGGAGTTTGCAGAACAGTTCTTGCACTAACATTTTATTTCACTGCGTTTTCCGAAGGCGCCAATTCTGGGAGAAGCATACCCTCCTCTTATCAATACGCTACGAGAGCAGCTGATGACGTCACCCATCGTGCAAACCTAGTAACACCGAGGAGCTTTGGAAAGCCGTGAAACAGCAGTGGGAAAATATGCACATTTTGCAGTGCACTAAGTCATCAAGAAGTGCAGCCAAAAAATGTTCTGCTTAAAAAGTCAAGAGGAAAAGAAATTTAATACTGAGACAATGCTTCTGTTGATAAACTGACAGGAAATGAAGCTTTTTCGATGTGTATATCCTGTAACAATCAAAGCCTAACACAATTAAGCTGAATTCTAGGGTGGTCCATTTTTTTTGCCCAGGAGTGTATGTGCTTGTAAAATACAAAGTTATGTAACTAAATCTGTGACATCACAGTTTTGAGATAAAGCAAAGTACAAATTTGAAAAACACACGGCTATGAAAACGATTATAAAGTGTTTCATATTTATTAAAAGCGGAAAACATTACAGATTTTAAATGATGACTTAATAGCATACTATAAAAGTGAGCAGTTATCCGTGAAGATAACTTAGATAACACAAAGAGCCATCATAAAATGTTTCTCCCTTAACTTTGTAATTTCAGCTTATTTATGACTTTGTGAGTTCTTCCATAGATTGTCTTTTGTTTTCTTCCTCATAATCTTGAATTACAAGGTGGAAATGATGCGTTTACTATGAATTATAAAAATGCAAGCCTATTCCTTTTTGAAAGAGAACTTTCAGTTTCTAAACTTGCGAGACACATAATTTTTCGGTTTGTCAATAAAGAACAAGTCTTATTTTTTAATTCTTTTATCAATACTGACAGTTTATTTCGTGGACATATCATCAGAAAAGGGACACTTAAAATGCAGATTTTTTATATTGAATTTTTTATTCTTCCTCTCTGAATAATACAACTGCAGCAAATAGCATGAGGATGAACTGGGTTACCATCAATGTGTTTCTTTCTAAGCTGATTGAGCTGGCACAAGACATGCAAATAGGCAATATAATGGCAAAAAGAGCTGTATCATCACCTTTATTTTGGCCACAATCGAAATAAAACCTGCAGTATTTTTACATGATGACAATCCATCAATCTTTTTATCTAGTTTTTAGGAATGTCACACAGGCGATGTTCAGATTCTTCGTTTTGGCTTGTTAGTGTGACTAGCATGATACCCGTGAAATGAGGGTAGGGGAGGGGCAAAATATTAAATATAAATTTTGAACATAAAACCCAGCCTAAAACCTTGTAGTGGGTGAAAAAAGGTTGCATCCAAGTTTTTGTGGATGGGCACCCTATACTTTTGCTGTGATAGACGGACGGGTCCATGAATTAATAGTAGGATTGTGTTGAGAGACTAAACGTAGACTCATAGACGCCAGACAAGATTATCATTTCTTTTCAGCAAGTGTCTCATTGGTCACATATTACAGGTTGCCTAATTTATAATTTAAGCCCCTTTCCCACTGGATGCATATAGTCACGTTTCATTGCATTATGATAAAAATAGGAAAACGCATCCATATGCAGAATGGGGCACGTTTCTGGATAGCCATGGTGCCTAGCTGTTGCAGAACTATGCATAGCTCTGCATTGAGTCTGCATAGGCTTGCAAGAACTCCACGTAATGACTGCAAACATCTGCGTTTTGGTACATTTGACTGCAAATTGAGTCTTTTGTTCTGCAAAATAGCCTCTTACATCATCTAAAAGTGAACAAATTCATATCAAAAATCCAGTTTACCTGCATATCAATGCATATTAATGCCTATGGATGCATACCCATTACCTATGTCCGCATGTGACTGCATTTCTCGACATTGGCTTGCAAACTGACTTGCATAACCTTGCATATAAGAATAAAACGCAGTCCAGTTGCATTCAAATTAAACATGTTTAATTTTTGGGTCCTTCCAAGGCGTTCATGCACGTTTCATTGCATTGCATTGCCTTGTATTGCATTGTACTGCATATCATTGCGTACCATTGCATAACCCCCTGCGTTTCCTTTGAGTTTGCTCTCCATGTCTTGAAACGCAGGCAAACGTGCTCAGTGGGAAAGGGGCTTAAAGTTATAAGTATGCAAATTGGGGACACATCCTCGATTTCTTGTCATTTTGCGATATCCGTATTCACTGACTGAATGTTTGCCACTTAAAGAAACGTGATAATCAGAAATAGTAGATTTCTCCTTAGGGGTATATAATGCGCACTTTCGGCAAATTTTACAAAGTATTTTTGAGGGAGAAGTGTTAACTCAGCTGATATTGAACAAGGTTGTCAATCAGTTGATCCCAGGTTCGAATCCTGCTCTGCCAGGGTGACCTGGACTAGACAGCAGTTTCACTCATCCTAAACCTCGTTGCTGAATACCCCTGTTGTCCAAATTTGGCTGCTAAACCAGTGGTGGATACAAGGGGAGCCCAGGGGGCCCGCCCCCGCCCCTAGACCACCAAGATTAGTAGTAGCATATTGAAGAAAAATTACGATGACGCGGGCCCGCAGAGGCCGAAATTCGTCCGAGCCCCCCTAGACTATCGTGTCAGGATCCAATTTAAAATTAGTCTGTCCTTCCATCCTAAATGTGTTGGAAAGAGGGAGATCAGCTCATGCAGTTGGTAAAGTTCAGAGTTGTTTCTGGTTGCTTGGTTCTATGGTCTATTCAAGCTCATCCCTCGCCTCATCATCATGTCCTGCTCATCCTCTTCTTTCTTTTTGGTAATAACATTATGTGGAGCAGTGCGGGAGATCATTTTCAAAAAACCCTGTTGAGTAAGTGCGCTTGTCAACTGGCTTTGAGGGCGTGGGTTCAAATCTCAACCCGGGAACTCACTTTAGTCCGAGCCCATGGGACATTAAATGGAGGCGGGTTGTATCCAGTGTTCTATGCTGGGGCAACTGAAGACCCTGGGCATCCCTGAATTAATAGGGTATGTGCCAGACTCACAGTCTTCTCATCTCATCATCATACGGCGATCGCCTGCCTCGATATAGCCCACTAAGGTGCTGCAGAGGCGTAAAACACAAACAAATGAACAAAAAACCCCGTTGTAATTAGTTCATCAAACCTAACTGTAAATGCTTTGATACTGTCAATGAAGTTCCAGCCATCCTCCCATCCTGATTTGTTTTGTGTCGGATGAAACCAAAAGAATGCACTTCAGATAGTTAGATAGATAGATAGATATGGTAAGTGTAGCCCTCTAAGCCCAGTTCTGGGGGCTCACGAGGGTTGATTGATGAGATGAGAGAGAGAGCAGGAGCCCTCAACATGTTACACATTTACCGCCATGTGAGGGATTTTTCACGTGCCCAGCACAGACACTGATACAAGGGACCACCAATTTAGCATCTCATCCGAACGACATCCAGCTGGGATTTTGCTCATGAATGTCCCCTGAAATTTTCGGGTTCCCCAACCAGGAGACGAACACATGAAGGTAAAGACCTTCAGCAGAGCAGGCAGGAACCTTGACCACTACACCACCCAGCTGCCACTTCAGATGTGAAAGGTTAATCATTGTCTTACCTAGAGGTTCAATTTCCTTCTTGTCCTGTTTCTAAATGGATCACTTCCTTTACACTACACCTCATTAAAGTCACCAAATGTCAAGAACAATTCACATCACTCCACTTGACAAGTAGTACGTTTAATTTCCTTTTTCTGGTCTTTTAAAAGAGTCACACATTGTGTAGCCGGAAAATCCACCCGACAGTTAGTCAGTTACAGTCATACAATATACTGCGTTGCACCTTCAAGTTTCAAGTTTCAAGTTTATTGGACCAAAAAGAACATATGGCAGGCTGAAACCTAGAAGGTGTATTCGCCTTTAACCCTCAATTTGATACAATAAATTTCAACATTATAATTACAACAATTTAAATATATTTTTAAAAAAAGAGAAAAAGAGAGAGAGAATGATAATGAAAATTTATACATCTTAAATATTTCATTTTGACAAACCAAGTGCAAACAATTGCATACCCACAACCACTTGTTCTTTTGAGAAGATGTCTTCCTTTGCCCTATGCAAGAACAGTCACTGTTTCCTTTAAAAATACCAGACTAGACAGGACTGATGTGTCACGCTCCGAGAACTTCTTTTGTCCCTGAGCAGGAAAAATCCATCTGCTCTGTTGTAGACAAGCACACTTACATAGGCTGAGCTTAACCTTTATCTCTTTTTCCAAATTTTAAGGCACAACCAGGCAGTATGATTACAGTCAGGACAAAAGTTATATTATGTGCACATTGATTTTTCATCATATTTCGGAAAATTTTGCAAATAGGATATTTCGAGGTCATAAAATTTCAATTTTTTATCAAAATTGCCTTTTATTAAATAAAAAGTGAATTTCGCACTGAACAATCGTCATCACTGCCTATAGCTAAATACCCATTCACACCTGGGTGGAGTAAAGCAATGAGTAATGGAGGATCTATTCAGTTCCTCAGTGACATGGCTTGGACTCGAACCTACTATGCCTCAGTTACCAGGCTGGCACCTTATCCACCAGACCAGGGCAATCCCTGCCACCCCTAGGCCAATTTGGTCTCATAACAAGCAGTCTTATAATGCAGAGACCACTGTATGTACTGCAAACACAGAAAGTCTAAATTAACTCTTTTAGAAAACAAGCAACCTCGAGTATATGTTTTAGCCCGGCAGACCCATACACTGGGCCATACATCACTTTTCGGAAGTGATCTTTCACTGAATGTTAGACTCATGCACTTTGTGACCTTCTTTGTATTCAGTGTATAAGTTCTTGTGTCTAGAATTGCTAATGCAGAGCAGGTGAACGCATACACTCTAAAAAAATGTCGTGACAAAATGGATTTTTTAGATTCAAAATGGTTTTTTGAAAAACCAAATTTCAATGCAAAACCAACATGGATTTTAAAAAATCCATGTTGGTTTTTTGCATTGAAATTTGGTTTTTCAAAAAACCATTTTGAATCTAAAAAAACAATTTTGTCTGAAATTTTTTAGAGTGTATATGTCACTGTCATTCCTTGGGTAGAGGTTGTGTAATGTATATTTGCATTGTCCTTGTCAGCAATTTGAACTAGATTTATCCATCAATCTAATTTAAAAAGACTGTTCATGTAAAATAAGTAAAATAATTAGGAATTATGGACATTTCTGTCACTTTCCATGGCATACATGTAACTATGAGTAGTTTGCGCCTATAGATATAAATGCAAACATACTCCAAAACTATGTATACACAAAAAATAACATTGCTGGCAGTTTTAGATTCCTTTGTCAAGAACTGTGATGTCAAACTCTGAACTGATATGTCAGAGGTTGAAGACCAATCACATTCACCGATACCCTCTGATGTCACAGTTTAACTGCAAAACAAAGTTTTCAAAAAAACACACAGCTATGAAAACGATAATAAATTATCGTTAATCACCACACAAATCAAACAAGCTAAAGCAAACAACTACAAAACAACATAAATACTGTCTTAGTCAAATCATTTAAGCCATTATCATTTCACTATAACTACCCATTAAATTATTATCGTTTTCATAGCTGTGTGTTTTTCTGAAAACTTCGTTTTGCAGTTAAACCGTGACATCAGAGGGTATTGGTGAATGTGATTTGTCCAATCTGCAACCTGTGACATATCAGTTTAGAGTTTGACACCGCAGTTCCTGACAAAGGAATCTAAAACTGCCAGGCAATGTAATTTTTTGTGTGTACAACCACAACAACCAACACATGTCTAAGCCGAGTGTTGCACCTCCCCAGAAGAGTCTCAGTGTTTTGCAAACAAAGTGTTGGACTGTTTTTCACAAGACACTAGTTATCACAATTTCAAATAATTTCCAGAAATTTCTTGTCAGTCATGGTAAGGGACCATTCAGAATTTATGGCCAGGGGAGGTTGGAGTGTTGCCTGAGGGGGCACCAACTTTTCAGACATGTTTCAAGGGGGATACTAATTTTAGACCAAATGTCCAAGGGGGGTAAAAAATTTTAAAAAACAAAAAGGTCCAAAATGCACATACACTCGGTTTATTGGTAATTTGTATGCAAAAAAGTCCGCAAATCTGTACACGTGACTGTCCAAGGGCACAAGTGTAACGGATCGTTTTGGATGGATGGATGGATGATTGGGTCTTTATGCACTTGGTAGGCTAATTAGTACAAAGGGAGGACACGCCAATGAGGCGAAGGATGATTGAAACCATGGTACAACATAGGCCCAGGTGACCGGCAAGAGCTGGATTCGAACCCTGGACCCAGCGTTTGGCAGTTCAGCACGCTACCACTAGAGTGGGGTACTAAAAGTCCACATGAAATTCAAGGGGGGTATCAAATTTTGACGGGAAGTTCTGGCAAAACTCCCATCCCCCAGTCATAAATTCTGAATGGTCCCTAACTGTCCTTTGAGGATAAGTGGTCTGTTTGATTCAGTTATAGCATCTATCAACCAGTGCAGGTGTCAAAGCCAAACAAGCTAATCATACATAATCCATGTGTCAATGCATTTGGTCAGTTCTTAAAATATGTGCTTGTAATATATTGAGTTGTGCAACTAAATCTGTGACATCGCAGTCTTGAGATAAAGCAAAGTACAAATTTGGAAAACACACAGCTTTGAAAACGATAATAAAAATAGGGTTTGTAGAAAAACAGTGGAACTGTCTCATTTAAAAAGTCAGCTTTTCTAGATTTGGTGTGTATTAATGCCCGTACTTCAATATATACTACTTCCATATTAGGATCTTTGCGTCTCAAATAACAACCAAAACTGGCATAAACGATGACTGGAAGCACATTGCCAATCAGTGCAAGGGAATCTAATACAGACCTACAAAGTGGCATTTGAGTAGGTTTTATGTCTGCCAGGGTCCTGTTTATTGCATAACCCAGCAAAGAGGGTCAGGGATCAATCACGTCTTGCTCCTAGAGTCATGTCACATGTGTGACACAAATTGTTGGCAATCCACAGTAATGCATTTACTCAGGAGTCTGATTGAACATAACAAGATTTCTCAGAATGGCAAACACTGGTTAAGACAGTATGTGTTTGCGTACAATACTGCAGGAAAAGCAAAGAAGGCAGACACCTCTTCCTAATCCCAAAGCCCAAATATTTTTTATTTGGTGAACATTTTACAATGAAAATTGCCATCATTATTATTATGTAATGAATGCAAAGTTGCCAACAGTTATCAATTTAGGTACAATAACAACATACGAAAATTATTGTTTTCCATTTCATTTAATTTTTTTTATAGGCTTGCTCTTTCATGGATGGTCTGTTTTCCTTCAGTCTTATGCCCTGAAATTACAAGAGGAAACAGCTATAAACAATAATTTTTGGAGTTAAAACAGCTGATATTTGGCAAACACCTAAATCATAGCTTTTTAAGTAATAATAATTAGTGTTGCATTTTGCAGACAAGTGTGAATTGGGCCTACGAGTGTCCATTGTTTTGAAATTATTTGAAATGGAATTCAACGAGCAATCAAGTAGTCAGTTTTTAGAGTGTTATTTACCTTATGCAATGTGTATACTAAATTACTAAAATTTATTTTATATGACATGAAGATTTAACTGGTTTGACATGAATGTCCGATTCAGGACGCACAAGTCAGGCAATGAGCCAGTCGAATGGCAAAAGGAGACAACCGAAAATAAGGTCCAACAGTTTTTTTATGGGATGACAATTCAACGATACTTTATCTTGTCGCCAGGTTTTATGCAGTTGCTTTCTTAATCGCTCCTGTAGTAAATGGAGTAAGGTGGACTTGCAGACTTGTACATTCAATTGCAAACACAAAAAACCTCCCACTCCGTTGCAGCCAGGCACACTTACACAGACTCCTTTTCCAAATTCTAAAACACAACCAGGTAGCATTATCATTTGGTAAAGGGGTCTCCTACGTAGTGCAAGAGGATGGGTAGTCTCTCTATAAGGCATGCTACTGTTGTTGGTCACACTTGGTCTTATAACCAGGGTTCTTACACCAAAGGGACCACAAAAAAAACTAAGAAAGTCTAAATTAACTCATTTGGAAAACAAGCAACCTTGAGTATATATTTTAGCCCCACAGCCCCATACATCACTTTGCAGACCGATCTGTCTCTGAATGTGGTTAGATTCACTTTGTGTGTAGACTTCTTTGCATTCAGTGTTTCAGTGTCTAGAATGGCTAACGCAGAGTAGGTGCATGCATATGCAATAGACATTCCTTGGGCAAAGACTTTGTATGTATAGTTGCAGTGTCTATCTCAGCTAGTTGAACTATATTTATCCGTCAATCTATTTCAGGTAGATCATTCATGATAAAGTGCTAGCACTCTAATTCATGTATTTAGAAATTATGGAAATATCTGGCACATGTCATGGCATAATTTTGAAAAGTTAGAGCTGAATTATAGACATACTACAGAACATACAAATAACCTGTTTCAGTATTTTACTCCCCTTTCCTCCGTTAGATTACACCTTAGTCCCCAATACAGAACACTAGTTCCAAATCTGTGGATAGGTCAATAGCTTTGCCACAGGCCTTGGTGGGGATTAGCGCAGGTCATGGCCAGAATAGAAATCGGTCAGTTCAGCGCCAAGGGCAACTTATTTTGGAAATTGGATTTTGGGATGGAAGCCTCTTTGCTGCACAGTGTAGCAGCCTGGCATTGAAGTACTATAGCGTGTGTCTGGCCGAAAGAGGCTTTTGAAAACAGCATTCTAAATGGATTTTATAGAAAGAAAATCTAGAAAAAAATTATCCAACTTGTAAAATGAGACATTTCTGTATGTCCAGTTTACTGCAGAATTGCATGCCTTGTAACAGTAGAACCCATTTTCTTCCCAGAATGGAAACGTTGGCAACAGAAATGATCAATGAGCAGTCACATGACAATAGTTACATATGACATGATCACAAGGTTGGTCACATGACACTGACAGTGGCCGTCTTGATTAAAGGGCAAAAGGTCTGACAGTCAATAGACTGCTTGGAAAATTGACACTTTGCTTGTAAATTGTTTCTATTTCAGTTACATTTTGCAACTGTGAAACCCACAATGTTGAATTTTAGTCAATTTTTTCAAAAAGAATATTAACTGCAACAATACCGAAAATTAGAATATTAAGAAAGAGAGAGTTGTACATTGGCAAAATGTGTTTATCACAGGACAGCCTAAAGCTCTCATTGGATTGCCTCCTTGCAGGTGAATAACCCACAATACCAAATTGAAAGTCCCAAAGACCTCATTATGGAATTTTTATATCAGCTGTATTAAGCGAAATATTTGCTGTAAAGTAATTATGATTATTTCTATTTTGAGTGTTTGTACTATGGGTCATTGGCTTCAAGATGGACAGTTTATTAATACATGAAGCATAAATCAAGACTGAGATTCTACCACAATTAAACCTTACAATGATAATATAGATCTGGATTATATTGTTTAGTTAATTTCAAAGCATCAAATTGAACACTTCTATGTCAGCTAGCAAATTCCTACATAACAGCTACATCCACAAAATTGCAATATACCACATCTACTTCTGGATGATTTGTGTTGAGACTCAAAGAACACGCAAAGCTAGAAAGAACGATGACTGGAAGCACATTGCCAATCAGAGCAGGGGAATCTAATAGAGCTTTTTTTCCTCGGTGATTATAAACTGTAATCTCTGTAATCTTCAAAATGACTTTAGTCACCAAAAATTGTTGATGGCAGTTATTAAGCTGTTATTTCTGTTTCACGCAGGTATGTGGATTAATTTTGCATTCAGAAGGCCTGGTCCAATGCAAAACAATGTGTAACTGTCAGAAACACAAAGGAGAGAGGGGAGGCATCAGCATGTTCAGTATCTCAACACCTGTGCCGTGGGCGACTGAGATTGAGTCTGAGATTAAGAAATTGACTGTTGGTCGACTGTGGTTTGCTTGAACAAGCGATTATACTTAAGTTACATGCATTGCTCCGTTCCTTAAGTTCAGGCTACTTAATAGACTTGTAGTTGAATAAAAATTGGCAGAATCAGGAAATTTGTAATAACAGCAGTTTCTTGGTACCACAAGAAAGGAAATTTTTTGTAGTTTCACCAAAAAAATTCAACAAAATTCAACATTGGGGAAAATTGTCAAAACGGTCACCATAGCAACCAAAGTCAAACATTTTTATAAATTATTAGAAATAAACATTTTATTTATTTTGATTAGGTTATTTTGGAGACATCATTAAAAGTTGTGTCAATAATTGTACCCCATGCATGCCTACTCCTTGTGATGAAATCAAACTTAGGGGTAAAATGTTCCAAACATTCCAAAATAGAATGTTTTTATTCAAATTTCATGGTTTTTTTAAGTATATCTGTCGCATTTTCACTTGTAATAGGCCAGTGGTAAAACTAATCTTCAAATGAAGCATATCTATGGAAAGAATATTTTGTCAGCCTTCCTACGGTATCATATTAGTCTTTGAAAAGTGAGTTTTGGTACCAGAAACTTGATTGATGCACCACCAATGTCAAGAAAAATTGTGGCGTTATCGAGACGCTATCCATAATGAAGCATACAGTAAAAAGGACATATCCTCACCTTCTCCCCTGATGTGATATTTCTCTAATGGAATTGACTTTTTTTGTAAAAATCTGCATGAG
Source organism: Platynereis dumerilii (assembly GCA_026936325.1). NCBI lineage: Eukaryota > Metazoa > Annelida > Polychaeta > Phyllodocida > Nereididae > Platynereis > Platynereis dumerilii. The sequence continues at coordinate 205,715 of JAPTHN010000233.1, read as the reverse complement.
GCCTCACATCTGTCAAGAAAAATTGTGAGTCTGCCACGAACCAAACTGGGACCTAAATCATCTAATAACTTGGCCCTAGTTCTATGCAGTAATCACAAAAAGCCCAGAATATACTCTAATCAGCATCTTAATTTAACATTTTGTTATTACGATAAGAACTAGTGTGTTCTTTTAGACTGTTGCCATAGCAACCTACATCTTTTGGGACAGGATGGTAAAATTATGACACAAAATAAGCAATAATCTCTGAACAAAGTTGCAATTTGACTGAAAATCAACAATGCCTTCATTGCTTTTTTACAAATGAAGCATATCAGTGAAAAGGATATTTTCTCATCATAACATTGATGTCATATTTTTTTTTATATAATTGAAATTAAATTAAAAAGCTTGCATGATGCCTCGGCATTGACAAGCAAAATTGTGACGTTATCAAAAGGCAATTTGTGGCGTTAATCATATAAAAACTGGATCGAAAGTCTGTGCTGTCATAACAAACACTGCGAAAATGTACTCCAAGGAGTATTTTAATTTAATATTTACCCTCTAACAGTAAGTTGCCATAGCAACCAACATCCATGATGGCCAGAAAGTCAAGTTTCACCCAGAAAAGGTGAATAGTGCCAAACAAGTAGTCTTCTGGCAGTGAAAATCAACATTACCTTTCTGTCTATGAATAAAAGGTTGTTTTGTGACCTTTCCTGTGATGCAAGCCCAATAATAATAATCAATCAGAATGACATTTTGTGTCAAAATATGATAGTGCACAAAAATGTACAATGAAAAAAGATACAGTCCAATCCTTTCCTAAATATGCAAAATACACAGTCTCCAGTGTTTTATGTTGACATCTATGTCAGCATGAACAGGGATGTAATGTTCTAATAGTTTGTTGCCATAGCGATTATTATCTTTGATCACAATTTTAGAGCTACACAAAATAGGTGAATACCACCCAACAAAAAGGTAGTTTGGTTGTGAATAACAATTCAAGGTGATTGATTTCTCTCAATGAATCACAGAAGCAAATTTTACCATCTTTATTATGATCTAATATTTCTTAATTAAACAAATTCTAATTAGTACTTAAAACCAGAAGGAAGCATTAAAAATATTAAGCAAAATGTGGTACTGCTGAGTAGAAATGAGAGACCAAAATCATGCAATAACTATAACACCTAAAATACTAATCTAAAAAAATATTTTCAAACCAGCCAGCAGTCTGCTGCCATAGCAACTAACATCAGTGATAACAGGAGGCAAAATTTGACACAAAATATTCCAAAATAAAACAGTATTTAAAAAAACGACAGTGTCCACTTTCTTTCTTCAAATGAGGTGTAGGGGGAACCGGGGCACACTGGGACGTGGGGGCACTATGGGACATCAGGGTTTTCTTGGTTCTTGGCAAGGTATATGATATGGTAGTGCCATATCTTGTAATTTCGCATTGTGATGTTCCTATCATTTTATTGAAAAATTGCAGCCATATGCAGAAGTATTGTGATGAAAAGTTTGTTTCCAGTAGGAAAACAAACTTTTCTAAAGTAAATTCAGAGGCGTCCAATTCAAACCATTCTGTGGAAAAATCATGAACAATGAGGCTTTCCCAAAGCTTGTATGTAATTTATACATTGTAACAAACAGTTATAAATTGCTATCCTGGTAAACATACTTACTGGTGCCTGAGAAATTAGCATTTTGATGTAAAAGTCATAGTCCATTGGGACACAAACATTATGGCAGAATGTAATAAGTGTCCAAGTCAACTGAATGATCTGGGACAGCAGACAATAGGCATTCAGACCACAGTAAATACAGACAGAGTGCATTACCATGCTCCATGAACAAATTTGTCACAAAGCACCGTGTGTTACTTATATAGATGACCAACACCCAGGACAGTTTATGTTAAATGTTTGAAACTGTTTAAGTTATTGAATATCGGCACTAAAAGGTGTTAATGCAATGTATATGGTCTTAAGCACTGCTTAGATGTAGTATCTAGTGCGCATGGAGAGTCAAAATGATTTTTTAATTGATGTCCCAATGTGCCCTGTCGGTGCATATTGGGACCGTTATGGTCAGGACTCACATTTTGCTATCTGGCTGCAAAAGGGTGGGTGCAGTCTAATCTGTTATGCCTTTGATTTATGCTCAATGGTGTTGGTTATATTCATGCAAGCTTCTGAGTTGCTCAGTGCTTTCAGCACTAAGAAAAATTAGTAGACATTAAAAGCTTCCCAATGTGCTCAGGTCCCCCCTACAAAATAAAAGACAATTTTCTCATCTTGACAGTGATGTTGTCTTTACTAATTGAAAATAAAATTTTGGTCAGAATCTGAATACATCACCACCAATATAACAAAAAGAAGTGATGTCATCGAGAGGCAATCACACCCGAAATCCACTGTGTACAATGTCCAATCCTTTCACAAAATATACAGTAAGCATCACTTTCTGTTGCAACTTTACTTTTCATGATTAGAGAAGCTAGATTGTTATAGGTATAGGTATTAGGTAATATCGGATGCATGCATCTATGGCCTCTTAGATTGTTGCCATGGAAACCCACATCTCAATTTATGACAGGGGCACATTTTTGTGGAAAATGTGGTTGTTGGCGGGTATGCAGTAAGGCATCCGGAATCGGTCGTCCGATCCATGGATAAATGAAATCAGTCAGGCTTCTTTACATTCAAAAATTTTGACTTCTATATACCATGTCCAAAGTACATCTCTGGCCATTATTGAAAAAGTATGTGAACTACATTTTTTATGTCTCATTTGAAGAAAAGAAATGGTTACTTAATGGGTTATCTCCCTTATATAACACTTTGTTTGGCTGAGACTAACTTATTTTATGTCAAATTTTGCCTTCCACTCATAACATATGTTGGTTTCCATGGCAACAGAACATTAGAACGTAAATTATGTATGCATGATGGTCAATAGTTCATATCAAGAAGATGACTAGAGAACATTTTGAACATTTTTGTGATGTCAGATTACAATTTGGTTCAAGGTATTGCATCATTTAGGTCCCCTATTGCATTTCGGTAACATCAACATTTTTCTCCACATAATCAGTACTTCATTCCGATATTTGGTATAAATTTGAATCTAAATTGGCAAAAGTTACATCACAGGACAAGTAAGCAAATGTATTTCCATGGATATGTTTCATTTGGAAAAATACAATGATTATAGGTTGTTATTCACAGCCAAAATGCCACTTTGTAGGACATTGTTCACATGCTTTGGGTAAAAAAAAGGTTGCCTTCCTGCCGTCTTAAATATTGGTCGCTATATGGCAACACCCTATTAGAACATTAAATCCTTAATTGTGTTGATTAAAAACTTGACATAAATTGTTGATTAATATTTATTTGAACATTTTTGGAAGGTTAGGACAGTACTAACTTCAGTTTATTGTATGATTAAGATTTTTCATTGCCTCTCAATGATGTCACAAGTTTTCTAAATATTTTTAAGAATTATTCAGATTCTTATCACTAAATTGCATTTTGACTGATTATAATAACTCAGTGGAAAGGTGACAGAATTCCCTATCTATTTTAAGGCATCATTATCATGATGGCAATGAAATTTTGTAGATATTCAAAGCCAAAATCATACTATGTTTGACAATATTCACCTTCTTTGTGTCAAAATTCAGCCTGTCTGTCACCATGGATGTTGGTTGCTATGGCAACTGAATGTTAGAGAGTATAGTACTTATCACGGTGATTGAAATATCAAATTAAAATACTCCTTGGAGTACATTTTTGCAGTATTTGTTATGACAGCACAGAACTTGGATCTAGTTTTTACATGATTTACGCCACAAATTGCTTTTCGATAATGTCACAATTTTGCTTGACAATTTTGAGGCATCATGCAGGTTTTTTTAACTAAATTTCAATTAAATTTTTAAAAAATGACATCAAGGTTATGATGAGAAAATGTCCTTTTCACTGATATGCTTCATTTGTAAAAAAGCAATGAAGGCATTGTTGATTTTCACAGTCAAATTGCAACTTTGTTCAGAGATTATCGCTTATTTTGTGTCATAATTTTACCATCCTGTCCCAAAAGATGCAGGTTGCTATGGCAACAGTCTAAAAGAACACACTAGTTCTTATCATTATAACTGAAATGTTAAATCAAGATGCTGATTAGAGTATATTCTGGGCTTTTTGTGATTAATGCATAGAACTAGGGCCAAGTTATTTGATGATTTAGGTCCCAGTTTGGTTCGTGGCAGACTCACAATTTTTCTTGACAGATGTGAGGCCTCATGCAGATTTTTACAAAAAAAGTCAATTCCATTCCAGAAATATCACATCGGGGGAAGGTGAGGATATGTCCTTTTTACTGTATGCTTCATTTGGAGAAAAGCAAAGAAAAATGTGATGATACTCACAGCCAAAGTACTTCTTTCCTCAGAAATAAACAACTACTTTGTGTTAAAATTTGCCTTGCTGTCATAATTGATCTTGGTTGCTATGGCAACATACTTTTAGAACATGCCAATTCCATTCATGATTGTATAATGTGTATGTGCTATTATAAAAGGCCAGTTGGAGTATATTTTGGCCTGTTTTGTGATGATTGGATAGCACTAGGTTCATATTGTTGTGTAATTTAGGCCTCGGATAGCGTCTCGATAACGCCACAATTTTTCTTGACATTGGTGGTGCATCAATCAAGTTTCTGGTACCAAAACTCACTTTTCAAAGACTAATATGATACCGTAGGAAGGCTGACAAAATATTCTTTCCATAGATATGCTTCATTTGAAGATTAGTTTTACCACTGGCCTATTACAAGTGAAAATGCGACAGATATACTTAAAAAAACCATGAAATTTGAATAAAAACATTCTATTTTGGAATGTTTGGAACATTTTACCCCTAAGTTTGATTTCATCACAAGGAGTAGGCATGCATGGGGTACAATTATTGACACAACTTTTAATGATGTCTCCAAAATAACCTAATCAAAATAAATAAAATGTTTATTTCTAATAATTTATAAAAATGTTTGACTTTGGTTGCTATGGCGATCGTTTTGACCATTTTCCCAATGTTGAATTTTGTTGAATTTTTTTTGGTGAAACTACAAAAAATTTCCTTTCTTGTGGTACCAAGAAACTGCTGTTATTACAAATTTCCTGATTCTGCCAATTTTTATTCTACTATTGGGGGATTACACAAATTACAGAACAGGCCTCTGTCTCAACACTTCTGTTGGCGACTATGAATTTGATGTACTTGTATAACATGTCCTTCAGTCTTAAATTGTATATTAATCATTGCATTTTATACTTACACTGGCAGACACTGGACGAGCACTGGGCACTGAGATTTCACAGGTTACTGCAGACAAATAGACACTACATAGATAGAGTAGATACTAAGATAAATATAGTTAGATAAAAAGCAAGATAAATGGATAGATGGATATTGGATAGATAGATAAATAGATGGATAGATAAATATGTAGACAAAATATAGATGACTAGATGTACGGATAGATGGATGGCTAAATAGATGGATGAAGAGATGTATAAATGAGACAAAAAGGTAGATAGATAGATAGATAGATAGATAGATAGATAGATAGATAGATAGATAGATAGATAGATAGATAGATAGATAGATAGATAGATAGATAGATAGATAGATAGATAGATAGATAGATAGATAGATAGATAGATAGATAGATAGATAGACAGATAGATAGATAGATAGATAGCCAGATAGATAGATAGACAGCCAGATAGATAGATAGCCAGATAGATAGATAGATCGATAGATAGAACTTACTTTGTAATAAAAAGTATTTTCACTATCTTCTATAAAAAAATTGTATACCTTTTGATGCCAATTTCAAATATTTTCGTGTTCCCTTGCATCAGTGACTGTAGGCTACTGAACAAGTAAAATGTCCCACACATTAGGTAATTGTGTAGCATTACACATTACATTAATGGCCGGATTATCTTTGAGAGGGGGGAGCTATGGATTTTTGGTAAAAAAAAGTTTGTTTGCCACTTGACAGTGAAAAAAAAAGTTTAGTCAGCAAATGAAAAGAACAAAGTTTTTTCCACCTGTCGCTAGTTAACTGTAAAATGTTTGTCCTGGGGTTAAATCCATAGCCCCAAACTATTGTCTGGTCAGCCCTTCACTTAACTACCTGCCAGATATTACCTTGGACTGAGAAAGTCATACTTTGGCTTGGTTTAATATTATTTGTATTTAATGCATTCACTACCGAATTACAAGCATTTTAGAACAAATGCATGCTTTAATTTGATAGATTTTGCGAATTTGATTTGATTGTTTTTCTCGAGGTTGGTTAGGGGCAGGGAAATCATGGATAAAATATTTCATTTTATTGCAAATCTTCACAGTTGTCAGAAATCTAACTGTTGGGAGTGTTTGCTTGTTGAACACTGTTTTCCAAAATGGTCAGTAATCCCCTTAGTAACCATAGTCGCCAGTTTGAGAGATTACAACTCATAATCACCGAGGAAAAAAAGCTCTATTACAGACATATGAAGTGGCAATTGAGCAGGTTTTACGACTGTTGGGGACCAGTTTATTGCATAAAACAGCAAAAAAAAAGTGGGATCAATCCTGTCTGGCTGCTATAGTCATGTTACATGTGTGACACAAATTGTGGGCACTCCATAGTGTTTCCTTTACTCAGGAATCTGATGAAACATAGCAAGATTTTCTGTGAATGGCCAAAACGGTAAAGACATTACTTTTTGCCTGTTCATTGTCTCTAAAGTGTACAAGAGGAGATGTCAATGTTACAATTCGGTGAAAAATAGCAAAAGTTTATGACTGGTTCTCAAGATATGTTATTTTGTTTGACACGACATGGGATCTGACTAAGAAATTCTGGCTAATATCCCACCCCCAAGAGTACCACTTACTAGTGTCAACTGGTACTCCTGTACTGTTTAATATTCATTCTAGTCTAATGCAGTCATCTCTGTCTTATAAGACCAGCGCTTCCGGGGTGAAGCAGAATTGTTTCTTTCCACATATCAGTGGACAAGCAGGTAGTACTCAGTACTGACGTCACATAGCGTCTGTGAATGAATGAATGCTTGTTACATTGTTGTCTGGACCAATGAGATTGCAGAAGTCGGTACTAGCTACCTAAGGTCATAATTGACCGTGTAGCCCAGATGGGGTCATGATGTATCTTTGGGCCGTGCAGTTGCAAGATGCTCCAGAAATACTACATGTATGAGGGCATACAGGGGATGAGTCACAAAAACAATTCATTATTTTTACAAAGGATCTGTTAATGAGGTGCTATGCAATTTACCTGACTGTAGAGTGTAAAATGTATACCACACTTCATCTAAATAATCACAAATATCCCATGTCCCTTCTAGCTGCCATAAAATGTTCTTTATGACAGTAAGTTTTTCTACACAAGCTTTTCTCTTTACGGTCATAGCCTGGCTGCTAATGCTATAGCCTGCAGTATAATAGCTATACATTGCCCACTCTTTATGAGTGACTTTTATGTATGGCTGTTTCTAAATACTCCACTATCCACAAGAGAGCATTAATCCACTTGACACAATCCGACATTAGAGCACCTAACCCCTATATCACACTGGGTTAATGCCGCTGATAGATTCTCACTGGTGTCTGCAAACTCTGCATGGGAGGTTGTTACAATGGCTGGCTTAGTTGACGAAGTGATGTCATGACCCTTGCACCACTGGAACCCTTGATATGCAAATAGGGCCTCTTAAAATGCATTGTTGAAAAGAGTGGTGAGGTTGATATAGCCATTTATAGGCACTTAGACAAAATTATGTCTACTGGAGTAGTATCAACAGAGCTACCGTGCCAGTTCACTGACCTGCAGATGCACCAGCTTTTTCATAACATGAAGTTGTGTACATCCAGCAGATTTCTGTGTCAATCTCTTTTCAGAAAACCCTCTTCTAGTTTTCTGAAATTCTTTGCAAATGTTTTTAAAACACGATCGAAACTTTCTAGAACTCCCTAATTCAAAAGTGCTTACCTCACCAACCTTCAAGGAAAATCATTCCCCGTGACTTCATTCTAACTTCTCATCTTACTTACTTTAGAATCTTTTTTTGATCTGGTTAATTTCTTCAAAGCACAGCCACAGAAGTTCCAAGTTGAAACAGAAATCTCTTCTGATGTTAACATTTTGACCACACACTTACCACTAGGTATATCAATTTCTAGGTCTTTCAAATGTATTAAAATTTTTACTAAAGCATTTTGCAATGAGGCTAATGTATAACATGAATAAGTATTATTTTTTTGATGGCATAAAATATATTTTTCCTTTACTCTTTCAGAAAAAAAGGGAAACATATTGAATGAGAAAAGTTTTGAATGAGAAACATCGATTAATTTGAACACACAATAACACCAATGTCTAGCATTGATTTCAGCTTATGCTTAGCTCCTGGAAGCCTTTGAGTTTCCAGAGAGGGTGACCCCCTACAGTCTTTTGTAACCTGTCCGAAGATCGATAATTTCCCACATTGACTGAACCAACATAGTCGGGCAAAAGTGTCTGATGATTTTTTCCAATGTCATATCAACTTACTTTTTTTTCCGTTCCACACTATGTTCGCCATATGAAGATAGAACTAGAGCGGGCGCTCGGAGAGCACATGGCTCCGCCAACCCGAAAGCTACTTATTTTTGGCAATTTGTCAGATGATGTCAGGTGTGCTTGCCATAAAACCAGTACGTATGAATGAGAAAACAGACATGGTTTGGCACTTTGCTAAATTTTCATATTCCCCAGACGTAATATTTACAGCATCTAATTACAAAATCTCCTTCATAAACCTTGTCTATAAATAAGATCATATATATAGACTATAATTTGTTCACAGTTGCTTCCTAATCCTCTTACACCTTAAAATTTGCCAGCACAACTTTTTATCAGTCTCTCTGACCCAACTTTTAGTTGTAGGCCTATTTCTAAGTCCCACACCTTTTAATTCATGCCATTTGTCATTGTGTTTGAAAAGTGCAACAACTTCTTCTCAAATAGATTAGACTGAAATATCTGCAGCAATTTGCTAAATACTATGCAGTATTAAGATTCAAAAAAATTAGTTGTTTATCCTCCCACTTTTACAGGAATTCGCGTAGCAGTAGACTTTTTGATTTCACAGATGTGTGTTTTTGGCAAAAAATCATTTTAGACATTAGCAAAAAATGAGAGAGTTAATCCTATGTTATTTTGCATGCGATATGATGGCATTTAAATTTGGAAGTGATCCCGACCATTTAATATGCAGTAAAATGAGTAGAACATTAATAATTAAGAAAAATATAAAATTGAACATGACGTATGGTACTGTACATGACGTATGGTAGGCCAATGTTTGCACTGGAATCCAGTGAAGCACAATACTAACTGACAAAAACTAAAATAAAGTAACTGTGGAAATATTGTTATTCACATGTTTGGCTTCTTGGTCAAATCACCTGTGGCTGCATGATTGATTTGCAACTCATCCAACCATGTGAAATGTCAAAATAGATATACATGGCCAATTGGCCATGATCTGACCATCTCAGACCGCATTTTGTGAGAACATACAAATTCGCATGAAGCCATCAAGCTCTCAAAATTTTATGACACAACTCCTCCTACAGTAAGACAGATGAAAATATAGACACATGATTAGATTGAAAAATGAAAGATAGATAGATCTAAAGATCGATATATAGATAGATGGATAGGTATGGATAGATGGATGGATGGACAGTTGGGGCTTTACGTCCTGTATTTATGCACATGGTAGGCTAATTAGGAAGGGAGTAGGACAAGGCAATGAGGTGAAGAATGACTTCAAAAGAAACAGCCGTCCAACATAGGTCCAGGACTCTAGGTGACCCGGCAAGAGCTGAATTCGAATGCTGGACCTAGCGATTGGCAGCCTGGCACGCTACCACAAGACCAGCCCCCCCCGGATGGCTAGATAGATAGATAGATACAAACATACATACAAACATACATACATACATACAAACATACTTACATACATACATACATACATACATACGTACATACATACATACATACATACATACATACATACATACATACATAGCTTGATTGATTGATTGATTGATTGATCGATTGATTGATCGATTGATTGATCGATTGATATATAGATACTATTAGATAGATAAATCCATCTTTGTATCTATGTATCTATGACAATGTATGTATGTATATAAGTATGTATGTATGTATGTAGCCATGAACGCCCACCAATGATTTTGACCAATCAACTTGCAAATTTTTATGATTGCCAACTAGGGGATCATTCAAGAGTAAATTGTACTAGATTTCTGATTAAACAGTTATCAAGGTTTTACTTTGTTTATAAGTTTGCAATTTACTGCAATAAACTAGATAAACTGACAGAAATGTATTTGCCTTGACAGCTTCTTGATACACATAAAATCATAGGCGTACGGCGCGCGCAATTTTTAGGGGGGCGAGCGACATTTGCCCGAATTTTAAGATATAGATCTAGTACCATTTCAAATGAAATTGGCAGGAAATCATTAATTTTCAATAGTGTTTATCTAATCATCTACCCAAATTTTTTAGCCTTTTTGCCCGAATCTTACTGTTTCCCAAACTTTTGGGGGGCGACCGCCTCCCCTGCCCCCCCTCCCGTACGCCTATGCATAAAATTGAATGGAAATTTGTCATACATGAGTAGATATCTACCATACGTCATGTAGACTCAAATTGCTTGGTGCTGGTGGCTCTGAAGTCTAATTCAACGCGAATTCCTGTAAAAGGGCATATAATTTATGTCAACAGACAAAAGACTAGAACTGAATTGGCTTATTGGGTTAAGGGCTAATTGCACTTCCAGGTGATTCACACCTTGATCAAAGGAAAACTTTACCCTCTTTCTACTGCACTTCAGTTGACACACTGTAACTATCCTTTCAATTGCTTTTGGGTTATGCGTCATGAACTGGTCCATTTTGCATCGCAGGTCAAAAATGTCTATTTTTTCTATTTTCTGATATATCATCACAGAAGCATAGCACTATACAGTGTTTCAAACAGAACTTAATTATCTTGTATACTTATCAAGATATGGGCACTTTTGTGCCTCCCCCATACATTGAAATATGTAGATTAAAGGGAAGGTTTTTAAGGCTTTTCTCAAAATTGACGTTTTTTAGTAAAACGTCTGTAACTTTTCTACTACTTAACCAATTATAATGGGGTTTGTTGCAAAATGATTCTGACTAGTTCCTCTAATGATATATGTCAGCACAATTGACATTGATCCAATTGATCGATATGAAATCCTGACAGCAATAACAGATATTTTTTCTTTTAAAATTCCCCTAAAATCCCACCTTCTACTTGTGTTTCCAAGTGACGTTCACCAAAGAATTACGAAAAAATATATTCCCTTTAACTAGGCATGTTCTTAACATTTGTTGTCCTTTTATGAGCCAGCTCATCTTGAATGTAACACAATTATGACATAGGAAGATTTCTGTCCATGGATCTAAGTGATTGGGAATTAGCATAAGGATGATGAATAGATAAATGGATATATCGATAGATATGGTAAGCACAGCCCTGTATGGCCTGTTGTGGCTACTCACAAGGTTACATTGATGAAATGAGAGAGTGGGCAGGAGTCCTCCACATGCTACACATTTACCCAATGTGAGGGATCTTTTCCTTGCCCAGCACAGGCTCTAATACAAGGATACCCCAATTTAGCAACTAATCTGAATGAAATCAAGCTTGGTTTTTGATTTTTAAGGGTACATTGAAAATATTTGCAATCACAAACTACATCATTTTGCAATATGCTTTCTGTAGATTACTGAAAGCACTCAAAAACCCAGAGTAAGACATCTAAAGCATAGCACATGAACTAAAATAACTATCTGAAAAAATACCATGATTGGGACAGTGCAGAGGGGCTGATTTGTTCTCTTCACAATATTGCTACACCGACTCCGCTGCACCGACTCCGATCCACCCCTGATTCTGACTGACATGATTCAACGTTCTGGGCAACAGCGTTATAATGGTTTACGTGATTTTAAAAAATATTTCCTTTCTTCTGATGTCAAATATGTTGAAATAACTTAGATAGAATTGGTAGAAAAGTTCTATCGAATATTTTGTTTTGAAATTTCTTGCGACAAATCCACCATTTTAGCAGACCGGTTCATGATGCATGATCATTGGAGAAGTGTAATCAATCCTGTCATCAATGCTACCGTAGTATTAGTCTGTGCTGCTGATGCAGTTGACCATAAAAACAAATTTGGCTTGGCTTTAAAACCATTGGCTTGGCCTGGCGCAATTTGTAATTGGGTGTTTTTGGCACTTCTAATGCACAAACTGGAGCCAAAATAGAAAAGAGCAGTCATTTGATGATTTGAAAACATGGTACGAAAGGAAAAACTGTATACGATCTTTAATTTTGTCAGGAACTTGTGCACATCATTACAGAGGAATGTGGACCTGACTCGTTACATTAGCTCTCGTCCAGGGGCGGAGCCAAAAAGAATTAATGTATTGTCAGAATTAAACTTTATATTGTGACAAATTTACACTGATATTGAATTTCCCATCTCTGTAGTTTTGGGTCTGAGGGGCTGCGGGGCACTTCCCTCCTTTTAAAATATGCCATTGAATTTGTTTTCTTTGACACAGCTTGTTGCTATTGGCATAGTCTTATTTGAGGCTATACTGAACTTTGTGCATGTCATCCTAAAACTAATTTTTTTTTCTGTAAAAGAATATTTCAGCAATCTCCATATAGAAATTGATAAATATGGCAACTTCTGCTGAAGCGCATGATGGTCAAATTCAATCATGACATCAGGAAATCTGCTAATAACAGGGTTAGAATTAAGATTCAGGGGACTTGTCAAAGTGGGATGCATTCAACAAAACATGCAGAATTTTTACTGAAATAGTACGATTGAGGCATTCAAAGGGAGATTAGGTCAGACAATTAGATCAATAAATGGAAGCTCGAGCAAATGTCAACATGACCAGGCACTGACTGTGCTTTTGATCTTGCTGAATGTCCAAAAGCTAACACATGTGCCCAATACACCAGACATGCACCAAATCAAGTCGCATTTGTGGCGAGAAATGCAGATGGCCTTATTATGAAGTCACTCATGCTGAAAATGAGTCCTTCCAAGTAAATCGACCATCCAACAAAATATTATTCTGATCTCCCTGTACATCACTGAGATGACCTTTTTGTACCAAGGAAACACTAATTATAGTTTAATAATGGTCTCCCCCTTACTGAGGAAGAAATTTTACAAATGAATAACGACCTGATCGCACCAAAGTATACACCACATTCAATCAAGGAAAGTATCCAATATCCAAGCAATTTATTGACTACTGACAGATATTTTTGCCTTTAATCAGAATGTCACTCTCCGTGTCTGATGTGTCCAACCTTGTGATTATGTCATGTGACTGCTCTGGTCATGTGACAAGCCTTCGGTCGCTTTCATTGCTCACATTTCATTTTGTTAGAAAGGCAGATTTCACTACTGCATGACAAACCACGATGGATAAAGTGCTTTTGGAGCTGATGATTTCTCATACCTCCCAACACAACCCATGTAACACTTGCGTTTCAATGTTACCTCATAATGGTAATTTTCACAGTTTATTTGTGGCTGTTTCAATACATGTATTCTAAAATATGTTAAAAGGCATATAGCCTTTTGGAAATAATCATATTGTATGAAAGCAAAATCTAAGACAGGGTATTCTTCGAGTTACCATAAACTGGAACCATCAATCTGGCCTCAAATTTGTTTCACAACTTTTCCTGGTCATAAATTAAACTTAGGGAATTTAGAAGACTCACATATTGCTTGCAACTATTCCTTTTTAAAATAGTTGTGTACCAACTACCTCATACAATTACATAGAAGTTGAAAAATGGCTTCTTACAAATCACAGGATTGTGGCTTTTGCAGATATGAGGACAAAATCCAATTAACAAAGACAATGTGCTGGGCAAGTCAAATGTCCCTCACATGGGGTGAACGTCTACCATCTTAAGGACTCCCTCCCTCTCTCTCTCCATCTCTCAGTCAACTTTTGTGATCGAGTGACAGTATCTATCTATCCATCTATCCATCTATCCATCTATCCATCTATCCATCTATCTATCTATCTATCTATCTGATGTCAATATTTTGGAACACTATTGAGTTGATAAACAGAAATAGGATGCAAATCTTCACACCTACAAGAAAAGGTATCATGTGATAAACATGTTTGAAAATAAAACTATCAAGTAGCTGACTAGCCATACCTATCAGTTGGGTGCTGTCTTATCTTCAGATAATCTTATGTTAATATTTGGTCATGACTCCTCAGGTTAAAGAGTATTTGCTTCTGATGCAGGTGCAATCATGTTATATTGCATGCTGGATCATGACCTGGCTTCAAATTATATATCCTGAACACTCTAAAAAATTCCGGGACAAAATTGGTTTTTTAGATTCAAAATGGTTTTTTGAAAAACCAAATTTCAATGCAAAACCAACATGGATTTTAAGGGAGAACTTGGTCCTTTCAATGTAGCACTGTCTCATCTGTGGTCAGAAGAGGTCCGTTTCTTATGCAGTTTGCCTGCAAAATATTATTTATCTCTTTTGAAATTTTACTTAGGGGGTGACCATTTAATTTAAAGGGGGCTTGGAGTTTTCGGCGATGGTAATTTACATATTTCACGGTAACAGCAGACTCAATTAATAATTTCAAGAGCGCCAAGTCCCCAAATATTCCTTCCGCAATCAAGCACCTTCTTAAGAAATACCCCCGCCCCCGCAGAAATGATTTACTTCAAGACTACCCAGAAAGAATTTATTTATTTCACCAAAACTTACCAAGAAATAATTTATTTAAGAAGGGTCCCCCGGATATTAAATGGTCTCCCCCTTACTGAGGAAGAACATTAACAAATGAATACGGATCTGATCGCACCAAAGTATACACAACATTCAATCAAGGAAAGTATCCAATATCCAGGGAGTTTATTGGACTGCTAACACATATCTTGGCCTTTAATCAAGAATGTCACTCTCTGTGTCTCATGTGACCAACCTTGCAATCATGTCGCGTGACTGCTCTGGTCATGTGACCATCCTTCGATCACTTTCATTGCTCTACTTTTCATTTTGGTGGAAAGGTGGATTACATTACTGCATGGCAAGCCAAGCTGTACTAAAGTGCTGTTGAGGCTGTAGATTTCTCATACCTTGTGATACAACTCGTGTGACACTTATTTACACAGTCATGACACTGATACCTCATGAGCATAATTCTCCAGTTGATGATATATGTGTTCAGAGACGGACTGGTGACATTTCTGGCCCCCGGCAAAATAAGTCAATGGGTCCCAACATTCCTAATTGTTCGACATCACTCCATTTTGATATGCCAAGGTGGAAGGGCCCTTTCCAACACAGGGCCCTCTCACAATGAGGCCCTAACCTAGAAGTTTGATGGCATATCTCAACCACAAACTTGGTCACGAAGATAGATATTTTGGCTACTTTCATTTTTTTAGCACCTTAAATGGGCCCCCTGAGTGGTTGGGCCCTTGGCAGCTGCCACTCTGACACATAGGCCAGTCCGCCCCTGATTATGTGTTTACATTTGAAAACCTTTAAAACTCTATGCTTACACTGTCTATTGTGTATTACATTCTGTTGGTCGGTCACTGTAAAATAGAATTGATAGCATGTGGAAAAGAGAGCAGAAAAAAAAAAACAATAATATTTGGCAATCTCTATGAAAACTGACTGTCACTACCCAATCTTATGCCAGAGATTCCAAAAAACTGACTACATGTGAAACTTCAACCTGTGAATAAGTTTGGAACATGTTCACTGGCTTCAAAAACAAAAGTTCTGAATCTGAATCTGAATGATAGACGGCACAACTTCATATTGCTGAAGGCGTAAGTGCCCGAGGTTGCGATGCGAGAAAGACAATTGTTAGTAATAAATGTGAAGAAAGAGTAATGAGATGAGAAGTATAGGGGGGTTAGTAGGGTTAAAAACAGTAAGATTCTATAGTGTGAGAGGAGCGAGGCGAGCCTTGAACTGGTCAAGGGAGGGTGCCTCTGCAGCTGATGAGGGGAGGGAGTTCCATGTACGGATCATTAACGGATAAAAAGAGTTTTTGTACAAATCGGTTTTACATTGAAATTCAAAGTATGCAACGGAATGGGTGCGTCTGGATCTATCGGCGGCGAGATGGACGTATGGTGGAAATTTGATATCAATGAGATTTGAGTGGATTTTGTAAAAGGTGCATAGTTACTGTATGATGGATTAGGTGCAGAGCTGTATTGTACTGGGCAGGCATGGGAGAGACCACCAGAGACAAAACAGAGCTTCAAAAACTACATAAAAGACATTAACACTGCAAAAATCTATTTTTAGGAAGTCTGGTACATTTGTTGAAGTATTGCCCTTACATGGCAGGTGATATGTTTTTTTGGTAAACTCCTACTCAGGTTAAGAAGCAAGAATTTAAGCTGAGAAGGTGAGTTTGTTTTTTACCTTCCATCATCACCTAACTTGGATATTTAGAGAAAACTTAAGCTGAGACATCTCATTTTGAATAAACGGCATATGAGTTATAGTAGGAGTGGTTTTTAAAACAATGATGATAATCAAGGAAGGCCTTTAAATTCTGTTTGCCTGCCACCTGAGTTATTCCAGAAAAGCACGTCTGCTCAAAGATAGTACAAAGATCAAGTAATATAAAAATAATAAGTCAATGTAACAGAAGTTAAGCTCAATAAGAGGATCTTACTTTCCAAATACAACAAGAGTTATTTTTATGAAGCATTTTCGATGTATGAATAGCTGCCTTAAGACAATTTTTTGCAGTATGGTCTGCGCATTTGCCTGCAAATGTACACAGAAGAATTTTTGATGGTGTTCATATTATTGGAAATTTAAGAACCTTCAAATTGCAACATTTCATTTTGCTTTTATTGCAATAATTGGAATTCTGAGGAATCAGGAAAATCCGGTCTTTCATTGCTTTAATTTTTCATTCTGTTTCCATGGCAACAAGATGAACACATTCCATTAAATGTAGCTTAAATTTACATAAAAAGATCAAGAAAATTTCAGATCTCCATTCATTCAACTGCTTCCATACTGAATGCAAAATATGTTATACAATTTTTAGGGACAAAAGTGAGCACATTTGCAAGGTGCTTACCATCAAGGGTTCAAATCCAGTCAAGAGCTGACTTTGTTATCTCAGCTTGATAATAATATGTTGGATTGCAGTTTCAATTATCCTTTCACTCATTGCTCTATCCTGCTCCTCTCCTCATAACCTAATTAGCTTACTACTCACTACATAGATACAGGATATAAAGCCTCAATAAACTGTCAGTCTTCCCATATTCAAAGCAATATTATTGGGCGTCCAACCTTCCAACTCCTCCCATACAAGACCCTGGAATAGAAATCTAAGAAGTAGAGCTTCTTGGTAGAGACCTGACTGTCACAAAACGAGTACTGCATGCCATCACCGGAAGAGGAATCTTTTCTTTGATCTCTTCGATGGACTTTGCGTATCTTATAAACACTGCAAAGTTGTTTGCTTCGTATCAGTATCTTGGAGACAACACATTATTCCAGTTACTCCTGCAGAACGATATATAAAATTAGTGGAAATTTCTTTTTTTTTTCACTGTCACAAACTTATTTTGACGACGGCTTATATTAAATTAAGATTTAAGTATTTTTGGCACAATGAGTGGCTATCTGGGTCTTTATCATGGGGTCCATGGCATATAATACACCGACTGAAGTAGATCTGTCGATTGTTGCTTTCGAACAAAGATGAAATAGAATGGTTGCAATGCATGCATTTTTATATGTACTCCTTACAGTGCATTTTAAGAGGTTTTTACATCTAAAATTAATGGAATGACATTCATCTTGTTTCCATGGCAACAGCAAACAGATTGAAGAATGATAGCCATGCAATACTTACAGAATTCCTAGATCCTTTAGAATTCCAAACTTTTCGAAAATGACAATAAAGGCCACAAATGAAAGTGAAATGCCACATTTTGAAAAGTTTTCCATTTCTCGTAGTTCACTTCTTCAAAAATAATGAAAGATTTTCATGGTATGTTTAGAGTGTTGGGGGCAGAAGAGTTCATATGAAGGCATGCCATGAGAAAGTGAGATATGTACATGGTAGCTCTCAATATCATTGTGAAGATAGAAGCTTCATATTTTTACTTTGATAAATAAAGAAATTCAATTTCTTTAATTTTTTTCTGTTACATTAGTGCATTGATTACAATGCCCAATTGAAATCAGGGAATCCAGATTACAGTTACCATCAGTGCATTTTTTAGCATAGTAACTGGGGGACCAATGGGTCTCCCAGTGGACATTTGGTCTCCCAGTGATGGCCAAATTAGTTGCACTGTGAGTCAAATTATTTTTCCAGAGACTCTCATTAATTGCTCGCTTGGTTGTATTGATTTTCACGATTGTGTTCACATGGGTGAATGTTTAACATGTTCAGAACTCCCTCTCTCCTTTTATCTCATCAATCAACCCTTGTGAGCGCCAATATATATATATTTCTTATGCCAACACTTTAAAACACTATTATATTATACAGATAGTGGATGGTGAGGAGACCAATATTGAGTTATATTGGCCGAAGCATTAATATTGGTCGAGGCCGCAGGCCAAGATCAATATTACCTGCTAAGGCCAATAAAACTCAATATTGGTCGACACAACATCCACTATTTGTTATATTCTGCACCACAATTTTCAGACTTATATATATTTGTAAAATAACGGTTTTTACAAAGATACTTAATTTTTTTTATATAATATGCTCAATTTTTCCCAGTTAAGTGCATAAGCGCTGCTAAGAGCAAAAGGCACACCGATATCACTCTCCACAGACCAATAACACTTTTAAGACACCAATAGAGTCTATCATTATTTATTGGCTTGTCATGTGATTGATTTCCTGCTACATGATTGGCCTTAAAATTTTAATGCAGAATATAAAGATTTAATCACGTTGAGTTGGCAAACTGCAACAGGCTATGTATCTTCACACCCACCAGAAAATGAGGTTGCCTGCTGTCTTATCTTTTGATTATCTAATGCTAATATTGGTCATGGATCCTCGGGTTAGTGAGTATTTGCTTCTGATGCAGGAGTAGTGGTATAATACTACAAGTACAATCATGTCTTGTGAGTTTTCTGAGATAAGAAACAAATTAAGTCAAAGAATTGTGATGTCATATGAAAACTAAATGTCTTTTAGTATGAAATTTTGTTTAGATACAGGAGATATTGTAAAATAACATCAATTATCAAATGTGAAAACAGAGAGCAGAACTAAGGTGTGTTCATATGACATTGAAAAAAATTGAAAGAAAAAAGCAAAAACAATTACCAGCGCCTTCAAATTTGCAATGGCATAATATTATTTGCAGAACTCTCTCATGGTGTTCAAAAAGTCATTAGTTGCTTGTGAAAGTTCAAAGAAAGAAATCTTCTGGTTGAAATATATTAATTTTTCAAAAAATACACCGAAGAGGCTCTCACAAATCATGCGATGAAATGTTTCTTTTTAATTAAAGTTATGTCACCAGGCTATGCTTTGCTTTGAAGGTTAGGATTCTTAGGAAGGCAAATACCTTAGGATTTAAGGACTTTTGACCTTGACTTGGTTTCAAAGTCGAAAGAATGACCATGCAAGTATGTCTTATTCCGATATTCAGTTTTTTAAATGAAGCAGTTAATTAAATTTAGGAGAGCTGCAACCAGTGTTAATTTTCTCTGTTTCTATCTCTTTGGGAGAAAAGTAAGACAAAGAGGAGCAAAATGGAAAGAAGAAGAAGAAGAAGAAGAAGAGAGAGGCAGCGTGAAAGTAAATAACTAGGTAATCAATACACTAAGTTAAATGATATTACCAAATGCATCACTATCGATGCATGCAATGAGGTCTGCATCTGAAATTATACAATTTCTTGTCATTTACAGGAATTCGCGTTGAATTAGACTTCAGAGCCACCAGCACCAAGCAATTTGAGTCTACATGACGTATGGTAGATATCTACTCATGTATGACAAATTTCCATTCAATTTTATGTGTATCAAGAAGCTGTCAAGGCAAATACATTTCTGTCAGTTTATCTAGTTTATTGCAGTAAATTGCAAACTTATAAACAAAGTAAAACCTTGATAACTGTTTAATCAGAAATCTAGTACAATTCACTCTTGTATGATCCCCTAGTTGGCAATCATAAAATTTGCGAGTTGATTGGTCAAAATCATTGATGGGCGTTCATGGCTACACACATACATACATACTTATATTTATCCCATGTCTAGCAACATTTCTCCCTGATACTGAGCTTTTTCCCTGGTGAATACAACCAGAAGAGGGAAAATACGAGGGAAAATACAGACTTAATGAGCTGAAGAGGGAAATATGAAAAATTAATTAGCTTGACAGGGAAATACGAGATTCAACCAATCAGAGCAGGCCTGAGCGATGACGTTACCATGACGTCACGACGTCACAATATGCATGGCACTGTCAACAAAGCAGAAAGCTGGAAAAAAAGTCAGCTGCATCAGCTCATGTTTTGGACATCAGAACGCTTAAAAATGCTCGAATTTCATCGGGGGAAAAACTGGCATGTAGTAAAACAATAGGTCTATCAATTTGGATGGTCAACATGTATCCTGCTTTCTTTATTTTTGCCGTACGGCACTTTTTTCGGCGATCGGCGATCTCGCAAATCCTGAGAATCTTTTTGATCTAGCAAATTTCTTTAAGGCACAAACACTGAAGTTTCAACTTGAAACGGAAATTTCCTTTGATGTTCAAAGGTATGATCTCAAAATTCACGCATGAAAAACACTTCTCCTAAAGACTGTGCTTTCCATCTTTCTGAATATCTCAAAGGTAACATATGTGCCAAATACACCAGACTAGCACCAAATTAAGTCATGCTTTTGGCAAGAAATGCAGGTGGCCTTATCATAAAGTCACTCATGCTGAAAATGAGTCCTTACAAGTTAGTATAACAGAATATTCTTCTGATCTCCCTCTATATCACTTAGCTGATTTTCATACCATGCAACACTAATTATAGTTTTACCCAGGGCCACTCATTCCACCAACAGAGCTAACAGAATATGAAATATTCGGAGCATCCAGAAAGGAATTACATCACTTTTATAAAATAGGGTATGGCTGCAGACAATGTGACAATCAGCCATTCAGGAGAACTTGGTCCCTGCAATGTAGCACTGTCTCGTCCATGGTCAGAAGGCTGTCCATTTCTTATGCAGTTACCCTGCAAAATATTATTTATCTCTTTTTGAAATTTACTTGGGGCGGTGTCCATTTCATTTGAAGGGGTCTTGGAGTTTTCTGGGATGGTAAATTACTTATTTCAGAGTAACAGCGAAATCCCCAAATAGTCGTTCCTAAATCCAGTACCTTCATAAGAAATACTCCCCAATTATTTACTTCAAGACTGCCCAGAAAGAATTATATTTTATTTATTTCACCAAAACTTACCAAGAAATTATTTATTTCAAAATTACTCCCCCTGGATAATAGATGGTCTCCCCCTTGCTGAGGAAGACATTTTGTAATTGAATAAGAATCTAAAACACAAAAATATACACCACATTCAATCAAGGAAAGTATCCAATATCCAAGGAACTGCTGACAGATATTTTGTCCTTTAATCAAGAATGTCACTCTCTGTGTCTCATGTGACCAACCTTGCAATCATGTCATGTGATTCCTCTGGTAATGCGACGATCCTTTGATTACTTTCATTGCTCATTTTGGTGGAAAGGTGGATTACATTACTGCATGGCAAGCCAAGCTGTAATAAAGTACTGCTGAGGCTGTAGATTTCTCATACTTCATGGTACAACCCATGTGACACTTACTTTGCACAGTCATGACACTGATACCTCATGAGCTTAATTCTCCAGTTGATGACATATGTGTTTACAGTTGAAAATCTGTAAAACTCTATGTTTACACTGTCTATTGCGTATAACATTTTGTTGGTCTTTCTCGGTAAAATAGAATTGATCGTGGGTGGAAAAGAGAGCAGAAAAGAAACAATAATAATTTAGAAATCTCTATGCAAACTGACTACCAACTACATCAATCTTATAGAGTCAAGTATGGTAAATCCGTCCAGGAGGGTAAATCCGTCCACCCCCTTATATAGGCATACAATTAAAATTTTTACAGTTGTGTGAGTTGTAAAAGCAAGAGAAACTCGTTTTTCAACTAATTTTTCAATTTTTATGGTGTTGACAACATTTTGAATGATATTCTGAACCATTTAAAAGGCGAAGACAAAAAACAATGAAATCCTGTGACGTCATCACAGCCATTTTTAAATAATAGGTAGTTGGTCTTGTAGGCCTATTTCCATCAAAAACAAAATATATTGAGGGGTAAATGATTAATGCATCGGATGATTAATCTTATTATTCCTATAGGGTTTCTTAAATAACTGAATTTCATCACATGGAAGGGAGAAACAATGGAAATAAAAGTGGACGGATTTACCATCATTATTTTAAAACTGGCTAGACTGAGTGATTGTAAATCCGTCCACCCACTTCAAATGGCCTTTAAAAGTACTATTATGACCTTTTTTATCTATAAATGGCAACAAAACTTATTGAAGGCATTCAATTGATCAATTATACCAATTGATTTGGTTAAAAGGGTATTTAAATTGTGATTGAGGCAGTCAATTGAAATTCTTTATAATTAACTTGACCTCTGTTATTTGATTCTTCTATTATAAGTGCAATCAGCACCCCAACGTTCTAATATTGACAGAAAATCCTTTGTGACAGTTAATATATTGCAAAACTTTTAAAAATCACAAGATATGACAGGTATGTGCTGCATAATAGCCTGTGGACGGATTTACCATCCTTGCTGGACGGATTTAGAAGCTCCCTGGACGGATTTAGATGCCCTAACCTTTAATTTCTGTTGCCATGGTTTCAGCTAAAATTATTTAAATATTTGACTGTTTTGGCTGTTAGTGGTAGTACGGAATATGCCCCTTCCAATGTGCTAATTTTTATTCTTGTATCTAATACCATTTTCCTTAAAATACAGTTATAGCCAAAAGTGGACGGATTTACCCTCCTTGACTCTACCAGAGATTCCAAAAAACTGACTACATGTGAAACTTCAACCTGTGAATAAGTTTGGCACATGTACTGGATGATGGATTAGGTGCAGAGCTGTGTTGTACTGGGCAGGCATGAGCGAGACCACCAGAGACAAAAGAGAACATCAAAAATGACATAAAAGACATTAACACTGCAAAAATCTATTTTTAGGAAGTCTGGTACATTTGTACAAGTATTGTCCTTACATGGCAGGTGATATGTTTTTTAGGTAAACTCCTACTCAGGTTAAGAAGCAAGAATTTAAGCTGAGAAGGTGAGTTTGTTTTTTACCTTCCAAAATCACCTAACTTGGATATTTAGAGAAAACTTAAGCTGAGACATCTCGTTTTGAATAAACGGTATATGAGTTATAGTAGGAGTGGTTTTTAAAACAATGATGATAATCAAGGAAGGCCTTTAAATTCTGTTTGCCTGCCACCTGGATTATTCCAGAAAAGCACGTCTGCTCAAAGATAGTACAAAGATCAAGTAATATAAAAATAATAAGTCAATGTAACAGAAGTTAAGCTCAACAAGCTCAATAAGAGGATCTTACTTTCCAAATACAACAAGAGTTATTTTTATGAAGCATTATCGATGTATGAATAGCTGCCTTAAGACAATTTTTCGCAGTATGGTTGCATGCAGAAATTGTATCTTTGAAATGACCTAGGATTTTGTCTGTGTGCATTTGCCTGCAAATGTACACAGAAGAATTTTTGATGGTGTTCATATTATTGGAAATTTAAGAACCTACAAACTGCAACATTTAATTTTGCTTTTATTGCAATTATTGGAATTCTGGGGATATCAGGAAAATCCGGCCTTTCATTGCTCTCATTTTTCATTCTGTTTCCACGGCAACAAGATGAACGCAATTCCATTAAATCTAGCTTAAAATTACACAAAAAGATCAAGAAAATTTCAGATCTCCATTCATTCAATCGCTTCCATACTGAAAGTAAAATATGTTATAAAATGTTGAGGGACAGATGTGAGCACATTTTCAAGGTGCTTTCCATCCAGGGATCAAATCCAGTCTCTGGCTTTGCCACCTCAGCTTAGTATTTTGGATTGCAGTTTCAATCATCCTTTCACTCATTGCTCTATCCTGCAGCTTCCTGCTCCTCTCCCCTTATAACCTAACAAGCACTCTTAGAGCACAGCACCGGCCATGCTGCGCATGCTTTATGGAATCGATATGATCAATAAACATGTGTGGTGTATGGGAAAAATAAAAATATATTTATTTTTATTATTCCATGACTTAAATTTCTATGCATAAATATTCAGAGTCCTGATTTTCTTGAAATGATGTTTATTTTGTAAGATATGTCAATACTTATGTTTCCTAATAATAATATTATTTTATGATTTGATTTGATTTTATTTGCCATGACTGGCCAGGATAGCACATAAAAGTAGAAACTTATTTCCAATGTGGTCCTGCGGCAAGCATTCAAAAATCTCATGATCATGTGCATGGAATTTAAATTAGAATAAAATAAGTATGAAGCTGATTGAAAATATTGGGTACAAGCTGACAGATGACAGGGAGGTGTGAAAGTGAATTGCACTTTAGGCCTAAATGGTGAAGAGCAATTCAGCATTGAACAGCAATTACTGGTATTGATTGGAATAGAGCAAATACAATAAATGATATCAACACCCTGTAGGCCTGTACAGTGACATATTCAGCACACAGTGCAGTGACAGCCCCAATACACAAGAAAATGGCGGCGCAATATCAGCCTGACTGACCCAGCGCTGGAGGTTAGAAGGGATGATTATAAATCTTATAATATTGCATTTAACTAAAAAAAGACACAATTGGAAGAATCTACGATGTTATAACAGAGAAATACATGTAAAATAAACCCTTGGAATGGTCAGGTTGGGCCAGGAGGCTCGTGACTCACATCGGATGGATATCACTGCATTACCGGCCTATGCATAGCATGCATGGCCGGTAATTAGCTTACTCACTACATAGATACACAACATAAAGCCTCAATAAACTGTCAGTCTTCCTATATTCAAAGCAATATCATTGGAAGAGGAATCTCTTCTTTGATCTCATCGATGGACTTTGCGTATCTTATAAACACTGCAAAGATGTTTGCTTCGTATCAGTATCTTGGAGATAACACTTTATTCCAGTTACTCCTGTAGAACGGTATAATTTAATGGAAATTTCTCTTTTTTTCACTGTCTCAAACCTATTTTGATGACGGCTTATATTAAATTAAGTTTTAAATATTTTTGGCACAATGCGTGGCTATCTGGATTTTTATCATGGGTTCCATGGCATAGAGTAGGTCGGGGCAAGAAGCCCGGGTTAGGTGAGAGGCCCCCCCAGGCTTATGTCCAAACTTATGTTTTTGGTGCGTTTATCTTTTGATAGGATTGAAGCTAGAGGCGATTTAGATGATGTCACAAATTTTCAAGGCAAACAGCACCAAACCAAAGTAGAAATTAAAGAAACAAAAAAATGTGCATGGTTTTTGTAACTTTGACTAATTCTTCGAAAGGGGTTGTCAGAAATAACTTTGGACATTTTTAAAAGTATAATGGATATCTGCATTGCTTCACTTTATGACCATCACATAAATATGATTTGGATCATGTTTTTTGCATTTTAGTTCAAAATATAGAGGTCAAATTAAAATATGTGGGTTTGGGGCGAGAGGCCCCACATGATATGGGGCATGAGGCCCCCTTCACTGGGGGGATCAAAGCTGCTTCAGGAACCATTTAATAATGTGTACTTTACCTTAAATCTTGATAGAATAACTAATTAAAATAGAAAAAATTTGGCTCAAAATTGAAACAGGGCAAAAAATATTAAAAAATAGAAGTATGAACGGAAAAATTCTAAAATTCAGAAAAAGTGAATAGAATGCCTTAAAAATGATAGAAGAACCCTAAGAAATAACTTTTAGGCTGAATGCGCTCGCAAAAAAAATTGCCATAGGATTATGATAGGGGGGCTTCTTGCCCGATGGGTGGGGTAAGAAGGCCATTTAAATTTTTTTACAAAAAGGGCCGTAACTCCTTTATTAAAATTGGTAGACATTTGTTTCACTAGTTATAAGTAGAGTCAAGTGGTCCCTTCCAGACAGCATAAGCATTCAAATAATCACCCATAAAAAGTAGGTCAAATCGCACCTACTCTATACACCGACTGAAGAAGACCTGTCGATAGTTGCTTTAGAACAAAGATGAAACAGAATAGTTGTAATGCATGCATTTTCTATATGTACTCCTTCCACTGCATTTTAGGAAGTTTTTACATCAAGAATTAATGGAATGACATTCATCGTGTTTCCATGGCAACAGAAAACAGAATGAAGAATGATAGCAATGCAAAACCGACAGAATTCCTAGATCCTTTAGAATTCCAAACTTTTCGAAAATGACAATAAAGGTCAAATAGGAAAACAAAATTCCACATTTTGAAAAGTTTTCCATTTCTCATAGTTCTCTTCATCAAAAAGAATAAAAGATCTTCATGGTGTGTTCAGAGTGTTGAGGGCAGAAGAGTTCATACAAGGACATGCCATGAAAAAGTGAGATATGTATATGTAACTCTCAATATCATTGTAAAGACAGAAGCTTCCTATTTTTACTATGATAAAAAAAAGAAATTCAATCTCTTTATATATTTTCTGTTAAATTGGTGCCTTGATTAAGTGTCACATTGAAATCAGAGAATCCAGAGTGGAGTTACCGTCAGTGCATTTTTTAGCATCTATAGTAACTTAGGGACCTATTGGTCTCCCAGTGGACATTTGGTCTCCCAGTGATGGCCAAATTAGTTGCACTGTGAGATAAATTATTTTTCCAGAGACTCTCATTAATTGCTCGCTTGGTTGTATTGATTTTCACGATTGTGTTCACATGGGGTGAATGTTTTTAAAACATATTGAGGACTCCCTCTCTCATCCCATCTTGTCAATCATCCCTTGTGAGTGCCAATTTATATTTTTCCTTATATCAATATTTTAAAACACTATTATATAAAAATTCAATTATATTGAGTTGGCAAACCGAAACAGGATGTACATCTTCACACCCACCAGAAAATGTATCATTACTAGTGTGATAAACATGTCTGACAATAAAACTGTTAAGTAGCTGATTGCCATACAGTTCGGTTGCCTGCTGTCTTATCTTTTGATTATCTAATGCTAATATTGGTCATGGATCCTCGGGTTAGTGAATGTTTGCTTCTGATGCAGGAGTAGTGGTATTATTACAAGTACAATCATGTCTTGTGAGTTTTCTGAGATAAGAAACAAATTTAGTCAAATAATGGTGATGTCATATGAAAACTAAATGTCTTTTAGTACGAAATTTTGTTTAGATTCAAGAGATATCGTAAAATAACTTCAATTATCTATTGTGAAAACAGAGAGCTGAACAAAGGTTAGCCTATATGACATTGAAAAAAAAAATTGTAGGAAAAAAGGAAAAACAATCACCAGCCCCCTCAATTTTAAAATGGCATAATATTAATGCAAAGCTCTCTCATGGAGTTCAAAAAGTCATTAATTGCTTGTGAAATTAAAAAGAAAGAAATCTCCTGGTTGAAATACACTCCTGCTCATAAATATGGAATAGTTTTTTGGAAAAAAAGTGTAAAACGAAAGTAAATTTTAGATTGTGATTGCAAGCAAGGTCCATTGTAAAGGTCAAGTAATCTTCTGTAATCACTCTTTGAAAGCCTTAATAAAATTTTTGAAAGAATTTTCAATTTTTGGTTTAATGCACCTCACCCTAAAAAACCCCCTGAATTTCCATATTTCGTGCTGCTGTAACTTTTCCTGGGTCTAACGCTGCAGCATGCCTTTTACACGAGAGCATGTTCTTCCCTTTAGTGGTCATTAGAAGTACTGTAGTTACCATTGAATTAGACTATCATGTGCTCCAGCAGAAGTTGCAAAAGTTATTAATTTCAATGGAGAATGTTGAAGTATTCCATATTTATGAGCAGTGTAGCCTATATATATTGATTTTTCAAAAAATACGCCGAAGCGGCTCTCACAAATCATGCGATGAAATGTTTCTTTTTATTAAAGTAGGATACCACCAAGTTATGTCACCCGGCTTTGCTTTGGAAGGCAAATACCTTAAGATTTAAAGAGTTTTGACCTGGCCTTGGTCTTGTTAGACATTTGCAAAGTTGAAAGAATGACCATATCATGAAAGTATGTCTTATTCTAATTCAGTTTTTCAAATGAAGCAGTTAATTAAATTTAGGAGAGCTGCAACCAGTGTTAATTATCTCTCTTTCTATGGGAGAAAAGTAAGAAAAAGAGGAGTAAAATAAAAAGAAGAAAAAGAATAAGAGAGGGGAAGTGAACAAGAAAATAACTAGGTAATCAATACAGTGTGTTAAATTATATTACCAAATGCATCTGTATTGATGCGTGCAATGAGGTTTGCATCTGAAATTATACCATTTCTTGTCATTTAATCATCTGGGATAAAGCCAATGTCCCTCTAAACCTGCATCTGACAGTAAGATGAAAGTTTATGGTCGACATGTGTGCTTTTCCATACTCTTTCAGAAGCAAATTATAGACGAATGTGGACCAGTTTTATGGTAGGAGTCATGACACCTCCTTTTCAAATGTGTCAGCTATTGTATTCAGTTCAGAGCAGACACCAGTTAGAATAGATCATATGCATTAGTTCTGTATAAGGTATAGCCAATATGATTTTGGCTGCATAAATGTCACATTGTGTCAAATGGATTACTTTTCTCTCATTGATGGTGCAGTAGAGTAAACAGACACAGCTACGCATTCAAACGTTCGTTATAAAGAGAGAAATGATATGACGCTATCACATTTTTGGCATTAGGGACTAAAGCCCCCAACAATTTTTGGATTAATCTCTGGTCTTTTCCTCCGTCTTATGCAATAAGCAAGCTCCTAGCGGTCTAGAAATCTGCTCAATTGCCACTTTGTCTGTCAATCAGAGAAAACTGACATTCAGCTGCCAGCTTCAATTGAATGTTTTGCTGACTAGATCAGAGTTTTTCGATGTCGAGAACACCATAAATAGTGAGAAATAATATAATCAAGAGGTATCAGTGTTGTGCACCTGGTCAGAAGTTCCAACAAAGTGGCAGCTGTAGTTCCGTTTTCATAGGCACCTAAATTCAGCATTGAATACCTTTCAGTGAGAGACTGCTATTTTGGAAATGTGGCAACCGTCTGCTTTTATCTAACTTGGAAACTGACATTCAGCTGTCTAATTCAATTTGGCTGTCAGCTTCAGTGCAATGTTTTGCTGACAAGATTGAATTTTTCACAAGTCAAAAGCAGCCACAAAATTTATTGCGAAAATAGTAAGCTTATGGCGAATCAACATTATGTGTGTAATTGCATGAATTTTAAAGAGGAATTACTAAACAATCTAGGAACACCACTGCAGTTAAGCATAAGCCCTTTATTCCATCATTACATGCCAGGCAGCTGTAAAATCCATGTTTTCTCATATTGGAAGTGCTTGTAAATAAGATGGTCGATGGTTGCCACATGATCATAGAAGTCACATGACATGATCACAAGGTTGGTCAGATGACACAGAGAGTCATCTTCTAGATTAGAGGCCAAAAGATCTGTCAGTGGTCAATAAACTGCTTGGAGTATTGACACTGTGAAACAGAGCGGTTGAAGACCCAAATATTGGCTGCATGTGTTGAATTTTGTGTAGTGATGCTTCACCCCATGAGATAAAAGTTACTGCATTTCTTTCCAGATATATACATTGTACATGTATATATAATAGTTTAAAGAAAACTTGAATCTGTAAATCTTGCACCACAAATATTTTAGGACTCCCAATGGGCATGGCTATAACTTAAGCTTATGATGAACTCAAGCAAAAAAATGAGTCCACATTTATGAGGATTTTATCTTAAGAGATTGAAAATCTCACGCATCAGCATAAATGCATTCAATGTCAGTTTACTGTCAAATGCAAAGACATCAATAACATGTTTCAAGCTGATAGACCTTCGGATCTAACGAAGATTTGATCTGACATGCCAGCTTTAAAGATTTGTTCCATGTGCCTAATATGGGAGACTTTATCAGTTGTTATCTTGAAGAGACAAACGTGTGGAACCCTCTCAAATATGTGTTAAATCTTGTTGTATTTTCTATACCCCATAAATATACAGTGCCAGTGCTGTGCCCAGTATCCAATGCGGCATAGCGTTGTATACTAAATGGTTTGATGATGTTATAGCATTGATTACCATCGTCCATGGTGACATAACCATTGTGACATCATCAATTGAGCTGCTATCTA
Source organism: Platynereis dumerilii (assembly GCA_026936325.1). NCBI lineage: Eukaryota > Metazoa > Annelida > Polychaeta > Phyllodocida > Nereididae > Platynereis > Platynereis dumerilii. Next base: position 175,044 of record JAPTHN010000233.1, on the reverse strand, counting down.
CGTTCTGATTGGCTGATGCAACTGTTGAGTATAGATTATTCAAGTGAAGTTAAGCTCTCTTTTGAATTACATAAAATGTCAAAATGTTGTATGCTTGGGGTCTTGACACCACTTTGAGTCAGCCATTATATTCAGTTCATAAACAGACACCAGCCACAATCTATCAGAGGAATTAGTTCTGTAAAGTATAGGTGTTTGGCTGCATAAATGTCAGGTTGTGCCAAGTGGATTATCACTCTCTGGTAGTATATAGAGTATATTCAGACATGGCCACACAAAAAAGTCTATCATAGTCTGCTACAATATATATTAGACTGCTGCTGTGTCAATGGCTATATACAGGCTGCAGCCTTGTCATTCTAAGAGTGGAGATCTAGGGGCAAATAATCTCATCTTTCTAAGTAGAACAACCCTTTTCAATTTCAAAAATAGGCAGAGCAACAATTTCGATCACCCATGCTTTGTGACATAATTAAAAGAAGAGAACACTGAAGTTGGTACTGTTATTTAACATCATTTTTGAAAAATCTTGCATGATGAATACATATTTGTATCAGTTCAGCACCAATTTTGAAGGCTCAAACATACAGTGTTCCGTATCCAGACGGGCTTCAAAGAAGATTTAAATATGCAATTGAGCTATCTGAATTAAACCCAGGGAGCTGACTCAGAATAAAAATATTTTCTGAAAAAGCATGAAAAATGGCTGAAAATATTCATTTTCATAAAAGCCGGAGTGGCCAGGCACAAATTGCATGTCAAAAATGTTTTCACGATTTTCATTTTTTGGATAGCTATCAACACTGGCATATTGAAATTCCAAAGAAAGATTTTTTCAGGCCACCCGGCCTAATTAATATGCAAAATTGTTGAGTTAGGTCACTGCTTTTCCAATAGTAAAAGTATCATAGTGAGGTATAACTACATCGTTCCAGAACATTCCCGATACAGTTGGCATGACAAAACCTTGTTATCTTCATCTAAAATCAATCCTAACAAATTGCTACTATTGTCAACAGTTTCTGCCACACATAAAACATGACATAAACCACCCGAGGAATCAATGGTTGGCCTTTTCCTCCGCCTTACGCAATAAGTGAGCTCCTAACACTCATTAAATCTGCTTATTACCGCTTTGTGTGTCAGTACTAGATTCCCTTGCACTGATTGGCATCTTACTCCCATTCATCGTTTATTCCAGTCTTGCATGTCCTCTTGACTATAGACTCTATAGAGGGCAGTCATCCAGAAATGTGAGACTGCTTTTTGGTAAATGTGGCAGCCAACAGTTTTTATCTAATTTGCAGACTGAGATTCAGCTGTCAGCTTTGATTCAATGCTTTTAGGACCAGAAGGAATTTTTTCAGATTTCGAACCTACCATAAATAGTGGGTGGTATAATCATGAGGTATTAGTGTTGTACACTAGTCAGAAATTCAAACAAAGTTACAGCTGCAGTTCCATGTCAATAGGCACTTAATTTCAGTATCGAATACCATGCAGTGAGAGACTGCTATTTTGGAAATGTGGCACCCATCTGCTTTTATCAAATTTGGAAAATGACATTCAGCAGTATAATTTAATTTGGCTGTCTGTTTCCATAAAATGTTTTGCTGACGAGATAGAATTTTTCACCGGTCAAAAGCAGCCACAAATAAATAGTGAAAAAAAGAAATTATGAGGAATCAACATTATTTTATTAAACAATCTACCAACACCACCACAGTTCTACAAGGGCCTAAGCTCTTTATTCCAGCATTGCATGCTGCGTAGCAGTGAAATCTCCTCTTTCCCGAATTTATAGTACTGGTAAAGATGATCAATGGCTGCTACATGATCATAGAAGTCACATGACATGATCACAAGGTTGGTCACGTGACACAGAGAGTGATATTCCTGATTAAAGGCCAAAGATTTGTCAGTGGTCAATAAACTGCTTGGAGTATTGAAACTGTGAAGCAGTGGTTGAAGACCCAAATATTGGCGGCATGTGTTGAATTTTGTGCAGTGATGCTTCGCACCATGAGATTATATTCTCCACTCCGATTGTGTCAGCCAATCACAAGCGATTATTCTTGGATAATATCCTTGCTGTATTAGGCAGAGAAAAGGTTATATTGGACAGTGAAAAGTTATATTGGACAGTGAGAAGTTATATTGTGCAGTGAGGAGTTTTATTGCCATATTATAGGTCTGTGAGGGAGGACCTGAGAGGAAACACCTTCGCTGTGCCCTGCTGCAGCAACAGCAAGAAAAAATTTTGTGTTTTTCTTTTTTAGTAAAAAATTAATTGCACGCCAATGGGAAGACACAGAAAAACACAAATGATGTCAAAAGTTGCGTATTGATCAGGAAAACAACAGTAAGCAAATGTAACATTGTTTACATAGGTTATGGGACCATGGTAGGACATTGAGGGACAAAAAATGCACTTTTTCACCCATTTTTCGCGTAAATGCCAATGTTTAAAGAAAAACATTGTGCTATAAAATTGAAATAAAAAATATCAAATATAAAGAAGCTTCTTGGTTATAGAATACAGAATCAGAATATGTGAATTTTATATTTTTGTGGCTACCCATTGCTGAAATAGGATGAGATACATTTTGAAGAGAATTCTGCAGTTAAACAAAAAGAAACACAAACTGGCTTTCCAGCACAGTCAAAGTGTTTAAACCTATTGCTTTAAAAGTGGGTTCATTTATGGAGAATATAACAAATATTAGATGGTAAGTCGTCCAATATAGAGTATAATTGGACTCAGAAAAACAATATTGGACTCGGCGCAAGCGCCTCGTCCAATATAGCTTTTCTTCATCCAATTATACTCTATATTGGACTCCTCACCATCAAATATTTATATAATAGTAACTTCATTTCTTTCCAAATATATGCAATAGTTTAAACAGGCTTTCATCTGTAAATCTTCTATCACAACTATTTTTGGACTCCAGACAGGCATGGCTATAATTCGAGCTTATGATGAACTCAAGCAAACAACTGTTCTGCAACATTCATCAGGATTTTATCGAAAGAGTACTTAAAATCTCACATGTATCAGCTGTTATACTTTCATGTCAGTTTACTGTCAGATGCAACGACGTTAATAACATCTTTTAAGCTGATAAACCTTCAGATCTAAAACAGATTTGATCTGGCACGTTGCGCCTAAAATTAAAGCCTTGATGAGTTGTTATCATGAATAGACAAATGAGTGAAGCTCTCACGAAAATGAGCTCAATCTCAGTTTTATTTTATATACCCCATGATGTTTACAATACCACATGAAATGCAGTAGACATACAATGTATACCTCATGTGGCATAGTGTTGTGTACTCAATGATTCTATGTTTGATGATGTTATTGTTTACCTTTGTGAAGTCATGTCCATGGTGACATCATAACATTGTGACATCATCCATTGAGCTGCTATCTGTGTTCTGATGCAACTGTTGAGTATAGATCATATAAGTGAAGTTCTTTTGAATTACATAAAATGTCAACAAGTTGTATGCTTGGAGTCTTGACACCACTTTGTCGACCGAGTCAGCCATTATATTCAGTTGATAAGCAGACACCAGCCAGAATCTATCAAAGGAATAAGTTCTGTAAAGTAGGAGTTTGGCTGCATAAATGTCAGTTTGTGCCAAGTGGATAAACATGCAGGCGTAGTATACAGAGTACATTCAGACACGACTACACATAAAAATCCATCATAGTATGCTACTATATAGTGTGCTGCTGTATCAGTGCCTATATATTAATTGCCTCTCATAGATAGACTACAGTACAACCCAAAATAAAGTACGATGACCCCAGCAGGAAGGAAGAATCAGCCACTACTTTACCCTTTTACACCTTTTGACTACCTCTGAATCACTTCCTACTTTTACCTACTTGAAACTACCTTTTAAAATTACATTAAAATCATATTTAAACAACACCAATTTAAACTCAATCACCCCCATTGTGTTTGATTTACTTGATATTTTGCACCTCTGCTAATTGCAGTTACATTGGTAGCTGTCTAAATTGAGTTCTTAATGTGGGCTAAGGTTGTTTTAAGGAGTCAAAAGGAGTTGTGAAGAGATTTGGGGTGGAGAGGAGAAAAGAGGGCAAAATAGGTAAACAGAGGACTTCTGACAGAAAATTTTCTTTCTTTATTTTGGGTTGTACTGTAAGTCTTTTAGAGCATACGGACACAGCTACGCATTCAAACGTTCATTATAAACAGAGCAATAATAAGACGCTATCACATTTTTAGTATCAGGGACTACAGCCCCCAACAATTTTTGCCACAAATATTAGATAACCTATATAACATGAGGGATCAATTGCTGGTCTTTTCCTCCACCTAATGCAATAAGCAAGCTCCCAACAGTCGAAAAATCTGCTAAATTGCCACTTTGTCTGCCAATCAGAGCAGATAATCTGACACTACTAATGTGCTTCCAGCCATCGTTTATTCCAGCTTTGCGTGCTCTCTGCTATTTTTTTTATATGCGGTTGCCAACCATTTTAATCTATTTTACAAACTGACATTGAGCTGTCAGCTTCAATTGAATGTTTTGTTGACTAGATCATTGTTTTTCCGGATGTCGAGCCACCATAGATTGCGAGAAATACGATCTTGAGGTTATCAGGATTTTACACTGTGACAGAAGTTTAAACAAAGTCGCAGCTGCAGTTCCATGTCCGTAGTCACCTGATTTCAGTAATGAACACCATGCAGTGAAAGACTGCTATTTTGGAAATGTAGTGCTCACCTGCTAGCTTTTATCTAATTTGGAAACTGAAATTCAGCTGTCTGATTCAATTCGGCTGTCTGGTTCAATGCAACCTTTTGCTGACAAGATCTTTTTTTTCACAAGTCGAAAGCAGCTACAAAATTTAGAGTGAAAATAGTAAGCTTATGTAGAATCAGAATTATGTGTGTAATTACATGAATTTTAAAGAGGAATTACCAAACAATCTAGGAACACCACTGCAGTTAAGCATAAGCCCATTATTCCAGCATTGCATGCCAGGCAGCAGTGAAATCTGCGTTTTCTCATATTGGAAGTGCTTGTAAAGAAGAGGGTCGATGGCTGCCAAATGATCATAGCAGTCACATGACATGATCACAAAGTTGGTCACATGACAAAGATAGTGATCTTCCAGATTAAAGGCCAAAAGATCTGTCAGTGGTCAATAAACTGCTTGGAGTATTGACACTGTGAAGCAGAGGGGTTGAAGGCCCAAATATTGGCTGCATGTGTTGAATTCTGTGCAGTGATGCTTCACCCCATGAGATAAAAGTTACTGCATTTCTTTCCAGATATATACGTGTATCAGAGTCCGCGAAAAGTGCCGGTTTGCCAGTCAAAACCGGCAAAAATAGCGTGTGACCGGCAAAAGTAAAGTGGTTACCTGCCCAAATGTCCGATGGATTTGCTGGAGAGTCAATGAGGAGACACAGCAATCATTGCAGTCAGTGCTAGTCTTTGAAATCGCCAGTGCAATTGAAAACATCAATGACTCAAATTGGGGGTCAGAAGTGTCAAGTGGATTGCAATTCAACACAACAAATGTCAATAGATTATCAAATTGCAATTAGCAATGTTCAGCATCAGCTGGTATGTAGCCTGCTAGATCTATACATGTACAAGATTTTAGTCCCTGCACAGTTATAATATAAGGTCTGTGGATGTTACACAACTAAATGATACACAGCTTAGCCCTGGGATTTTGAATACTAATGAACCAAAAAATAAATGATCAAATGTAATCAGTATGAAATAAACCATACCTGGTCCAACTATATTCAATACTTTTTTTTTTTTAATTTTGTGGGTCAATTAATACTGGTTTAATTAATGAAGACCTTTTAGTTGCTTGACAGCAATCAGTTAGTAAGCTCTATTTTTATTCGGAGAAGTTTGGAGCAACTTTATGATTAAATTAAGTTACATTTCTAAAGACACACAAAATGAGGAATACAGATTGAAATATATAAAATTTGGAATGTTGGACAGACAAGATATTATCCGGGCAGACATGATTCCATTCGGGCAGGTAAAATTCAAAATCCACCTGCCCGAATGTCCTGTATGACCAAAGCACTTTTCGTGGACTCTGACGTGTATATATAATACTGTAAAGAAAACTTGAATCTGTAACTCTTGCACCACTAATATTTTAGTACTCCCTATAGGCATGGCTATAATTAAAGCTTATGATGAACTCAAGCAAAAAAAATGATTCCACATTCATGAGGATTTTATCTTAAGAGATTGAAAACCTCACGCATCGGCATAAATGCTTTCAATGTCAGTTTACTGTCAAATGTAAAGACATCAATAACATGTTTCAAGCTGATAGACCTTCGGATCTAAGAAAGATTTGATCTGACAGTCCAGCTTTAAAGATTTGTTCCATGTGCCTAATATGGGAGCCTTTATCAGTTGTTATCTTGAAGAGACAAAACGTGTGGAACCCTCTCAAATATGTGTTAAATCTTGTTGTATTTTCTATACCCCATAAATATACAGTGCCAGTGCTGTGCCCAGTATCCAATGCGGCATAGCGTTGTATACTAAATGGTTTGATGATGTTATAGCATTGATTACCATCGTCCATGGTGACATAACAACATTGTGACATCATCAATTGAGCTGCTATCTATGTTCTGGTTGGCTGATGCAACTTTTGAGTATAGATGCTTGGGGTCTTGACACCACTTTGTCAACTGAGTCAGCCATTGTGTTCTTTTATAAGCAGACACCAGCCACAATCTATCAGAGGAATTAGTTCTGTAAAGTATAGGTGTTTGGATGCATAAATGTCAGCTTGTGCCAAGTCGATTATCACTATCTGGTAGTATATAGAGTATATTCAGACATGGCCAAACAAAAAAGTCTATCATAGTCTGCTACCATATATATTAAACTGCTGCTGTGTCAATGGCTATATACAGGCTGCAGCCTTGTCATTCTAAGAGTGGAGATCTAGGGGCAAATAATCTCATCTTTCTAAGTAGAACAACCCTTTTCAATTTCAAAAATAGGCAGAGCAACAATTTCGATCACCCATGCTTTGTGACATAATTAAAAGAAGAGAACACTGAAGTTGGTACTGTTATTTAACATCATTTTTGAAAAATCTTGCATGATGAATACATATTTGTATCAGTTCAGCACCAATTTTGAAGGCTCAAATATATAGTGATTCGTATCCAGACGGGCTTCAAAGAAGATTTAAATATGCAATTGAGCTATCTGAATTAAACCCAGGGAGCTGACTCAGAATAAAAATATTTTCTGAAAAAGCATGAAAAATGGCTGAAAATATTCATTTTCATAAAAGCCGGAGTGGCCAGGCACAAATTGCATGTCAAAAATGTTTTCACGATTTTCATTTTTTGGATAGCTATCAACACTGGCATATTGAAATTCCAAAGAAAGATTTTTTCAGGCCACCCGGCCTAATTAATATGCAAAATTGTTGAGTTAGGTCACTGCTTTTCCAATAGTAAAAGTATCATAGTGAGGTATAACTACATCGTTCCAGAACATTCCCGATACAGTTGGCATGACAAAACCTTGTTATCTTCATCTGAAATCAATCCTAACAAATTGCTACTATCGCCAAAAGTTTCTGCCACACATAAAACATGACATTAACCACCCGAGGAATCGATGGCTGGCTCTTTTCCTCCGCCTTACGCAATAAGTGAGCTCCTAACACTCATTAAATCTGCTTATTACCGCTTTGTGTGTCAGTACTAGATTCCCTTGCACTGATTGGCATCTTACTCCCATTCATCGTTTATTCCAGTCTTGCATGTCCTCTTGACTATAGACTCTATAGAGGGCAGTCATCCAGAAATGTGGGACTGCTATTTGGTAAATGTGGCGACCAACAGTTTTTATCTAATTTGCAGACTGAGATTCAGCTGTCAGCTTTGATTCAATGCTTTTAGGACCAGAAAGAATTTTTCAGGAGTCGAACATGCCATAAATAGTGGGTGGTATAATCATGAGGTATTAGTGTTGTACACTAGTCAGAAATTCAAACAAAGTTACAGCTGCAGTTCCATGTCAATAGGCACCTAATTTCAGTATCGAATACCATACAGTGAGAGACTGCTATTTTGGAAATGTGGCACCCATCTGCTTTTATCAAATTTGGAAAATGACATTCAGCAGTATAATTTAATTTGGCTGTCTGTTTCCATAAAATGTTTTGCTGACGAGATAGAATTTTTCACCGGTCAAAAGCAGCCACAAATAAATAGTGAAAAAAGAAATTATGCGGAATCAACATTATTTTATTAAACAATCTACCAACACCACCACAGTTCTACATGGACCTAAGCTCTTTATTCCAGCATTGCATGCTGCGTAGCAGTGAAATCTCCTCTTTCCCGAATTGATAGTACTGGTAAAGATGATCAATGGCTGCTACATGATCATAGAAGTCACATGACATGATCACAAGATTGGTCACATGACACAGAGAGTGATATTCCTGATTAAAGGCCAAAGATTTGTCAGTGGTCAATAAACTGCTTGGAGTATTGAAACTGTGAAGCAGTGGTTGAAGACCCAAATATTGGCGGCATGTGTTGAATTTTGTGCAGTGATGCTTCGCACCATGAGATTATAGTCACTTCATTTCTTTCCAAATATATGCAATAGTTCAAACAGACTTTCATCTGTAAATCTTCTATCACAACTATTTTTGGACTCCAGACATGCATGGCTATAATTCGAGCTTATGATGAACTCAAGCAAACAACTGTTCTGCAACATTCATGAGGATTTTATCTAAAGAGTATTGAAAATCTCACATATCAGCTGTAATACTTTCATGGCAGTTTACCGTCAGATGCAAAGACGTTAATAACATCTTTTAAGCTGATAAACCATCAGATCTAAAACAGATTTGATCTGGCACGTTAACTCAAAAGATTTGTGTTGCACCTAAAATTAAAGCCTTGATGAGTTGTTATCATGAATAGAAAAATGAGTGAAGCTCTGACGAAAATGAGCTCAATCTCAGTTTTATTTTAGGGGAGAGTGGGGCATAACCACCCCCCTAAGACAAAATGTCTCACAGGATGATAATGACCAACACAATTAAGAACTCCAATTGGCAATATGACACACTCTTAGAGTACAGTTATATCCCCTACCCACAGCATCATATGACTCTCCCTTATAGCACAGGGATATGAAATAAATTTTGGTACCAGGTGGGTGGTTATGCCCCATGCTCGGGGCATAACCACCCACCCCATGGGGCATTTAACTCCCACCCCCAAGGTACCATGAACAAATATAACTAGAGGATTACTATCTGGTGGAAGGATACTATGACCCTTTCTGATGAAAATGCAGGTGCTCTTGCCTTGGAAAGTATTTAACCATATCAGTGTCCTCACTTTTGCTATGGTAATGACTTCCGAGAAATTTCTCTCCGGGACGCTCCAATATTTATGTTTTTCAAGACGGCCCAAATGACCAATCTATGCTAAACCTTCCCAAGTTTGTCACACATTTACAGTACATTTTTGGAAACCCCCCTCCTGTTTCTGTCACTCCCCTACCGTATTTTTTCTAGGGGCGGGTGGTTATGCCCCACATTGGGGTAAAACAGCCATTACCCCTATTATCACTCAAGACATGATTTTGTGACAGTTAAATCCCATTTGATAATTAGCCAGAATATGAACCAACATAGTGTCCATTACCGTTCCCTTACATCTCCTTTATGTTGAATGTCATCACAAATACCATCACATATAAAAATAAGATGAAGCTGCTTAAAAAGCTTAAAAACTAATAAAACTGGACTGTGCAGTTTGGTTCTGCCTTTTAATTGCCCCCACTTCCAAGAAAAAGTTGTCTCACACAAGTAAAATCACTTGCAATCACAATATTTTCACTTTGTGGAACCAATCACCTGGAACCACTGGGTGGGTGGTTATGCCCCGGGGGTGGTTATGCCCCACTCTCCCCTATATACCCCATAATGTTTACAATACCACATGAAAAGCAGTAGACATACAATGTATCTCATGTGGCATAGTGTTGTGTACTCAATGATTTTTTGGTAAACTCTATGTTTGATGATGTTATTGTTTACCTTTGCGAAGTCATGTCCATGGTGACATCATAACATTGTTACATCATCCATTGAGCTGCTATCTGTGTTCTGATGCAACTGTTGAGTATAGATCATATAAGTGAAGTTCTTTTGAATTACATAAAATGTCAACAAGTTGTATGCTTGGAGTCTTTACACCAACTTTGTCGACCGAGTCAGCCATTATATTCAGTTGATAAGCAGACACCAGCCAGAATCTATCAAAGGAATAAGTTCTGTAAAGTAGGAGTTTGGATGCATAAATGTCAAGTTGTGCCAAGTGGATAAACATGTGGGCGTAGTATACAGAGTATATTCAGACACGACTACACATAAAAGTCCATCATAGTATGCTACTATATAGTGTGCTGCTGTATCAGTGCCAATATATTAATTGCCTCTCATAGATAGACTAAGTCCTATAGAGCATACGGACACAGCTACGCATTCAAACGTTCATTATAAACAGAGCAATAATAAGACGCTATCACATTTTTAGTATCAGGGACTACAGCCCCCAACAATTTTTGCCACAAATATTAGATAACTTTTATAACATGAGGGATCAATTGCTAGTCTTTTCCTCCTCCTAATGCAATAAGCAAGCTCCCAACAGTCGAAAAATCGGCTAAATTGCCACTTTGTCTGCCAATCAGAGCGGATAATCTGACACTACTAATGTGCTTCCAGCCATCGTTTATTCCAGCTTTGCTTGCTCTCTGCTGTTTTTTTTATATGCGGTTGCCAACCATTTCAATCTATTTTACAAACTGACATTCAGCTGTCAGCTTCAATTGAATGATTTGCTGACTAGATCAGGGTTTTTCCGGATGTCGAGCCCACCATAGATTGCGAGAAATACGATCATGAGGTCATCAGGATTTTACACTGTGACAGATGTTTAAACAAAGTTACTGCTGCAGTTCCATGTCAATAGGCACCTAATCAAACACCATGCAGTCAGAGACTGCTATTTTGGAAATGTGGCACCCATCTGCTTTTATCAAATTTGGAAAATGACTTTCAGCAGTATAATTTAATTTGGCTGTCTGTTTCCATAAAATGTTTTGCTGACGAGATAGAATTTTTCACCGGTCAAAAGCAGCCACAAATAAATAGTGAAAAAAAGAAATTATGAGGAATCAACATTATTTTATTAAACAATCTACCAACACCACCACAGTTCTACAAGGGCCTAAGCTCTTTATTCCAGCATTGCATGCTGCGTAGCAGTGAAATCTCCTCTTTCCCGAATTGATAGTACTCGTAAAGATGATCAATGGCTGCTACATGATCATAGAAGTCACATGACATGATCACAAGGTTGGTCACGTGACACAGAGAGTGATATTCCTGATTAAAGGCCAAAGATTTGTCAGTGGTCAATAAACTGCTTGGAGTATTGAAACTGTGAAGCAGTGGTTGAAGACCCAAATATTGGCGGCATGTGTTGAATTTTGTGCAGTGATGCTTCGCACCATGAGATTATAGTAACTTCATTTCTTTCCAAATATATGCAATAGTTTACAGACTTTCATCTGTAAATCTTCTATCACAACTATTTTTGGACTCCAGACAGGCATGGCTATAATTCGAGCTTATGATGAACTCAAGCAAGCAACATTCATGAGGATTTTATCGAAAGAGTACTGAAAATCTCACATATCAGCTGTAATACTTTCATTTCAGTTTACTGTCAGATGCACAGACGTTAATAACATCTTTTAAGCTGATAAACCTTCAGATCTAAAACAGATTTGATCTGGCACGTTAACTCAGAAGATTTGTGTTGCGCCTAAAGTTAAAGCCTTGATGAGTTTTTATCATGAATAGAGATCTGAGCTCAATCTCAGTTTTATTTTATATACCCCATAACGTTTACAATACCACATGAAAAGCAGTAGACATACAATGTATCTCATGTGGCATAGTGTTGTGTACTCAATGATTTTTTGGTGAACTCTATGTTTGATGATGTTATTGTTTACCTTTGTGAAGTCATGTCCATGGTGTCATCATAACATTGTGACATCATTCATTGAGCTGCTATCTGTGTTCTGATGCAACTGTTGAGTATAGATCATATATGTGAAGTTCTTTTGAATTACATAAAATGTCAACAAGTTGTATGCTTGGAGTCTTTACACCAACTTTGTCGACCGAGTCAGCCATTATATTCAGTTGATAAGCAGACACCAGCCAGAATCTATCAAAGGAATAAGTTCTGTAAAGTAGGAGTTTGGATGCATAAATGTCAGGTTGTGCCAAGTGGATAAACATGTGGGCGTAGTATACAGAGTATATTCAGACACGACTACACATAAAAGTCCATCATAGTATGCTACTATATAGTGTGCTGTTGTACCAGTGGCTATATATTAATTGCCTCTCATAGATAGACTAAGTCCTATAGAACATACGGACACAGCTACGCATTCAAACGTTCATTATAAACAAAGCAATAATAAGACGCTATCACATTTTTAGTATCAGGGACTACAGCCCCCAACAATTTTTGCCACAAATATTAGATAACTTTTATAACATGAGGGATCAATTGGTGGTCTTTTCCTCCACCTAATGCAATAAGCAAGCTCCCAACAGTCGAAAAATCTGCTAAATTGCCACTTTGTCTGCCAATCAGAGCAGATAATCTGACACTACTAATGTGCTTCCAGCCATCGTTTATTCCAGCTTTGCGTGCTCTTTGCTATTTTTTTAATGTGCGGTTGCCAACCATTTCAATCTATTTTACAAACTGACATTCAGCTGTCAGCTTCAATTGAATGTTTTGCTGACTAGATCAGGGTTTTTCCGGATGTCGAGCCACCATAGATTGCGAGAAATATGATCATGAGGTTATCAGGATTTTACACTGTGACAGAAGTTTAAACAAAGTCACAGCTGCAATTCCATGTCCATAGGCACCTAATTTCAGTATTGAATACCATTGAGTGAGAGACTGTTATTTTGGAATTGTAGTGCTCACCTACTTTTATCTAATTTGGAAACTGACATTCAGCTGTCTAATTCAATTTGGCTGTCTGCTACGGTGCAATGTTTTGCTAACAAGATAGAATTTTTCACCGGTCAAAAGCAGCCACAAATAAATAGTGAAAAAAGAAATTATGAGGAATCAACATTATTTTATTAAACAATCTACCAACGCCACCACAGTTCTACATGGGCCTAAGCTCTTTATTCAAGCATTGCATGCTGCGTAGCAGTGAAATCTCCTCTTTCCCGAATTGATAGTACTGGTAAAGATGATCAATCGCTGCTACATGATCATAGAAGTCACATGACATGATCACAAGGTTGGTCACATGACATAGAGAGTGATATTCCTGATTAAAGGCCAAAGATTTGTCAGCGGTCAAAAAACTGCTTGGAGTATTGAAACTGTGAAGCAGTGGTTGAAGACCCAAATATTGGCGGCATGTGTTGAATTTTGTGCAGTGATGCTTCGCACCATGAGATTATAGTAACTTCATTTCTTTCCAAATATATGCAATAGTTTAAACAGGCTTTCATCTGTAAATCTTCTATCACAACTATTTTTGGACTCCAGACAGGCATGGCTATAATTCGAGCTTATGATGAACTCAAGCAAACAACTGTTCTGCAACATTCATGAGGATTTTATCGAAAGAGTACTGAAAATCTCACATATCAGCTGTAATACTTTCATTTCAGTTTACTGTCAGATGCACAGACGTTAATAACATCTTTTAAGCTGATAAACCTTCAGATCTAAAACAGATTTGATCTGGCACGTTAACTCAGAAGATTTGTGTTGCGCCTAAAGTTAAAGCCTTGATGAGTTTTTATCATGAATAGACAAATGAGTGAAGCTCTCACGAAAATGGGCTCAATCTGTTTTATTTTATATGCCCCATAATGTTTACAGTACCACATGAAAAGCAGTAGACATATCCCATATGGCATGGTGTTGTGTACTCAATGGTTTTTTGAATACTCTATGTTTGATGATGTCATTTTTTACCCTTGAGAAATCATGTCCATGGTGACGTCACAGCATTGTGACATCATCAATTGATAGCTATCTATGTCCTGCTTGGCTGATGCAACTGTTGAGCATAAATCATCCAAGTGAAGCTCAGCCCTCTTTTGATTAACATAAAATGTCAACAAGTTTTATGCTTGGGGTCTTGACATCACTTTGTCTACTGGGTCAGCCATTGTACTCAGTTCATAAGCAGACACCAACCAGAATCTCTCAGATGAATTTGTTCTGTGACGTACAGGAATTTGGCTGCATAAATGTCAGGTTGTGCCGAGTCGATTAACACTCTCTGGCAGTGTATAGAGTATATTCAGACATGGCTATACAAAAAAGTCGAGCACTGTCTGCTACTACATTAGCCTGCTGCGGCCTCATCATTCTACAGTAAATAGCACAAAGTGAATAATCTCATATTTTAAGAAGAGAACACTGAAGATAGAACTGCTTTCTAACAGCATGTTTTTGAGGGGCTGGCTTGTACGATGAATGCATATTTGTATTAGCTAAACACCAGTTTAGTTTGTTTTGATACGCAGTTTGTATCAGTTACATCGGTATTATTTGAAAGACAAACAACAAGGTGTTTGTCTGCTGATAAACCTTAGCAGAGAATAAACATGCAAAATTGTTAGTTGGGTGACAGCTTTTCAAATGGTAAAAGTATCATGGTGATGTCTAACTGCGTGTAGACATCATTCTAGGACATTCCTGATACAGTTGGCATGACAAAAGCTTGTTATCTTCCTTCAAAATCAGTCCTAACAAATTGCTACTATGGCCAACAGTTTCTGCCACACATAAGACATGTCATTAAGCACCTGAGGGATCAATTGCTGGCCTTTTCCTCTGCATTATGCAATAAGTGAACTCCTAACACTCATTAAATCTGCTTATTACCGCTTTGTGTGTCAGTATTAGATTCCCTTGCACTGATTGACAACGTACTCCCATTCAACGTTTATTCCAGAGTTGCCTGTCCTCTTGAATATGGAGGGCAATCATCCAGAAAGGGAGACTGCTATTTTGTAAATGTGGTGGCCAACTGTTATTATCTTATTATTTGCAAACTGACATTCAGCTGCCTGCATCAACTCAATGCTTTGCTGACCAAAAAGAATCTTTCAGATGTCGAATCTGTCATAAATGGTGAGAAATATAATCATGAGGTTTCAGTGTTGTGCACTTGGCAAGAAGTTCAAGCTAAGTTGCAGCTGCAGTTCCATGTCCATGGCCACCTAATTTCAATATTGAATACCATTCAGTGAGAGACTGCTATTTTGGAAATGGAGTGCTCACCTGCTTTTATCTAATTTGGAAACTGACATTCAGCAGTCTAATTTAATTTGGCTGTCTGCTTCGGTGCAATGTTTTGCTGACAAGATTGAATTTTTCGCAAGTCAAAAGCAACCACAAATAAAGAGTGAAAAAAAAAACTTATCAGAAATCAACATTATTTGTGTAATTACAAGAGTTTTAAGCAGAATTATTAAACAATCTGCAAACACCACTACACTTCTACATAAGCCCTTTATTCCAGCATCGCATGCCGCATTGCAGTGAAATCTCCTCTTTCCGAATTGGTAGTGCTAGTAAAGATGATCAATGGCTGCTACATGATCGTAGAAGTCACATGACATGATCACAAGGCTGGGCACATGACACAGACAGTGATATTCTTGATTAAAGGCAAAAAGATCCGACAGTGATCAATAAACACCTCTTAGAATTGACACTGTATGTGTTGGTTTTTCTTCAGCAGTGATGCCGGGATCCAAGTTACTTGATTTCGTTCCTGATTTATACCAAATAGCTTTCAAAAAGACTTGAGTCTGTAAAACTGAAGAAATATGCACAAAAATTATTTTTTTGACTCCCAATTGACATGGCCATAATTAAGTTTTACTGAAGCAAAAAAAAACACATCTACATTCATATGGATTTTATCTAAAGAGTACAGAAAATCTCACATATTAGCTGAAATGCTTTCATGTCAGTTTACTGTCAGATGCAAAGACGTTAATAACATGTTTCAAGCCGATAAACCTTCAGATCTGAAACAGATTTTATCTGGCATGTCAGCTCAAAAGATTTGAGATTTGCCTTAAATTAGAGCCTCGATCAGTTCTTATCATGGAGAGACAAATGTGCGAAGTCCACACAAAAATATGCTCAGTCTATGTTTTATTTTCTGTACTCAGCAGCTATCAATACATAATAGCCAATGTTTGAAATACTCAAAAGCCATCTGTTCACATACATCTTTCTAATGGCCCATTCTCAAGACAAGAACCAGAGAAATAAGTACATCTGTGGGGCAGCTTTAAATGCTTTCTAGGAGAAAATTGGCTAACTCGGCAACACAAAAAGTTTATATAATTAATTAAAAAGGCATTAGAGGCATAGAACGGTGGAGCAAGATCATAAATTGGCCAGGCAAGATCATAGATCTCCTGGGCAAGATCATATTCACCTTTGAGGCTGCAAAAACCGTCAGCGAGGCTGCAAAAACTGTCGGCAAGGCTGCAAAAACTGTCGGCAAGGCTACAAACACCTTTGGCGAGGCTGCAGATATTCCGTAAGGGCAGGGGATGGCCCTACGTGTCGCCGATCAGATTTTCACTCTAAAAATGACATTCATTGTGTCGATACATCTGTCCTGTCCCGTATTAAAAGCCTGAGGGTGCTTGGTCTAATTTGAAAGATGAGATTACTCTCTGCAATCCCATTCACTGCAGACACACAGCCTGAAGCCTATATCGCTGGCATTATGATGGCGGAACATTATTCTTCTCTTTATGATTGCCATTATGTATAGCCTGAATGACCCCTTAACAGTATACGAGAGAGTGTTAATCCGATTGACACAAGCTGACATTTATAAAATTCCTTTGAGAGCCAGAATTAATGCCTTTGATACATTCTTGCTAGTGTGTGCTTGAGAACTGGTTACAGTAGCTGACTCCGTTAAAAAAGTGTTTGATGACACAGACATGAGACTAGTCCACACAGAAGTGGCATTTATAATTTCATCATTTCTGCCATCATTGTCAACTACCATGCTGTGTTGAAAACCTGAGGAAGGATTATAAAGCCCTCTGCTTAAAGCAAAAGTCAGCTTCACCTAGCTATTTAAGAATTTTTGTTTTCGTAGCTAGATCTTTTTGGAAACTTTGTTTTGCACTTGAATCGTGATATCATCTGTAAATGTGACCAGTCTAACTTTCAACCTGTGAAACTGAGTTTAGAGTTTGACATCACGTTTCATCACAAAGGAATTTCAGACTGCCGGGCAATGTTATTTTTTGTACACAACCAAAAAAAAAACACGAAAAATAAGTTATTTTAGGAATTACACGATCAAATCACTATACATAAATATCTATTCCGTATGCAATAATTAAAAAACAACAATTTTGGTATTAGCATAAGTTCTTCTGGACGCAGGAAATATTTCCTCTATATCCAGATTCTTGTTCTCTTGGTGTGGTGCATGGAATGGAGATTAAAAAAAAAACTTGCTTAAATCCTCTTGATTAAAAACTCACTGAAATCCATCCAGAGTATCAAGTTCACCTGTCGTACATGTTAGCAATTGCAGGGGCCGCTACTGCTTCCTCCCGCTAGAGCACTTACAGCAGTCCCGCAGTACAGTATAATTTCCCAGTCGAGTTCCATAAATTGTGTATCTGAACAGAAAGACAAAGTGTAAGATAAACATGAGATAAAATTGAAGTTACTGAATCAGAAAGTTCATTCTCTGATTCAAACATTTGTGACAATGACTGACACTGATTCATGCCTATGCCAGGGGGCAGAGAACCCATTGAGGTCAATAAGACTCATAATCCCAGGGGTATCCTTTCCAAAGATCAATAGCTTTTCATATTGACTGGAGCTGCATGCTGACAAATTTGGTCTTGTTTTCTTTTTTACAATGTCACTACAAACTTCACTACAAACTGAGTTCTTCTGGAAAAAAAAATCACAAAGACTCAGCAAAATAAGTATGTAATAAAAGGCTTGCTAACAACAATACATTTCAATTTCTGTTCACAATGGTCGCCAAAGATGAGTTTCTAGGATGCCAAATGGCGGATCCCATCACAACATAATATTTAATATCTCACTTTTCGGTGGTATGCCGCAATGCTTGCACATCTGTCCAATCCCGTAGCATTCTATGAAGTTTTTCTTTCATATTTTTAAAGGAAACTTCAAAAAAGGGGAAACTTTCCTCAATGTGGCATTTCATTTGCATTTTTGCCTTTTATTGTCACTGCTGAAAGTTGAAATTCCAAGGAGCATGGCTTTTGCGGTCTTTCATTGCCTCTCATTTTTCATTATGTTGCCATGGAAACCGGATGAATATCATTCTTTTAAATCTTGATTTAAAAACTCTTGAAATGCATCATGAGGACAAGATCGCCAAAATGCACAGACTGCTGCTTTTAAGGTGATTTTAAGCTGAATTTAATGGAATGGTGTTCATCCTGTTGCCATGGATACAGAATGAAAAATGAGAGCAATGAAAGCCCGGATTTCCTGGATCCTTAGAATTCCAATCTTTTCATTGGCCTCAATAAAAACAAAACAAAACAAATTTAATGTTGCAATTTGAGAGTTCTCCAGTTTCAAATTTTACACTTTCATGATAAATAAAAGACTTTGATGTGGGATTGTAGCCAAGTGCACATCATGCATTTCTATGAACTATTGTGTTTAGCAAGCAACCATTACGCATGCATTGTGGATGCTTCTTAAAAGAAAAACTCGTGATGTCTTTGGATCATATGCCTGCTATTTTAGTTTGTTTAGCTTGACCAAATAAATAAATGTTATTCTTTAACTTGGTGGTGAATAATTAGCACACAAAGACATATTTTCAATGAAAAAGACAGACATGTATTGTTTTGAAAGTACTGACCCACCACTTATTGGCCTAAATGCAACTTATTCTTAATAAGATGTGTCAGCTGAATTCGGTGCTTGTCAGATATTTCGTCTCTTGTGCTAGTTTAGTTGTGTTGGCGTTTTAAAACCACAGAAACAAAACAATTGCATTGTTAGTGCAGTATTTCATGAAATGTACCAGAATTTCTCAAAATAGATTGCTGTTGTGTCTGTCTTCTTATAACTTGTAATTCCCTGTATTGTCTCAGCTGGTAATCGATTGTTTCTCCCACACCTCCTCAGTACAATACAATTTTCCTGCACCTCATCCATCACTCAGAAACACGTTTTTGATGTGATTCAAGTTGATCAACAATCAGTTCTGAAAAGAAATAATTATTGAGTTCTGACATGTCAGCGTATTTGATAAACAGGAAAAGGGAACATTTTTCAAAATGTGACATTTCATTTTCATTTTTGCCTTTTTTAGGTTGCAGTGCATGTCTCCTTGTTGTTTTTCAAACCATTGGGAAATTTAGAATTTTTTTTCAGTAGCTACCAGCAACGTATGCGTTTCTCACTTCTGGGTGGTTATCATCTGAAGCCAAAGAACATGTGAAGCTAGGGAAAATGGTGACTGCAGTGCACTGCCAATCATTGTAGACCGTAGGGGATCTATACTACACACAACGTGTCAAATGAGCAAATTTTGTGAGTATTAGATATTTTTTACTGAATAATCAGATAGGACAGAGCCAGTGATTGATCCCTCAACCCGGTCAGGGGCGGACATTCATGATGTAAAAAATATAAAATTCCTGAAAAAAACTGAAAAGCAAAACTTTTACATCAGATTTATGATTTTGCGATGAAACACTATTTTCTGGATTTGACAGAAGCCCCTTACATTGGGCCCCATCCTAACAAGTCTTTGACAAACTATATTATGCTGCAATATTTTCTTTACGCTTTTGAAATAATGTCGACGGTAGGAACTTCGGGGGCCCCAAGACTTATTTTGCCACGGGGCCCGAAATGCCGCCAGTCCGCCCCTGAACCCGGTTGTAAATTTCATGTAATAATGTCGTGTATGGCAGATATTGTGAGCAATACAGAGCAATCTTTTTGGATGGATCGTCCAGATATAACAGGGGTTTTCATGTCTACCTTGGTATTGGTGAATGCCCCCTTAACAGTATATGAGAAAGTGTTAATCCTCTTGACACAAGCTGACATTTACCAAATTCCTATGTAAGCCAGAATTAATGCCTTTCATATATTCTTGCTAGTGTCTGCTTGGGTACTGCACACAGTAGCTGACTCGATTAATTAAGTAGTGTCATGACACAGACATGAGACTAGTCCATACAGAAGAGGTATTTAAAATCTTATCATTTCTGCCATCACTCTCCACAACTATTATATACTGTGTTGAAAACCCGAGGAAGAATTATGGAGCCCTAAGTTTAAAGCAAAGGTCAGCTTCACCTGGCTATTTAAATATTTTTGTTTTCATGGCTAGATCTTTTTGGAAACTTTGTTTTGCAGTTGAGCTGTGACATCATCTGTAAATGTGACTTGTCTAATCTTCAACCTGTGACACTGAATTAAGAGTTTGACATCACACTTTATGACAAAAGAATTTAAAACTACCAGGCGATGTTATTTTCTGTGTACAACCAAGCTGAGTATTATGCCTTACCAGAGGAGTGTCAACTTCTTCTTCTTATACCTTGTCATTTTTCTCCTATTCTTCATACCCTTCTTCCAAGACATGTATTTGTTTGGTATGATTCCCTCTCAGAATAATAGGTCATTATAGAAGTTACACAAAGTTAAAAGTTCACGTTTCGAACCAAATTGCATAAATATTTATCCCATATCCAATAACTACAAAACACCAAAAAGACAAAGACAAAGTTTAAGACAAACATAAGATTAAAGAAAGTTACTGAATGAAAAAGTTTATTCTCTTATTCAAACAATCATGACAGTGTCTGACATTGATTCAAGCTTATGCCGAGGGACAGAGAACTCACCGGGGTCAATGAGACTCATAATCCCCTGGGCTTTGTATCCTGTCCCAAGGTCAATAGCTCAATAGCTTTTCATATTGACTGGAGCTGCATGCTGGCAAATTTGAGCTTGTTTTCTTTTTTACAATGTCCCTACAAACTTCACTACAAACTAATTTCTTCTGAAAAAGAAACACAAAGACTCAGAAAAATGAATATGTAATAAAAGGCTTGCTAACGACAATACATTTCAATTTTTGTTCACAATGGTTGCCAAAGATGAGTTTCTTGGATGCCAAATGGCGGTTCCCATCACAACATAAAATTGAATATCTCACTTTTTGTTGACATGCCGCATCTCTCCCGTCCCATAACATTCTATAAAGTTATTCATCCTTTTTTTTTTAAGCAAACTTCAAAAAGGGAAAACTTTTCAAAATGTGGCATTTCACTTTCATATTTGACTTTTATTGTCACTGTTGAAAGTTTGAATTCTTAAGATCCTGGAATTTCGTTGATCTTTCTTTGCTCTCACTTTTCATTATGTTGCCATAGAAACCGGATGAATATCATTCCATTAAATCTCAATTCAAAAACTCTTGAAATGCACCATGAGGACAAGATGGCCAAAATGTATGGACTGCTGCTTTAAGGTGATTTTAAGCTGGATTTAATGGAATGGTGTTCATCTAGTTGCCATGGAAACAGAATGAAAATTTAGAGCAATGAAAGACCGGATTTCCTGGATCCTTAGAATTCCAATCTTTATTGGTCTCAATAAAACCAAAACGAAAATTTGATGCTGCAATTCTAGAGTTCTCCAATTTCAAATTTTAAATTTCATGACAAATAAAAGGCTTTGATGTGGGTTTTCAGCCAAGTGCACATCACTCATTTTTATGAACTATTGTGTTTAGCAAGCAACCATTATGCATGCCTTGTGGATGCTTCTTAAAAGAAAAACTCCTGATGTATTTGGATCATAAGCCTCCTATTTTACTTTGTTTAGCTTGACCAAATAAATGTAAGTTATTCTTTAACTTGGGGTGAATAATTAGTACTCAATGACATAATTTTTAATGAATTACATGTTTTGTGTTGAAAGTACTGACACTCCACTAAAAGCCTAAACGCAACTTATTCCAAATAAGATGTCTCTGCTCAATTTGTTGCTTGCCAGAGATTTCCTCTCTGATGCTTGCTGAGTTGAGCGAGAGTGTTAAAACCACAGAAACAAAACACCTGGCAAGTTAGTGCAGTACTTGAGGTTTTTAATATTGCATGACTTTCATTTTTAAGGTAGAATCGTGTACCTGCTGCTTTTATATCATGATTTTAAAGATTCTTAAATGTTTTTATAGTTTTATACCTATTTATATTTATACTATACCATTATTTATTTGTTTCCATGTATTTATTGTTAGTGTGGCTCCAAGCCTAATCAGCTTATGCTGAATTTTGACTCCAAAATAAACTTGTAAACTTGTAAAACTTGTACTTGGTGAAATGTACCAGACTTTCTCAAAATAGATGGTTGTCGTGCCGCTGTCCTTCTTGTAACTTTTAATTCTTTCTCTTTTCTCAGCTGGTAATCAATTTTCTCTCCCACACCTCCTCAGTACAATACAATTTTCCTGCACCTTATCCATCAGTCAGAAACCATTTTTGAACAAACATGATTCAAGTTGATGAAGCATCAGTTCTGAATAGAAATGTTGTTCTGACATGTTACCTTATTTAATAAAGAGGAAAGAGGAACACTTTTCCCATATTCATTTTTGCCTTTTGCTCTCACAGTCAAAAAGTTAGGAATTACAAGAATCTCGGAATTTGGTCAGTCTTGCATTGCTCTAATTTTTTATTATTTTGTCATGGAAACATGTCATCCTTATAAATCATGATTTGGAATCTCTTGAAATGCAACACAAGGACAAGATGGCAAAAATTCATGCAAAGATATAGCTATTCCCATTCATCTTATATCTGAAACAGTTATCATGTTTGATTTTAATACAAATTGTTCCCATCCCACACAATGAGATAGGATTTTTAAATTGATAAACTAAAAAAGTTTCACATTTCATGTGAAATATCATTGGTCTTTTATTTCATAAACTAATAACCGGATGATGCCAAGCCTTCTAATCCAGCTTGAATTTCAATTGGGACGTGACAAAAATTATGATATTTCATCCATTCAATTGCTTCATGACCTGTTTCATAAGCGTATTGGGGATGGTTGCCCCTAGAGAAACATTTTTGGTCAGGATTTAGACAAGAAAGCCTACTGAACTGTTGTTTTTTGTTCTGGCGATAAGTTGCAGTGCATGTCTCCTTGTAATTTTCCAAACCATTGTGAAATTTAGAATTTTTTTTTAGTTGCTATCGGCAATCACTTCTGGGTGGTTATCATCTGAAGCCAAAGAACATTTGAAGCTGGGGAAACTGGTGACTGCAGTGCACTGCCAATCATTGTAGGCTGTATGGGGTCTCTATAATACACACAACGTGTCAATCAAGAACATTTTGTGACTTTCAGGATCTTTTTCACTGAATAATCATAATGCATGGGAAATAGCAAGTGATTGATCCCTCAATCCGGTTGTAATGTCATGTAATAATATTGTGTATGGCAGATATTGTGACATTACAGAGCAATCTTTTTGGATGGACCTGTCCATATATAACAGGGGTTTTCATGTCTATCTTGATATTGATGACCAAAAACTTCTCTTTCTTTTAAAAGAATATACCACAAGAAGCAATTTATAGATGAATATAATAGTGCTGCCTTTGGGCCCTTCACGCATTTCATATCTTACATTATCCCATGTCTAGGCACATTTTCTCCCCGATACTGTGTTTTTCCCTGGGCAATATAGCAGGGAAAAAGTCAGTATAGGGGAGAAAAAGCAGTATATGGTCACCTGACCTGTATACGACTTTTTTTTCATGGAAATTAGAGGGAATATACTGAAAACTACCAATCAGAGAGCAGTATTCAGACACACCCCCACAAATCTGGTATAGCGTCACATTCTCTGCTGCTGCTGCATGATCTTTTGTTGTAATTTTCGAAGTACAAAAAATGACCACTCTTTTGCAATTTGTCAAGGATCTATTGGGACTAGAGAGAAGCCGTTTAAAGCATTAGATCCAGAAGAAAATAATACATCATAATGAAGCAGTATTGACTTTCTATTTGGTAAAGAAAATTTTCCAAAGCGATTTTCGATAAATTTGTTTACTTTTTTCGAAGTGACTTTGTAGTACAAATACTGATTTATATGAATTTCCATCGTAATGATGACCCCTTTTTATTTTGTTTTATTGTTTAAGACAATATTTCACAACATATGACAAAGTAATAATGTTAAATTCTGTTGACTAGTACTGTTTCAGCCCTTTGGATCTTTGATTTCAGAAACGTTTTCTGCCTTGCATATAGTATAGATTACAAAGCCAAAATTTCAAGGTGATATCTCCAAAACTCTTGCCACATAAAAATCATAACTGAAACAAGAATTTTCACTTCATGCGGAAAATCACTGATTTGAGTCAACGTTTTTTTTTAGTTCCATGGCCATTTATTTTATATCTCAGGACCTGAAAACACCAGACCTACTAAATTCTCCAGTACTGTTGGGTATATAGTATAATGTTATTTTGCAGTGAAAAGCAAGGGGCAAATTATGTCATATTTCAAGAAGAGAACACTGAAGATGCTACTGCTATCTTACAGAATATTGGGGCCAGCTTGTACGATGAATGCATATTTGTAAAAGCTAAACCCCAGTTTAGTGTGTTTTGACACACATTTTGTATCAGTTAGATCGGTAATTTTCGAATGACAAACAACAAGGTGTTTGTTTGCTGATAATCCTTAGCAGAGAATTTTCATGCGAAATTGTTAGTTAGGTGACTGCTTTTCCAAAGGTAAAAGTATCATAGTGAGGTCTAACTACATCTTTCGAGCACCTTCCTGATATAGTTGGCATGACAAAACCTTGTTATCATCCTTCAAAAGCAATCCTGACAAATTGCTACTATTGCCAACTGTTTCAGCCACACATAAAACATGACATTAACCACCCGAGGGATCAAGTGCCCGCTTCTTCCTCTGCCTTACACAATGAGTGAGCTCCTAACACTCACTAAATCTGCTTATAAATTGCCGCTTCATGTGTAAGTATAAGATTCCCATGAACTGATTTGCAATGTACTCCCATTCAACGTTTATATCAGTGTTGCATGTCCTCTTGACTATAGAGGGCAGTCATCTAAAAATGGAAGACTGCTATTTTGGAAATGTAGCACCCATGTGCTTTTATATAATTTGGAAACTCACATTCAGCTATCTAATTTAATCCGGCTGTCTGCTCCAATTCAATTTTTGCTGACAAATCAGAATTTTTAAGAAATAAGCCCAGCCACAGATAAATTGTGAGAAATATGCTTATGAGGTATCATTATGTTTGAAATTACTTGAGTTTTAAACATGCAAAAAAGTCTACCTCGGCAATCTTCCATAAATTCTTTATTCAAGCATGATTGCATGTCGCATAGCGGTGAAGTCTCCTTTTTCGCAAATTAGTAGTGCTGGTAAAGATGATCAATGGCTGCTACATGATCACAAGGTTGGTCACATGACACAGAGAGTGATCTTCTTTATAAAAGGCCAAAAGATCTGACAGTGATCAATAAACTGCCTACAGAATAAATACTTTATGTGTTGGTTTTTCTGCAGTGATGCTGAGATCCCAGTTACTGCATTTCTTTCCAGGTATACTCCAAATAATCTTAGAACTTTGTCAGTAAACTTTTGCACAACAATTATTTTCGGACTACCCCTGGGCATGGCCAAAATTAGAGCTTATGATGAACCCAAGCAAACAACTATTCTGCAACATTCATGAGGATTTTGTCTGAAGATTATGGAAAATCTCACGTATTAGCAGAAATACTTTCATGTCAGTTTACTGTCAGATGCAAAGCCATTAATATCACGTCTTAAGCTGATAAACCTTCTGATCTGAAAAAGATATGTTCCGGCGTGTCAGCTCAAAAGATTTGTGATGTGCCTAAAATTAGAGCCTTGATCAGTTCTTATCATGGAGAGACAATTGTGCACAGTCCACGCAAAAATATGCTCAGTCTCTGTTTAATGTTCTGTACTCAGGAGCTATCAATACATACTTGGCAATGTTTGAAATACTCCAAAGTCATGTGTTCATAACATCTTTCTTATGGCCAATTCTCACTTCGAGAACCAGAGAGCTATTTACGTCTGTGGGGCAATTGGATAGCTCGGGAACACACACAGATTATAAAATTAATTAAAAAGAGATTAGAGGCATAGAACGGTGGAGCAAGATCATAAATTGGCCAGGCAAGATCATAGATCTGTGGGACAAGATCATATTAACCTACTAGGCTGCAAAACCATCGGTGAGGCTGCAAAAGCTGTCGGCAAGGCTGCAAAAACTTTCAGCGGGGCTGCAAAAACTGTTGGCGAGGCTGCAGATGTTCCGAAGGGGCAGGAGATGGCCCTATATGCCGCCGATTATGTTTTCACTCTAAAAATGACTTTCATTGTGTCTATACATCTGTCCTGTCCCATATTAAACTCTAACAAGCCTTTCAATGACGTTTCGTAAAGAGAAATTTGTATGACAACAGAAAACTTGCCTAAACGATATGGCATATCATTTCATGTTTGCCTTTGACTGTCATTGCTGAAAGTTTCAAATACTAAGGATTCAGAATTCTGTGGATTTTGCATTGCACCAATTTTTCTTTTAGTATCTATGGAAACAGGCTGAATATCATTCTATTAAATCTTGAAATAGAAAATCTCGAATTGCAGCATGAGGACAATCTGGCCAAATGCACAATGTAGTTTGCCATATAGAGCATGATTATTTACTCCAAACACCGCAGAGGGTGCATGAACATGGGGAGGGCTTGATGGGGTAATGGCTTGTCTGCTGTATTAGGTGATCTGACTGGCGATAACAGGGTTTTCTGATGTCTACCGTGGTATGGTTGACCAAATACTTCTCTTTTTTTCAAATGAATATACTAAATTGGTATTACGAATAACTGAAAAGCCCAAGATATTCGGTTTACACAGCAAGGGCCCCACAAGCAATTTATAGATGAATATAACAATGTCCCCTTTGGGCCCTTCCCACATTTCATTACTTACAATACATGGGTTGATCGTGATCTGAATAGCTAATGATGTATACTACTCACAATACAACTTGCTCTCTCTTTTGTGTGAGGGACCGAGGGTGCTTGGTCTAATTAGAAAGATGATAATACTCTGCACAAGCCCATTCACTGCAGACACAGCCTACAATCTCTATCGCTGGCATTATAATGGCTGCACATTATTCTTCTCTTTATGATTGCCTTTATATATAGCCTGAATGCCCCCTTAACAGTATACGAGAGACTGTTAATCCTCTTGACACAAGCTGACATTTACAAAATTCCTATGTAAGCTAGAATGAATGCCTTTCATATATTCTTGCTAGCGCCTGCTTGGGTACTGCACACAGTAGCTGACTCGATTAATTAATTGGTGTCATGACACAGACAAGAGACTAGTCCATACAGAAGAGGTATTTAAAATCTCATCATTTCTGCCATCACTGTCCACAACTATACCGTGTTGAAAACCTAAGGAAGGATTATGGAGCCCTAAGTTTAAAGCAAAGGTCAGCTTCACCTGGCTATTTAAATATTTTTGTTTTCATGGCTAGATCTTTTTGGAAACTTTGTTTTGCAGTTTTACCATGACATCATTTGTAAATGTGACTGGTTAAATCTTCAACCTTTGACCCTAAGTTTAGAGTTTGCCATCACTCACAGTTAATGACAAATGGAATTTAAAACTGTCAGGCCATGTCATTTTTTGTGTACAACCAAGAGCAAACCACTTATAAATGTTTAAGCCGAGTGCTACGCCTTACCAGTGGTGTCTCAACTTCTTTTTTAAACCTTGCAATTTTTCTCTTACTCTTCATACTCTTCTTCCAAGACACACATTTTTAACATCTTCGATTTCGGACTTAACAGCCGACATGAACATGAGAATGAGGCGAGTGACACAGGGGATTTGCAGCCATTTTGGGGCGCATACAAAACCCTCTTGTGTAGTTCCGGAATCGGGAGTCGAACCGGGTCCCTGAGAGCTTTAAAACTGGATTCAAGAGTGGGCACTCTAATCATTAGGCCATGACGGCAGGGTCAATAAGTCATTATTGATTATAGGAGTTACACAACAGTTACAAGATCAAACCACATTACATAAATATTTATTCCATATGCAATAATTACAAATCAACTGAAAGACAAAGTGTAGGATAAACGTAAGATAAATGAAAGTTACTGAATGAGAATGTTAGTTCTCCGATTCAAACAATCGTGACAATGACTGACATTGATTCAAGCTTATGCCGAGGGGAAAAGAACCCTTTGGGGTTAATGAAACTGCTAATCCCTTGGGTTTTGTACCCTGTCGAAAGATCAATAGCCTGTCATATTGACTGGAGCTTCATGCTGGCAAATTTGATCTTGTTTTCTCTTTTACAATGTCACTACAAACTTCACTACAAACTGGGTTCATCTGAAGAAGAAACACAAAGACTCAGCAAAATAAATATGTAATAAAAGGCTTGCTAACGACAATACATTTCAATTTCTGTTCACAATGGTTTAGTTGCCAAAGATGAGTTTTTTCTGGGATGCCAAATGGCAGTTCCCATCACAACATAATATCTAATATCTCACTTTTCAGTGGTATGCCGCAGTGTTTGGCCATCTTGCCCATCTGTCCCGTCCCATAGCATTCTATGAAGCTATTTATCCTTTTTTTTTAAGGAAACTTCAAAAAGGGAAAACTTTCCAAAATGTGGCATTTCACTTTCATATTTGCCTTTTATTGTAACTGTTGAAAGCTGGAATTCTAAAGATCCTGGAATTTTGTTGGTCTTTCATTGCTCTCACTTTTCATTATGTTGCCATGGAAACCGTTTGAATATCATTCCATTAAATCTTGATTCAAAAACTCTTAAAATGCACCATGAGGACGAGATGGCCAAAATGCATAGACTGCTGCTCTTAAGGTGACTTTAAGCTAGATTTAGTGGAATGGTGTTCATCTTGTTGTCATGGAAACAGAATGAAAAATGAGAGCAATGAAAGGCCGGATTTCCTGGATCTTTAGAATTCTGATTCTTTGCATTGGCCTCAATAAAACCGAAACAAAAATTTAATGTTGCAATTTAAGGGTTCTCCAATTTCAAATTTTACACTTTCATGGCAAATAAAAGGCTTTGAAGTGGGATTTCAGCCAAGTGCACATCATGCATTTTTATGATATATTGCAGTGGCGGATCCAGACAGGGTCATCTAGGGGGGGCCCAGGCGTGCTTTGGCATTCGCGGGCCCGAGTCACAACATATTTTCTTCAAAATACTATTTTTAATCTCAGTGGTCTAGGGGGGGCGCCCGTGCCCCCTAGGCCCCCCTTTATCCGCCACTGTATTGCAAGCAACCATTACACATGCATTGCGAATGCTTCTTAAAAGAAGAACTCTTGATGTATTTGGATCAAAAGCCTCCTATTTTAGTTTGCTCAGCTTGACCAAATAAATATAAGTTATTATTTTTACTTGGTGGTAAATAATTAGCACTCGACAACATTATTTGTAATGAAATTACAGACATGTTTTGTAAAGTACGTACTGACACACCACTTATAGGCTACTTATTCTGAATAAGATATCTCAGCTGAATTTGGTACTTGTCAGAGATTTCCTCTCTAGCTGCTGCTTGCTCAGTTGAGTGGGGGTTTTAAAACCACAGAAACAAAACACCTATCTTGTTAGTGCACTACTTTATGAAATGTACCAGACTCTCTCAAAATAGATCGTTGTTGTGTTGCTGTCCTTCTTGTAACTTTTAATTCTTTCTATTGTCTCTGCCTGTAATCAATTTTCTTTTTTTTCTTTTTTTTTTTCTCTCCCACACCTCCTCAGTACAATACAATATTACTGCACCTCATCCATCACTCAGAAACCATTTTTGAAAAAACATGATTCAAGGTGATGAAGCATCAGTTCTGAGAAGAAATTTTGTTCTGATATGTCAGCTTATTTGATAAATAGGAAAAAGGAACACTTTTCAAAATGTGTCAATTTATTTATATTTGCCTTTTATTGTCACTGTTAAAAAGTTAGGAATTACAAGAATCTAGGAATTTGGTTGCCATGGAAACAAGATAGATGTCCTCCTATTAGTAAATCATGATTTAGAATCTCTTTTAGTGCAACACAAGGACAAGATGGCCAAAAATTCATGCACGATATAGCTATTCCCGTTCATCCTGTATCTAAAGCAATAATCATGTTCAATTTTGATATAACTGTAATGTGTGCATCACAAAGCCGTCCCATCCCACACATGACATAGGATTTTTTATTGATTATCTAAAAGTGTTTCACATTTCTTATAAAATATTGGCCTTTGCTCTCGCTTTTCATACTTTACCACAAGAAGAACATCAAGCCTTCTAATCCAGCTAAAGTGTGCCTTTTGGGTTACAGTGCATGTCTCCTTGTAGTTTTTCCAAACCAATGGGAATTTTTAAAAGTTTTAGCAGCTATCGGCAAAGTACGCATTTCTCACTTCTAGGTGGTTATCATCTGAAGCCAAAGAACATTTGAAGCTGGGAAAAATGGTGACTGCAGTGCACTGCCAATCATTGTAGGCTGTAGGGGATCTATACTACACACAATGTGTCAATTGAGAACATTTTGTGACTGTCAGGATCTTATTTACTGAATAATCATAAGACATGGAAAAGAGCCAGTGATTGATCACTCAATCCGGTTGTAAATGTCATGCAATAATATTGTGTATGGCAGTTGTTGTGAGCAATACAGAGCAATCTTTTTGGATGGATCTGTCCAGATATAACAAAGATTTTCATGTCTACCTTGTTATTGGTGACCAAAAAGCATCTCTTTCTTTAAAAAGAATACAACTCTAGCTGAAAAGTCTATGGTATTACAATTACACAGCAAGGCACCAACACGAAATTCATAGATGAATATAAGTGTCCCCTTTGGGT
Organism: Platynereis dumerilii; assembly: GCA_026936325.1. NCBI lineage: Eukaryota > Metazoa > Annelida > Polychaeta > Phyllodocida > Nereididae > Platynereis > Platynereis dumerilii. The sequence goes on along the minus strand of JAPTHN010000233.1, from coordinate 143,839 downwards.
CTTTCCCACTTTTAATACCTCACAATACATGGGTTGATTGTGATCTGAATAGCTAATGATGTCGTGCACATAAAATTATTATGCATGCTCTGAGATTGCTCTCTATTTGAGTGAGAGACCTAGGATGCTTGGTCTAATTTGAAAGTTGAGATTACTCTCTGCAAGCCTATTCACTGCAGACACACAGTCTGCGGCCTCTTTCACAGTATCATTGGCATTACAATGGCGATGCATTATTCTTTTCTTTATGATTGGCTTTACAGCTGGAATGCTCCCTTAACAGTGTATGAGAGAGTGTTAATCCACTTGACACAAGCTGACATTTATCAAATTCCTATGTAAGCCAGAATTAATGCCTTTGATAGACTCTTGTTAGTATCTGTTTGAGCTGACTCCATTAATAAAGTGGTGTCATGACACAGACATAAGATAGTCCGCATAGAAGTGGTATTTATAATATCATCATTTCTGCCATCACTGTCCACAACTATACTGTGTTGAAAACCTGAGGAAGGATTATAGAGCTCTCATTGTAAAGAAAAGGCCAGCAATTTATTAATGAATATACCAGTGTCCCGTTCGGTCCCTTCCCACATTTCATACCTTGTTATACATGGGTTGATAGTGATTTGAATAGCTAATGATATTCTACACACAAAATCAGCATGCTCTCTTTTGGAATGAGGGGCCGAGGGTGCTTGGTCTGATTTGAAAGATGAGATTACTCTGAACAAGCCATTCACCTCAGACACACTGGCTTCGAGTCTCTATAGCCTCCATTATGATGGCTATATGTTATCCTCTCTTTATGATTGGCTGTATGTTTAAGCTGAATACGCCCTTAACTCTGTACGAGAGAGCGTTAATCCACTTGACACAATGTGACATTAAGGCTGTGAAATTCCTTTATGAGCCAGAATTAATGCCTTTGATGTATTCTTTCTAGTGTCCGCTCAAGAACTGGATACAGCAGCTGACTCCATTAATGAAGTGGTGTCATGACACAGGCAAGAGACTAGTCCACACAGAAGTGGCATTTATAATTTCATCATTTCTGCCATCACTGTCCACAACTATGCTGTGTTGAAAACCTGAGGAAAGATTATATAGCCCTCAGTTTAAAGCAAAGGTCAGCTTCACCTAGCTATTTAAAAACATTTTCGTTTTCATAGCTAGATCTTCTTGGAAACTTCATTTTGCAGTTGAGCTGTGACATCATTTGTAAATGTGACTGGTTAAATCTTCAACCTTTGACCCTAAGTATAGAGTTTGCCATCACTCACAGTAAATGAGCTGTCTCAGAGAAAATCATGCAAAATCCAGAGATCTTGATTGATGACCGTCTCGGAATTGGCTAAAATTTTCCACAAATCAAGGTTTGGGTCTTTAAACATGTAATTCATGGTCAAAAGTCCAAATTTCATTTTTTAAGGTTGTGCCACAGCATCTTGAAAAAAGATGTTTTTCACTTAAAATTGACTAAAAATTCACTCCAAGCGCCCATGAAATTGCATGTTTTTAAAGCCTCATTAAATCTGATAAACTGCAACTACAGTACAACCCAAAATAAAGTATGATTACCCCAGCAGGAAGGAAGAAGCAGCCACTACTTTGCCCTTTCACACCTTTTGACTACCTCTGAATCACTTCCTACTTTTACCTACTTGAAACTACCTTTTAAAATTACATTAAAATCATATTTAAACAACACCAATTTAAACTCAATCACCCCATTGTGTTTGATTAACTTGATATTTTGCACCTCTACTAATTTCAGTTACACTGGTAGCTGTATAAATAGAGTTCTTAATGTGGGCTAAGGTTGTTGTAAGGAGTCAAAGGGAGTTGTAGGGAGATTTGGGATGGAGAGGAGAAAAGAGGGCAGAATAGGTAAACAGAGGACTTCCGACAGAAAATTTTCTTACTTTATTTTGGGTTGTACTGTATAGTCATGTAAGTTTAAAAAGTTAGTCATTTGGAACCTTAAAAATCCAAAAAATTCTTTAAATAAATTTTGACATCATTCATCTGTTTTTGGCAGCCTGCCAAAAATTTATCTTCGATGGATTTTTGAAAATTGTGAAAAACACCCTATGTTTATGGGGGCTGTTCTCAATGCGCGACGCCTTTAGAAACCAGTTTTTAAAAAAATAGGAATGCGATCACTTGAATTTTACTAAATGGGTGTCCGTTCCGTGGGATATTTTGTTGTAAAGTTGCAATAGGTGGCGCTAATTTTTGAATTTTTCATTAAAATGTGAAAGACTACGAAGTTCAACAGCATCTACTTAAAAGCCAGATATGAAAATTTTTGGTTTAAACCACATTTTTTGGGTGAGAGAATTGCAAGATGTCATTTTCTATGACACTTCAACCCAATCCAAGATGGCAGTTGAGCTGGAATTCAAAATGGCCGCCAAAAAGTAAATTGTATGCAACTTTGCTTCAAATTGGGATAGAGCGGCACTATTTTGGCTTCAAAGATGGGTTTAGGGACCTGAGAAAGTCAGTTATGATATCAATTTTCATTTTACATCTGGCCGATCCAAGTTGGAATCGAAAATGGAATTCAGAATGGCTGCCGAAAGGTAAATATTACCTCTTTTCACTCATAAATGGGATTGATCGCCACTGTTTAGGCCCAAACATGGGTTTTTGGGGTCTGAGAATTCCATTACGATATCCAGTATAGTCCATTTACATTTTCCTACCAAGATGGTGTCCAAGCTGCAATTCAAAATGGCCGCCAAAAGTGTATTTCACCTATTTTTGCTCCTAATTGGGATTGATCAGCACTATTTTGGCCCAAACATGGGTTTCGGGGGTTTTAGAATTCAATTATGATATCCAGTATAGTTCATTTACATTTTCATAACAACACAGTGTCCAAGCTGCAATTCAAAATGGCCACCAAAGGTGTATTTCACCTATTTTAGCTCCTAATTGGGATTGATCACCACAGTTTGGGCCCAAACATGAGTTTTTGGGGTATTAGAATTCCATTATGATATCAAGTATAGTCCATTTACATTTTCCTACCAAGACAGTGTCCAGGCTGTAATTCAAAATGGCCGCCAAAGGTGTATTTCACCAATTTTAGTTCCTGATGGGGATTGATCACTACAATTTGGGCCCAAACATTGGTTTTGGGGTCTCTGAGAATTTGATTATGATATCCATTTTCATTTCATTTAATCCAAGTTGACGTTAAATCTGGAATTCAAAATGGCCACCACAGATATACTTCGCATATTTATGCTCATAATTTGGATGGAACTGCCCTATGTGGGTCCAAACATGGTTTTTGGGGTCTGAGAATTCAATTATGATATTCGTCTTCGTGTCCGAGGTCGCCTCGTGCCTTTTGTCATGATGCAGCTTTGTCAAGTGTAAACAATGAAAGTATGAAAGTTGTTATGGTCCCTAAAACATTTTACATGCAAAATGACAACTCATAGTATTACTTGCCAGTGGTTACACTAGTCAAAATGATACCTTTCCAAGAATTTCATGTCTCTCCCCTCGAATATAAGATTGTAACTGGCCAAAATCATCTCAGAATGCATGCAGTCTTTGACATTCAACACACATTTGTTTCGCAAAAACCAGATGGTGGTGGTAGTTTTGGGGGTATATTTTACCTATTTCGGCAAAATCAATTTTTTTTGTAAAATGCATCAAAATTGGCGAAAATTAAAAAAAAAAATTTCTGAACATTTCTTGACTACAAACCAACTTTTTAATACTACTAATGAGTAGAAAAATATAAAAACCAGTCGGTTGTGTGTGCCTGTTTATTTCATAGAAATTTGGTGTTTTTTGCCTATGAAATTGCATTATTTACTCTCAGCGATCTGAAATTTGACAGACTATATCACTTTTGAATGTGTTTACCCTAGATTAGATAATCGTGACCCAAACAATTTTCCTTCAGATAAGTCCCATCAGTCACAGTGATTTTGTCCCATCAGTCACGCCAGAAAATAATGGATTTCCCAACCAAGGAGGGATGCAAAAAAGTAAATGTTGGTTTCATTTGAAGGCCACACTCAGTAGGAAGTAAATGCACCATGATACAAATTTATGGCATGCTTTTGAACACAGATATTTCAAGATAAGCAAACATACCCAAAAACCTGTTGTCAAAAATGTCCCATCAGTCACAACATTATATTTAATTTAATTGCAGAAACAGCATTTAATATGCGGATGTGTTTTCTTCACTAATTTATTTTTTAAGGCAATAAGAATGATGTAGCCCAGCCACATAATTCACTTTTGATCTTTTCTGACAAATTTGGCCAGTGACATGGCCAGAAAATGTATCAATTGTCCCAAAAGTCACGGTGGAATTGACCAGCACAGATATGCTAAATTTGGATTGGGTTGACACAATATTCAATTCACTGATGCTAAATTCTACTTTTATAATTAGAAAGGTAGGCTCTATCCAAATATAAATAAAACTCCATTTTCACCTACCACTTTGGGAATTCTAAGTTGGACAATACTTCAGATTTGGTCATTTGGACCCATAAGTACAGAACAATTCATCAATATATCTCAATTAGGAGCAAAGGTAGACTTCACTTTTTGGCAATCATTATCAATTACGTCATGGATGCCGTCTTGTATTGGATGGAAGTAAGATGTAAAATAAAAATTGATATCTTGTTTCATTTCTAAATCCCGAAAAATGCAAGTTGATGCCCCAAAAGCTCGGTTCTGTCTCATTAAGGAGGTAAACTACATAGAAATTACTTTTTGGCACCCATAATTCAAATTTTTTTTAAACAATTTTGGATCAGGTAATGATTAAATGGTAATTTATATCAAAATTGAATTCTTAGAATCTAAAAATGCATCTTTGCACCAAAAACAATTCAGCTGTATCCCTACTAAGATTCAAGACAAATTTTTCTGAAGATTCAAGACTAAAGCAAAGGAAATTAGAATTTACATTTTGATGGCCATTTTGAATTCCAGCTTAGAAGGAATGCTTGGTCGGCTGAGATTAAAATAAAAAATAGAATGCGACGCATGTGCCGTGTCCTCGGGCCTTAATCTGATTAATTTGTTCCTCTGCCTGGTAGATGGCAGGGCAGTGTGGAGTTTGTTAATGTCCAACTCCTCCCTCTTCGGAGTCCAGGGAAAACCAAACTACAACTACTACTACCTACCATCCTACCATCCGGTTTTTGCAAACGCCACTATCTGGTTTTTTGCAAAACAAATGTGTTTTGGATGTCAATGGCTGCATGCAATCTGAGATGATTTTGGCCAATTACAATCTTATATTCAAGAGGAGGGACATGAAATTCCATGGTAGGGTATCATTATGACTAGTGTAACCACTGGAAAGTAATACTTTGAGTTGTCATTTCGCCTGTGAAATGTTTTATGGACCATAAAACTTTCATTATTTCACTGTTTACACTTGACGAAGCTGCATCATGACAAAAGTCAAAAATAAGCGAAATATACCTGTGGTGGCCATTTTGAATTCCAGATTTGAACGTCAACTTGGATTAAATGAAATGAAAATGGATATCATTATCAAATACTCAGAGACCCCAAAAACCCATGTTTGGCCCAAACAGTGGCGATCAGTCCCGAAAAAGAGCTAAAATTGGTGAAATACACCTTTGATACACCTTTGGTGGCCATTTTGAATTGCATCTTGGACACTGTCTTGGTAGGAAAATGTAAATGGACTATACTGGATATCATAATTGAATTCTAAGACCCCCGAAACCCATGTTTGGGCCAAAATAGTGGTGATCAATCCCAATTAGGAGCAAAAATAGGTGAAATACACCTTTGGCGGCCATTTTGAATTGCAGCTTGGACACCATCTTGGTAGGAAAATGTAAATGAACTATACTGGATATCATAATGGAATTCTCAGACCCCAAAAACCCATGTTTGGGCCTAAACAGTGGCGATCAATCCCATTTATGAGTAAAAAGAGGTAATATTTATCTTTCGGCAGCCATTTTGAATTCCATTTTCGATGCCAACTTGGATCAGCTGGATGTAAAATGAAAATTGATATCATAACTGACTTTCTCAGGTCCCTAAACCCTTCTTTGAAGCCAAAATAGTGCCGCTCTATCCCAATTTGGAGCAAGGTTGCATACAATTTACTTTTTGGCGGCCATTTTGAATTCCAGCTCAACTGCCATCTTGGATTGGGTTGAAGTGTCATATAAAATGACATCTTGCAATTCTCTCACCCAAAAAATGTGGTTTAAACCAAAAAAATTCATATCTGGCTTTAAGTAGATGCTGTTGAACTTCGTAGTTTTTCACATTTTAATGAAAAATTCAAAAATTAGCGCCACCTATTGCAACTTTACAACAAAATATCCCAGGTTTCTAAAGGCATCGAGCATTGAGAACAGCCCCCATAAATATAGGGTGTTTTTCACAATTTTCAAAAATCCATAGAAGACAAATTTTTGGCAAGCTGTCAAAAACAGATAAATGATGTCAAAATTTATTCAAAGAATTTCTTGCATTTTCAAGGTTCCAAATAACAAACTTTTTAAACTTACATGACTATATTTGCAGTTTATCAGATTTAATGAGGCTTTAAAACATGCAATTTCATGGGCGCCCGGAGTGAATTTTTAGTCAATTTTAAGTGAAAAACATCTTTTTTTCAAGATGCTGTGGCACAACCTTGAAAAATGAAATTTGGACTTTTGACCATCACTTGCATGTTTGAAGACCTGAACCTTGATGTGTGGAAAGTTTCAGCCAATTCCGAGACGGTCATCAATCAGGCTCTACATGATTTTCTCTGAGACAGCACATTAATGACAAAGGAATTTAAAACTGTCAGGCCATGTCATTTTTTGTGTACAACCAAGAGCAAACCACTAATAAATGTTTAAGCCGAGTGCTACGCCTTACCAGTGGTGTCTCAACTTTTTTTTTAAACTTGTAATTTTTCTCTTACTCTTCATACCCTTCTTCCAAGACACACATTTTTTGGGTATGATTCACTGGCAGAAAAATAATGATTAATGATTGGGGGTTTTAACATCTTCTATTTCGGACTTAACAGCCGACATGAACATGAGGATGAGGTGAGTGACACAGGGGATTTGCGGCCATTTTGGGGCACATACAATACCCTCTTGTGTAGTTCCGGAATCGGGAGTCGAACCGGGTCCCTGAGAGCTTTAAAACTGGATTCAAGAGTGGGCACTCTAATCATTAGGCCATGACGGCAGGGTCAATAAGTCATTATTGATTATAGGAGTTACACAACAGTTACAAGATCAAACCACATTACATAAATATTTATTCCATATGCAATAATTACAAATCAACTGAAAGACAAAGTGTAGGATAAACGTAAGATAAATGAAAGTTACTGAATTAGAATGTTAGTTCTCCGATTCAAACAATCGTGACAATGACTGACATTGATTCAAGCTTATGCCGAGGGGAAAAGAACCCTTTGGGGTTAATGAAACTGCTAATCCCTTGGGTTTTGTACCCTGTCGAAAGATCAATGGCCTGTCATATTGACTGGAGCTTCATGCTGGCAAATTTGATCTTGTTTTCTCTTTTACAATGTCACTACAAACTTCACTACAAACTAGGTTCTTCTGAAGAGGAAACACAAATACTCAGCAATATAAATATGTAATAAAAGGCCTGCTAATGACAATACATTTCAATTTCTGTTCACAATGGTTTAGTTGCCAAAGATGAGTTTTTTCTGGGATGCCAAATGGCGGTTCCCATCACTACATAATATCTAATATCCCACTTTTCGGTGGTCCCATAGCATTCTATGAAGTTATTCATCTTTTCTTAAAGGAAACTTCAAAAAGGGAAAACTTTCCAAAATGTGGCATTTCACTTTCATATTTGCCTTTTATTGTAACTGTTGAAAGCTGGAATTCTAAAGATCCTGGAATTTTGTTGGTCTTTCATTGCTCTCACTTTTCATTATGTTGCCATGGAAACCATTTGAATAGCATTCCATTAAATCTTGATTCAAAAACTCTTGAAATGCACCATGAGGACGAGATGGCCAAAATGCATAGGCTGCTGCTCTTAAGGTGACTTTAAGCTGGATTTAATGGAATGGTGTTCATCTTGTTGTCATGGAAACAGAATGAAAAATGAGAGCAATGAAAGGCCGGATTTCCTGGATCTTTAGAATTCTGATTCTTTGCACTGGCCTCAATAAAACCGAAACAAAAATTTAATGTTGCAATTTAAGAGTTCTCCAATTTCAAATTTTACACTTTCATGGCAAATAAAAGGCTTTGAAGTGGGATTTCAGCAAGTGCACATCATGCATTTTTATGAACTATTGTGTTTAGCAAGCAACCATTACGCAGGCACTGCGAATGCTTCTTAAAAGAAGAACTCTTGATGTATTTGGATCAAAGGCCTCCTATTTTAGTTTGTTTAGCTTGACCAAATAAATATAAGTTATTATTACTTGGTGGTAAATAATTAGCAATCGACGACATATTTGTAATGAAATTACAGACATGTTTTGTGTTGAAAGTACATACTGACGCACCACTTATATGTAGGCTACTTATTCTGAATAAGATGTCTCAGCTGAATTTGGTACTTGTCAGAGATTTCCTCTCTAGCTGCTGCTTGCTCAGTTGAGTGGGGGTTTTAAAACCACAGAAACAAAACACCTATCTTGTTAGTGCACTACTTTATGAAATGTACCAGACTTCCTCAAAATAGATCGTTGTTGTGTTGCTGTCTATCTTGTAACTTTTAATTCTTGCTATTGTCTCTGCTGGTAATCAATTTTCTTTCTTTTTTTCTTTTTTTTTCTCTCCCACACCTCCTCAGTACAATACAATTTTCCTGCACCTCATCCATTACTCAGAAACCATTTTTTAAAAAACATGATTCAAGTTGATGAAGCATCAGTTCTGAAAAGAAATTTTGTTCTGATATGTCAGCTTATTTGATAAACAGGAAAAAGGAACACTTTTCAAAGTGTGACAATTCATTTATTTTTGCCTTTTATTGTTATTGTTTAAATGTTAGGAAAAACAATAATCTAGGAATTTGGTCAGTCTTGCATTGCTCTCATTTTTTATTATGTTGCCATGGAAACATGATGAATATCATCCTATCAAATCTCGATGAAGAATTTCTTGAAATGCCACACAAGGAGGAGATGGCCAAAATTCATGCACGATATAGCTATTCCCACGTTCATCTTATATCTGAAGCAATAATCATGTTTAATTTAAAATATAATTGTTGTGTGTGCATCAATAAATCCGTCCCGTCCCACACATGAGATTGGATTTTTAAATTAATTAACTGAAAAAGTTTCAAATTGCATGTGACTTAATTGCCTTTTATTTCATAAACTTATAACAGATGATGTTGGAAAGATAGCCTACTCTTGATTTTGATACTTGGCCACAAGATGAACAAAAAGCCATCTGAAACAGCTTGAATTTCATTTGGATCATTTGTCAAAAATTATGATATTTCAGCAGTTCATTTGCTTCATGACCTGTTTGAAATACAGTGTGTCATCAGTGTTAACTCCAGAAAATGTTGACTATTAAGTCTGTATTTAGAAGTAATTATGAAAGGTCAAAACCTTGGTATGTTTTTTCGAGTATAACCTATGATATCCAGACATATTGTTTTCACTGTATCTCAGAAAATTTCTATTTATTGCGGTCTTAATGGCAGTCTTTGTGGGTTGAAGTTAATTCCAGTTAAGTTACTAGTTAGTGTGGAAGGAATTTTCTCATTGGCTAACATAATTTTGGACTTAGCACTTTGCAGATCCATGTAGTCCATTTTCAATCAAGCAAAGTGTCCATTTTCCAAGGAGATTATTGACCAATGACATATAATGTTGGCCATTAATCAAGAAGGCCACACTTAGTGTCATGTGACCAACCTTGTGATGATGTCTAATGACTACTCTTATCATGTGACCAACCATCTGTCATCTTTGTTGCTCACGCCTCTGTCACCAGAGAAAAATAGATTTCACTACTGCGGAGCATGCAACACTGGATTTAAGCGGTTAGTATGTTGAACTGCAGTGGCAGACGTTACTTTACTCATTACACTGCTGCATATCAGTTTACTGTCAGATGCAGAGATGTTAATAACATGTTTCAAACTGATAAACCTTCAGATCTAAAGGGGATTTTGTTCTGAATGCATCGCATGTCAGCTTGAAAGATTCATTCCTTGTGCCTAAAATGACAGCTTTGATATTTTGTTATCATGGAAAGACACACATTATGAACCATGTCTTGTTTGTGTAAGAATTTAACTAACTATTTGGATTCTTCATTTTCCCATCTTTGCTAGAAAAGAGAGAATCCAGCAAAGACGCTAGTTTAAGCTTAAAAATTGAGTGCATTTAATTCGTTTTTCCTTGCCTTCACATTTTTCTGGAAACACTGAATTTTGCCTTTTTATCAATTTTTGTTTTAGCCAACACACCCGTTTTTTCTGCTGTCAGTTTATAATTCGAATTCAACGGCATACAGTGGAAAAAGAGGCCAATGTTTTTTCCAAGATCATTATGTATACCATATTAAAAGGCATTTTGTCTTAATTGACGAAAATAAGTTGTCTGATGATGTTATACGAATCTTCATATTGCGCAGACATGTTCTACCTTAAGAACATTTGAATTCATGATATGCATTTCACAGACATTTTTACAACATTATGAATAATTATATTTTACGACATTCCCTATAAATGACAATTGATTAGATTAAGCGCATTGTAACTACATACTGCTCATCAAATTTGTATCTTTTGAGATTTATATACGTATGATGATTGTCGAATTTGGCATCCCAGACAATACTTCAATTTGTGGCTTGGAAGCCTCATATTTGGAGAAAATTCAAAGGTCTCTGAACGTGCAAAAAATCAATCTAAGTTTGTCTTACCTATTAGAAATACCAAAAATAAATAAACTGTCATATTTTACAGGCAAAGACGAATAGATATGAATAATTGAATATGGTGGTGTTTCAAATGAATATTTGATATTCCGATATTTTTCTTTTTTCATTCATTTCTATAGCACATACATTTTCACCTTTATCCAATGAATATTCAAATGTGCTATACAATGGATATAATATTATACATCATGTGCAGTGGAATCCATAAGTCTTGGACAATTTGTTAGATTCTTCATCAGTAGTCGCGGTGAATACAACACAATTACAGGCTATCCAATACAAAGTTTTTGATAGAGTCATGATACACTAAAAATTTAACTTTGAATATTTTTTCTTCATGATTCTCAGAAATCAGATATTTCAATTTCCTGCGGTCTATACATCTATTCCATCTCGCAGGTATGCAATGGAAACCTTTAATCAGTTTTGATGACTTCAGAGAAAATTATAAAGGGGGAACTTGCCAGAACGCTGCATTTCATTTTCATTTTTGCTTTTTCTTGTCACTTTTGAAAAGTTTGGAATTCTAAGGATCCCGAAATTCTGTGGGATTTCATTGCTCTTATTTTCAATTCTGTTTCCATGGAACAAGATGAATATCACTCCATTAAATCATGATTCAAAATGCTTTAAGTGCAGCGTGAGGATGGGATAACCAAAATATGCACTGCAGTAATTGATTTTACCTCAGAATTTAATAATTAACTGACATTATCTGTTTTGGTTGGCTTGATCTTTAAACCAAGATGTGCCGTGGGCCCATCTGTGACCTGCTCCACCAAAATGGGTTCAAAGTCGGCCTGCTATCATATTGAGTTACAAAAATGACTTTATTCTACTGGAATGTGGCTTTAAAATGATGTTTCATTTGCCTTGATATCTCCATCCAATCCAAAGATATGGCGCCTCAAACGTTGATGGTACGAAACGTCGAACTTTGAGAAAATAGCATTTTAATTTCCTGCCATTACAATAAAAGAACTAGGAAAATCAAGAATGATGACCAATTTAGATAATTTAAAAGCAGTTTTTGGTTAAAATGGTCTTAAATATTCAAAGTGAATGACTTTTTATAAAATGTAATATCAACAGTTAAAAAACATCAAAATGTGACCTTTTGACAGCGGTAACTCTCTCGACAGCGGTCACTTGCTTATCTTGGAGAGGTCATCCATGCCTTGTATTATTTATTTTAAAATTTGTTTGAAACATTTTGTATTACCTATGGCAAAATAAACCTGTCTGAGTCTGAAACCTGTCAGACACATTTTGCTCATTTCTGAGAAATATATAATGCCTACTTTGAACTCATTTTGGATAATAATAATAAGATAATGGTCTCAGACCACTGCGAAGTTCTCTCTCTTTCTAAATTCCGGACAATTAGGCCCTACCATAGAAATACATAGAACGGACATGAGGCTGTATGAAGCCACCTCAAGATGAGGTCACCAAATCCGCCACATTGGAACTGCCCTGAGACATGACGTCACAATAGACTAATTATGATGTGACGTCATGCCATTGTTATAAGTGACATCACTGTTATTGGTGACGTCACGGTACCATTGTGTCAGGATACAGGGCAGTTCCAAGATGGTGGATTTAGTTGCTTCATCTGCCAGAGCCTCATGTCCGTTCTATGTATTTCTATGGGCCCTACACATTCAACAGACACACTCAGAAGTTTATGTGGTTGTTATTTGTTCCCTATAGATTTAGAGTATACATAGGTGAAAGATTTCCAGAACTTTATGCTCCCTTGGTGCTAGCTTAATTGGCACACAGGGTTTGGAAGACCAGCATGATACTCCAGTGCTAACCCTCTCCAAAAATTGAGTGTGTTTTGATTTAATAAAGAAAAACCATCTTGCAAAGCAATTGAATGAAATTAATCGGTGAAATTTTCCAACCCCAATTCTGTTTTTCAAGTTATTTTAAGCTAGGTTTAATGGAATGGTGTTCATCTTGTTGCCATGGAAACAGAATGAAAAATGAGAGCAATGAAATACCGGATTTCCTGGATCCTTAGAATTCCAATCTTTTCAATGGTTGCAGTAAAAGCAGAGCAAAAATGAAGAGTTGCAATTTGCAAGTTCTTCAATTTTCTCTCCATCAGTATTAATAAAAGAATTTCACCAAATGTGCGCCATGCATTACTATCCATGGGATATTGTGTGGAAAACCGGTAAGTATACATTGATGATCCTCATCAAAATAACCCTGGACCTATCGGGATACATGTACTAAGCCTAGTATTTGAGCTTTGTCGAGTTTGACCTTTTTGAATAATTCTCAAACTGACTAAATTTTAGTCTAGTAATAAAAAAATCTGAAAGATGAAAATTGTAAAGAAAAATTACTGCTATGTTTTGAACGTATAAAGGCACATGAATATGCCACAGACTCTCAAAATCAAAATGTGATATCTCAGCTTTAATGCTTCTTAACCTGAGTAGGAGTTTTCCACAGAAACATGACACCTGCTTTGTTAGTGCAATACATCATGAAATGTACCAGACTTTCTTAAAATAGATTGTTATTGTGTTACTGTCTTTTATCTCTAACTTTTCATTTTTCTATTTTTTTCCTCTGATGGTGATCAATCCTCTCTCCCACACCTCTCCACTTCAATGCAATTTTCCTGCACCTAATCCATTACACAGCACTTGTTTTTAAAGCCAGTTTATAATATAAATACACAAGAGTGAAAGCACAGTATATAACTCATCAATATTCGGTACCCATGACCTAAAAATCAATTTCATAGACATACAGGTGCAGTACATCAATTTGAACCTAACTATGTGTGGAAGACAACATTAGGTTTTTTTAAAATAAATCAAGACAGGTATTTGCGTGATTGCTAATTTAAACTATACATTATAAAAGTTCCATAAAATTCCAGTTTTTCTGCTGAAATGTGTCATTAATTTTGGACAGTATTCGCTGATGGAACTTGGAGAGTAAACATGAACTGTGTAATTAATTAAACCTGAAGTAAAAATATATGGCTTTGTCAGTGTTCACCCCAAAAATCTAGATTTGTCATGATACTAAGCGTTAGACAAGCATTTCCAATCTTAGTTGATATGTTCGCTGTGGTATAAAATTCATCTAAATCACCAAAAAGTCAGCCGTGGAAATAATGGACAGACATCGATTTTCGCCATTGAAGCCTCTTATATCCTATAATCATCAATGGTCGTCAACATTTTTTTGCTGCAGTTCATTAAACATATGTCATGTCTAGATCTAAATAATAAATTTGGCTATTAGTCACATAAAAATACCTTTTAGCCAGCCTGTTGAACCCCTGAATGAAATTCGAAAAACATGTTAACACACAGCTTTGCTCTTGGACATCATGGATGCTGTAATCATCATTATGAAAAGTCAGCCAGTAGCCCCAGAAGAAGGCAAGGGAAGTACAGTGATCAGATTATGTCACCATGTAGACGAATGTGAACTAAATATTAGGCTACAGCAGAGCTGCAATAGACGTTGCTTTGGAAAAAAAGGCCGCAAGTTACGGTACATGCTAAAATTGACAAATTGTAACCTTTTTGAAGGTCCACCCGAGCGACGGTTTTAATTGCAGTTTCTCATATTTAACTGTTGTAAGCTTAAACGCTGCATTGTTTCTTCTTTAATCTAATATAATCTTTATATTTATATATATAAAAATATTTGCCTATGTCATCCATTCCCGAGAAATCTGCTCGAGCATCCTGCGCTCACCACACTGAAAGGCAATCATACCAATCATTATAGTTATTGCCAATACTGGTCCTTTATATTATATCCGATCTGAATGCTTTGCTCATGTCCCAGATAATATTTCATTTTGTGGCTTCAAAGTCTTTGACCAGAGAAAATTGAAAAGTTGCCCGAAGTGCAAAAGATCAATCTGAGTTTTGTATCAAAAAGCCAAAAATATGAGAACTGGAAATTGCTATATGTTGCAGGACAAATAGAACAGATATGAATTGTGTCATTTTAAATTGATACACAGAAATGACTTAGTTTTTATTTTCTGAAAGGATGGTCGTGTCCTATTGTCATGATCTGCTTAATCTGTTTATGTTCATATCGATGTAGACATCCATCCAGACTTCTTTACCTGATCAGTCTATCAAAATGGAAGGTGCCGTTTTGATTTAGACATGATTGAAACACAACAACTCATGGTAGCAGTTTTGAAGAGAGTCAAGAGACTCCATGACGATTTGGCCTTTAAATCCTGAATTTGTGCACTTTAGTAGGATTACTTGGACAGGACGAGGATAGCAATGAGGCCAACAACAGATTGAAACTGCTATACAAAATACTGTACAATATGTAGAAGTCCAGGTGACCAAGCCAGAGCAGCACTTCCACTTGGGAATAACTTTAGTTCTGGAAAGGGCACTACATGTACCAACTGAGCTTATTCCACTTTCTTTAAAGTTTAAAAAGGTCTAAGAGTGTTTATAGTTTGGCATTTCCAAAAGTATTATGTGTCTGTATGATGGTATCATCATGTCCAATAGACAGACATCACTTGTCACTCGTCATGAGAACCATTGCTCACATAACCATACCATAGAAGTGACTGCTATCACAACAAACCAAACCAACACACTGTAGTATAAACAAAGTCTCACAGGAAGAGAAATAGTTAAATGAACAAATTTTAGAATTATCGAAGGATAATAATTATTTGAAAAAATAATTACTGGTATATGTACCAAAACAACACCAAACCATTGAGGCATAGGTTACATGAACAGCTTTATAACGATCTCTACAATGGTAATGTTGCTGGCCTTATAGCCCTCGATTTACGTAAGGCATTCGATACTGTAGATCACAAGATCATGCTTGATAAATTAAATTATTACGGCATTGTAAATACAGAACATGATTGGTTTAAATCTTACCTGCATGATAGATTTCAGATATGCTCAGTTTTTAACAATTTCTCAGATCCCCAAAAAATTACGTGTGGGGTACCGCAGGGGTCCATTCTTGGGCCCCTGATGTTCATATTATATGTAAATGACATGCCAAAGTGTTTTACTGAATGTAATGTCAACATTTATGCAGACGATACTACTTTCTATGTAGCAAATCCTAGTGTTGAAGCTGTTAGCAATATCCTTCAATCAGAATTAAGATCTGTCTATAAATGGCTCTGTTGTAACAAGCTAAGTCTCCACATAGGAAAAACGTCGAGTATGTTGATTTGCAGTAGACAAAAAAGAATCCATCTAAGAAATCAAGACCTTGACTTAACACTAGATGGCTGTCAAATAGAACAAACTGATTGTATGAAATATCTAGGCTTATCAATTGATTATAATTTGAGATATGATGTTTACTTAAATGAACTTGTCAACAAAATTAGCAGGGCAACAGGTGTCCTCCGCCGAGCCTCTAGGTTTGTTAATCAAGCCACAAGACTAACACTTTACAATACCCTGATACTTCCTCATTTGGACTATTGTAGTACAATTTGGGGTAACAATTTATCAAAGGGTGATATTAAGAGGCTGCAAAGACTACAAAACTGTGCGATGAGAATAATTTTAGAATGTGATCGCATGACCCGCACCAAGTATATGCTTAGTACTCTAAAGTGGCTCAGTGTGGAGCAACGGCTTCTGTACAACACTGGATGCCTCATTTGGAAGATCGTAAACCGAGAAACACCATCATACTTGAACAATGCAGTGCGCACTGCAGGAGCAGTCCACAGCCATGGAACTCGCTCATCTACAGACAACAACCTGTTCATTGAACAGGGTCACAACAAATCACTCGGAGTCCATGGCAGCAAATGCTGGAACAGCATACCAGCTAACATAAGATGTGCATCGTCATTCAGAACTTTTAAAACTGAATACCTAAAATATCTTAGGTCTGAAATTGAATGACATACTATTGTCGCTATATTTAAATTGTTTTTAATGTGAAGTCGTACTTGTTCTTATATATATATATGCTTTTATTATCATATATTTTAACCGACTCATAATTCCTATTTTAATATCTATTCTTAACTATATATACAGTGGTTTATCACAATTGTCAAATTTTTAATACTTGAATGTGTTATGTCTGTTTTCTCATGTTCATGCGGGCTCCAAGCCTCAACAGAATGTATACTTCTGAATTTGGATTCCCAATAAAACTTGTAAACTTGTAAACTTGTAAACTTGTAAGTAAATCGTATTTTGCATGTCTTGTAAGAGAAAACAAAAAGAAAGAAACTAAAGAAGGTCCTTCGAAAAAAATCAGGCGCCTGGATTATAGCAGGAAGGCGGCCAACGTGCCACTGCCAGGCTGGCTTGACAGCATGACTGATGACCTCTCCACCTTTTCTTTTCATGTTTGCGACAAAAGTTCTTTTGGACTGTCGACGCGTGCTCAGTTCCTCTTACATCACCTCATTACCCTGGTCCTTCTTGTTCTGTTCAACCTTTCGCCCTTGACAACCACACCCTTTCCCTCTGTCCATGTAGCTTTGTTTGTATTCCCCAAATACAGCAAATTTTTTTTTTTTTTTCATAATATGACACATTCATGCATGGTAGTGAGCACAGGGGTTTTTGCACCAATATTTTGTTGATCTTACACAAAGATAATAGGTGCAAAAACCCCTATGGTAGTGAGCGCACATAATTGCGCGCATAATTGCACGTATATATGCGTTCACTATCACTTGTGTATGTGCTTTTACAACCACTCTTGGACCTGCATCAATGCACAAACATCAGCAGATGAGCTCTCAACCAATTAGCAACATTGTGTTTACATCAGGTTTTATAAATAATACTAATTGAGACTGCAGTCTTCAATTTGTGTCATGTTGTTACGTCATTCTCTTCTGCTTTTGTTATGATCTCAATGCTACAACTAATTCAAAAGCGAACTGATATGACAATCTGTCAGACACAATGATGATAAGTCTTTAAATCAACTACAAGGTGCTCCTTGCTTCCAGGTGAGGGTTCTTTGTTGCTGTAGCCACCGATACATCCAATGTATGCTGATTCCTTCATCATTCACAAGCAACATTTCAAGGATGTGTGCAGAGTTCCAGCATGTTAATGACCCATTTTATCTATCTCCTTTGGCCTCAATTTTCATGCTTGACTTCACATTTTTGATTCACGTGGAGCAGAGGAAAAAAAGGAGGACAAATATTGATTCCAGAATCATTATATGCCAACATTTAAAAGCATGTTCTTTTTGTAAAACTGCAATGTTACCTGATGAGATGTAATATTGTAAGAAGTACCAACATCTTCTGTCAAAATCAATTTGAAATCAGAATATATCTAGTTACTTTTACTCTAATTTCTTTTGCAGTATTATTGATAGAATGAATGGTCTCATATTCTCTAAAATAATCATAAAATCTCATCTTGAAGCCAAAGTTGTTTTGCTAGGACATACTCATATCAATTGTCATATTGGGAAGATTTTCAATATGTTGGAATTAATTTAAGATACTGCATACAAAATGATGTAATATTCCACTTATTTCGAGGAGTTGGTACTATTTCCTTATCTGTACAGATGATTTAAAACCATGTCTCAAACAATTCTTCATTTTGTGGCTTGATTGATTTTGTCTGAGAAAATTAAAAGGTCACCATGAGTGCGAAGACCAATCTCAGTTTGTGATAGAAAAGGCAAAATGTTGAAGGCTTGAAATTGCTGTATTTCTAGAACAAGAAGCTTAGAAAGTTTGAATGGCATCTTTTCAAATTAAATTCTGACTGTCTTTTTTCAGTGTATGTTCTTTGTGTTATCTTCTTTCTATCTCAAAGATATCTATCTTTATCAAGCAAATTTGTCATTTTGTAAGAATGGAAGTGTGTTTATCCAGACTTGTATGAAGCCTATTGTGTGCAGCAGTTTTTTGTGATACCACATATATATTTTGTTTTTCTGAACACTGGATGGATGATTGGGGCTTCCTGTATTTATACATTTGGTTGGTTGGCCAATTGAAACAGCAGGAGGACACAGCAGTGAGTTGAAAGATGATTGAAACCACCATCCACCAAAGGCCAAGGAGACCCGGCAAGAGCTGGATTCGAACCCTGGACCCAACGAGTTGCAGTCGAGCTTGCTGCCACCAAGATAACCCTCACCCTTTTGAACACTGGGAACCAATAACCAACCTTCTGAACACCTGGAACTTATATCCAACCAGGATGTTCAGCTGCTGATACACACTCAGTGCTGATATATGCTTCCTAATACATGTCAGTGTCATTCCTACACTATATGTGCTTACCGTAGTTCCTTCTCAAGACACAAGAAAGAGAATCCCCATACAGCTTCTAACGATGACACCCACATGAGTTGTGCACAACTAGCTTGACAACAAAGGGGAGCGTAATCTTTGAGGAGTTGATGCCACAAGAAGAGAAAGTTGCATGTTCAAGATACATGAGGGTCTCCCCTCACTCAATGTGTGTTTGAAGCGAAGAAATGTCAGAGCATAGATTCTTCTGTGCATATAGAGTGACAAAATAAGATTGCCATCTATTTTCATAAGTGAAATGAAGGCAGATATTTCTTTTAAAAGGGCCAAAGACTCAGACAGCCATCATGTTAAACATTAGAATATGCAAGGCCACCCAAACTTCCCCAGTGCAGGTATACTTGGGAAGGAAAGCATGTACATAATGTGGTCCCTGACCGTAGGACTGCCCCCTGTAAAGTAATATTTTGTTGCAGTCTATCACTCTCACATACAATGAGATAAATATAATAACTTAAAGTGTGCTTCCGGTGATCTGGCTGTACATAATAACCTGAACAACAAGAGTTTATGAAACTCCTCATGCTCCACATCAACTTCCTAACCTGTGTGTGTTCAACTAGCCAGATTTTAAACGTAAATCTAGAATTTTATGAATGTTTCAGGAAATTAAATAGGTGTTTAGTAGGATGCATGGTGTGGTGTTATCTATTTCGAACTGACACACGTTTGATAGCTGGATCACTGCTATATGCCTCCTAGTGAGGGCATGACGATTACCTTGGTGTCTTACATATAGGAGAATGGAATGACCTACATATGGTTGTGTTTGACTAATACTTTTTCATGTTTGTTGACTGTAGTTCAACTAATTTTTGCTTTGTTTTCTTTCTCTCGTGCAATCTGATGTCATTACAGGTATGTATAAGTTGTTTTCAAAATGCAAATTTCCATTTTTCTTATAGGATATCGTTTTAATGTGTGTGTGTGTCTGCTTTGTGATTGACATGGTTTGAAGTAAATTTGCAAAAAACTATCCTGTAAAAACCCACATTGTCAACATTGCTCTTATTGACTTGGAAACAGTAATGTAAAAAAAAGATGATGATAGTGTCATTTTGGGCCGAAGGCCCAAGGCCAATAAGGGTACGAAGCCCCTGTGGCCTTGAATTGTCATTAATTTATACCAAGGTGGCCTTGTTTTTCTTCTCCGAAGATCAGATTTATGGGCCACCTGGGTGAGTTCATAGTCTTTTTTGGGGGGGGGGGGTACTTGGGAAGGGATCCAACAGGTCGCCAGCTTTTTTGCGTTTTTTTCTTCTTTTTTCTTTCGTCTGCGTGCGGGGTCCGGAGGGAGGCTGTGATGTTCTTGTAATGATGTTCATCTTGTTTTTCCTGAAAAGAGAATGAAAAGAGAGAGCAGTATCTGGGCTTTTGAGTGAGACGAGCATTTATGACAGAGGTGATTTTGCATTGTTTTGTAGGAGTTGAAAAGAGTATAAGAAAGAGAGTCTGGTACAAGCCCTATTAATTCAGGGATGTCCAGGGTCTTTCAGTTGCCCCGGCATAGGATACCGGATACAACCCGCCTCCATTTAAAGTCCCATGGGCTCGGACTGGATGTGCTGTACACAGTGGCTGCGGTGGCGCAGGTGAGCTGTGTATATGGAAGCAAAGGAGTGGGTCTGCGCGGGTTGGCAACAGGGCTCCCACCCACAGTCGGTTGGCGTCGCCCCACCGTACATACTGGCTTAGGGCCAGTCATGATATGTGGGCCTCAGCCTGACTGCTTGTTGAGCTTTTTTTGGGTGAACATTTTGATGAAAATTTGGATGAGAGTGATTGATACTCAGTAATAGGCTGCGTCTGCGCAGTTTTGGGTGTGTACTTGGGAAGCAAAGGGAGTGGGTCTGCGCGGGTTGGCAACAGGGCTCCCACCCACAGTCGTTGGCGTCACCCCACCATACATACGTAAAAAAAAGATTGCGAGATCTGTTTATGTACACACCCTCAGCCACAGGAGCTATAAAGAGCACTTAGTGGATGAACCATCCAGACCAGACAACTTATCTTGAGCAGACCAATGCTAAATGGGTGACACGCTCCAGCCAGCTAATTGCTGCAAATTGAGAGAAATACTTATGGGTCCATTTATCACTGCCAAGGCTAAGTAGTGGACTGTGGAGGACCCGTCTGATGCATCAGTACCTCTGATATTCATGTGTAAACGTTGCATCAGCTATTTTTTTATCAATATTTAGAGATCTAAATAGACAAAGCCCAATACGTTTTTTTTCTTCCGTGATGCAATTATGAATTATGCTGGACCAATAATCAAATACATACATTAGATTGTAGATAGATATCTGTACAGACACATTGAGAGACAGAGAAATTAATGGATATATGCTATTCACTCCAGCTAAAAATGATTGATACCATGATATTATCTTTATCTGCATCAACCAGACAACCATTCCTTCCTGCTCTTCCACATTAACAAGGCAGAGCTTGACAAAAAGCCAGTTCTTTGACAAGACTTGGTAAAGTGATGGAAACTTCACCAAAAGCCTTTTCTGGATCAGAGGGACTTTGCCAAAGCCTGGTTGCTCTAAAATGGGCTCAACAGATATCCTGATGAGTGTTTCAGAGTAATGGGAGCTGGAATTTTGCATTAAAAGATTAAGATCTTTAAACCTGGACTTCAAAAGATAGGTTGAAAGGACTGAAGCTTGAGATCTCTAATGTCTGACATATGATTGGCAACATGACTGCGTAAACAGTTCAGATTAAAACATCATAGGGGAGACCGGGGCTGGTTGTCACAGGGGCAGGTTGTCACAGTGTGTAAAACTTAAACATGCTACTATTTCTATATAAAGCATGCAGGAGCACTGCCATTCTGTATGAATGGCAAAAGGGGAGTGACTTAAACCTATCTGGTGAATATATACCTATATCAATCGAAATCTTGATGTGATATTGGACATTTTTTTAAATTCAGAATTCGGGGCAGGTTGTCACACTTTCGGGGCAGGTTGTCACACTCTCGGGGCAGGTTGTCACACTTTTGGTTATGAGCTCGAATGCAGGAAGTGGAACTCTGTAGGGCAAATCTTGACCAAGAAAAGTTTTTTTGGACATATGAGAAATCCTTTACTTGCCAAGTGAAGACCTTAACAAACATGCTACTGTGTACAAGAGTGCTGCAAAAGAAGGCTTACCAATCAGTAGGAAAGCATTCTGATACGGAGTAGGATTTTTACGATTTTTTTGGAAAATTTCACATATAAATTTGAAATAGATTTATTTAAACACAATGCAATATCTGCATACATCTTCAGTCATCAATAGCATGTATAAAGCACAAATTTATATTTGTGTTAGTTTTTTTGGTTTAAAAGCCTGGTTCTAATAGGTAACAACCAGCTCCAAAAAGTGTGACAACCTGCCCCGCCTTTTTGTGACAACCTGCCCCGACTGATGAAAATTCCAAAAACGGGTGACCAAGGCCGTTGTTATCAAAATTTTCACTATTTGTTCTAATGATGATTTAAAGAAATGTTTTTATGGTAAGTGTATTAACTGTACCTTTTTCAACAACTATTTGATTAAGACTAGCATTGCATGCAAGTTGAAGGTAAAAAATTACTTTTTGTGAAAGGAAATTTTTAACAGACCGTGTGCCTACCAGACTCTCTTCCAGGGGTCAAGATTTTTCAAAAATACTCCAGTGGGTTATAAAAGCAAAAAACAATGATTGGTTGAGCTGTGTGACTCCATAGTTTAGTGCAATAAAAAGTGTGACAACCTGCCCCTGTGACAACCAGCCCCGGTCTCCCCTACATACCCGTTATATATGGATGATACTCCTGTTGGTGAACAACCACTTCTGGCGCCATCAGCTAGATGGCTGCTACGGCAACTAGGGCAGCCTTTAGATAGCCTTTTATTTGAACTTTGTCAAAGGTTGAACTATCTAAATAATTCTTATACTGACTTGAGTAGTACTTAAGTAGTTCTCTGGTAAATGATAAATGATTAAAGCTACCTGTTTTCGGAAATTTGCAGCCATGTCTGCCGTAAAGGCACATGAATATGCAATTGCAACAGACTCTCAAATTCGAAAGAGTATATCTCAGCTTAAATGCTTCTCAGCCTGAGTAGGAGTTTTCCACAGAAACTTGCCACCTGCTTTTCTCTAACTTGCATTTTACATTTTCCCTCATGGTGATCAATTTTTCTCTCACGCCTACCAGTGCAATATAGTTTACCTGCATCTTAATCCATTACACGGCACCTTGTTTTGAAGCCAGTTATATCAATAGACAAAAAATAACTTCTCAGACAATTTCTTAAAAGGTATCGTTCAACTGTCTTATACTTCTGACAATTTCTTCTCCTTCTTCTTCCTCATATCCTTCTTCTGATTATTCTTCTCTTGTGATATCTATCTAAGCAACTAATGTCTTGAGGCATATTTGCTCAAGGATAATGCAGCATTCTGTGATTCAGGATATCCGTCACCCATTCTCTGAGACCCGATAATAATCTTTTTGTTAAAATGATAAGATCCGGGAATTTACTGACGTTATACTCAATATCTAAAATTATAATTTTCCCTTAACCTGCCCGGCCGCTCAGGCTTGGACCCGGATTATCAGACTCTAGCACCTCAAGATTTTCAATTTAATCATAATTAGTTTTAAGCTGATTCATAGACAATACACAAGAGGGAGGTAATTGCAAGGTCTCTACCAGTTGCTCCCTTCCATTGAGCAGCAAATTTCATTTTTACCCACAATTTCAAGGTATTATTCCACTAGCCTACTTCTCCTGTCAATTTCTTCTATTTCTTCTCCTTCTTCCTCATATCCTTCTTCTGTTTCTTCTTCCTTGTAATTAATATATATCTTAGCAAATAATGTCATGAGGCACATTTGCTCCAGGAAAATGCAGCATTCCACGATTCATATTCCATTACCCATTCTCTGGGTGCCAATAATAATCTCTTTATTAAAATGATAAGATCCAGGATTTCACTCAAGTTACACACGATGTCTGATTGTATATTTTTTTACCCTTCTGAGGGTTATCAGACTCCAGACCCTCAAGATGTTCAAATTAATCATAATTAGTTTAAGCTGATGTATAGACAATACTCAAGATGGCAGCAGCTGCAAGGTCTCTACGAGTTGCTCCCTTCCATTGAGCACCAAATTTAATTGTCCAACTAACTTTGCAGGTACAAGTATAGGCTTATTGCTTAACAATATAATATATGATTTGTCACAATTAAAGACAAATCTGCTCATCTGTGCTCACATATAATGAAAGGCTGAAATAAAAGTCATTATAGTTTTTTGGAAATTCCGGTCCTTTAATATTATTTCCCATCTTAATGACTTGCTCATGTCCCAGACAATACTTCATTTTATGGCTTCAAAGATGTTGTCTGGAGAAAATTGAAAGGTTTCCCGAAGTGCAAAAGATCAATCTGAGTTCCTTTCAAAAAGGCAAAAATATGAGAACTTTAAATTGCAATATTTTGCCAGACAAATAGAACAGATATGAGTGGTGTCTTTTTAAATTAATACTCAGAAAATGACTTATTTTTCATTTTCGAAAAAGGATGGTTATTTCCTATTGCTCATGATCTGCTTAATCTGTTTAAGTCCATATCGATATAGATGCCCACCCAGGCTTCCTGGCCTTTCAAGTCTACCTAATCAGTCTATCAAAATGGAAGATGTTTTGATTCAGACATGTTTGAAACACAACTTATACAAGTAGTTTTGAAGAGACTGGATGATGATTGGGCCTCTACATCCTATGTTTATGCACTTAAGTAGGATAATTTGAACAGGAAAATTCCAGGTGACCAAGCCAGAGCAGCACTCCCACTTTGGACCCAATAATTTAAGTTCTTGAAAGAGCACTACCAACTGAGCTAACTGCTCTTAAAAGTTTAAAAGTGTCTGAGAGTGTTAAAATATGGCATAAATTTCCAAAATTATTACGTGTGTCTATTATGGTATCATTATGGCCAATAGGCAGATATTAATTTCAATGGTCATGAGAACCATTGCTCACATAACCATGCCATGGAAGTCACTACTCTCACTTACAACAAACCAAACCAACACACTGTAGTATAGACAAAGTCTCGCAGGAAGAAAAATATTTAAAGAACAAATTTTAGAAATATCGAAGGACAATAATTTATAGAAAAATAATTACCGGTATATGTACCAAAAAGAAACCAAACTACACCAAACCTATGAGGTATTTTAGTAAATGGTATTTTGCATGTTTTGTAACAGAAAACTAAAAGAAAAAACAAAAGAAGATCCTTCGAAGAAAGTCAGGCGCGTGTATTGTTGCAGGAAGGCAACCAACGTGCCACTGCCAGGCTGGCTTGACAGCATGACTGATGACCTCTTTACCAATTCCTTTCCTCTCTGTGACCAAAGTTGTATGGACTGTCGACGCATGATCAGTTCCTTCTACATCACCTCATTACCATGGTCCTTCTTGTACTGTTTAGCCTTTCACCCCTGGCAACCACGCCCTTTCCCTTAGTCCATCTGGTTTTGTTGGTATTCCCCAATTAATTTGGCACATCTATGTTGCAATAATGTTGCAATGTCACAATTTTTGAAAATGAAAATTATGTAGAATTGTCTGCTAGGAATGATTTCGTCACAACATTGAGTAGCAAACTCAATATAACATCAACATGTTGGCCTAACGTTGTGATGATCATTTCAAACATTGTGAAAAATCTCAATGTTTTTCTAACATTGTGGCATATGATTTCTGACATATATTTCTCTTCGACCAATAGACGATCCCTCGACTACATTGCATGTTTGTCGTGCGCCCCTAAAGTTTTTATGAATAATATTCGCGTAGCGACTGGCGCCAAAGGCGCCAATCGCGGAACGCGAACTTAGTGCAACAACACTCCATTTGACATCCCCCACTGGACCTCAAAACATCGATTGGTCGACAATTTGTCAGTGTGCTAAAAATAGACTTGTCAGGTCCAGCCACAGAACAACTGATTCGTTGCGAATTCAAAATGTTAGAAAACATGTATACCTTTGTGTTGTTCGAATGTGTATAAATATCCCTGTTGTGTAATTTTCGCGTGAATTTGAGAGGAAAAAAGTCTCAGTTTTCCCAATTTTCTCCAAGAAACATCGGCGACGTTTTCCGTCATTTTCCGCCAGATGGCGTCTGGTGTTTAGCAGGCTACAGGGGCGATCCTGTGATTTAGTTAATGAACTAGATAGCTTCTTTGTAAAGTGAGTTTTTATCGCACACATGAGTTTTTGATGTCGTTTTAAAGCTCTTGAAGAGATCTAATTGATACAGGTAGGCCTACTACATAAAATCAGGCTCACGCGAATCTTTGGCTACGCCAACAACATATTATTATTTGAGACTGCGGTCTTCAATTTTTGTCATGTTGTTACATCATTCTCTTAGGCTTTTTGTAATGATCTCAATGCTACCGCTAATTCAAAAGCGAACTGATATGACAGTCTGTCAGACATAGTAATGAGATGATAAGTCTTTGAGTCCACTACATGGTGCTCCCTGCCTCCAAGTCAGAGCTCTTTGTTGCTTGGGCCACCAATATAATCATTATCTAATGTATGCTGATTCCATTATCATTTACAAGCAATATTTCAAGGATGTGTGGAGAGTTCCAGCATGTCACCGACCCATTTTATCTACACTGTATCTCCTTTGACCTATATTTTCATGATTGGCTCAACATTTTTAAATCACGTGGAGTGGAAGAAAAAAAGGAGGACAAATATTGATTCCAAAATCATTATATGCCAACATGTAAAAGCATGTTCTCTTTTTAAAATCGCAATGTTACCTGTTCAGAAGCAATGTTTTAAGAAGCACCAATGTCTTCTGCAGAGATTAATTTGAATTCGGAATATTTATAATTAGTTGTACTCTAATTTTTTTCACAGTATTATGGATAAGATTAATAGGATCATATTCTCTAAAATAATCTCAAAATGTCATCTTGATTTTAAAATATAATGTTATGACATACTTCATATCAATTTTCATGTTGGAATTAATTGAAATTTAAGATACTGCTCATGGAATGATTGTTATATTGCACTCGTTTCGAAGAATTGCCACTTTTTCCATATGATACAGATGATATACCAGTGTCTCAAACATTACTTCATTTTGTGGCTCGATAGAGTTTGTCTGGAGAAATCAAAAGGTGACCGTACATTTTTTAAGGACCAAACTGAGTCTGTAGTCTGTACTATAGAAAGTCAAAATGATAAAGCAAAATTGCTATAATTTTCAGAACAAGAAGTAAAGATGTAAATGGCCTCCTTTCAAATTGATTTTCAGAAAGACCTTTTTTTTAAGTACTAAAGAACTGTCTACTTATTGTGGTGCTTTTTCCTGCCTATCTCACCGAGAGGTTTTTCAAGCAAATCTGTTATCACATAAGAATGAAAGACTGAACGGATGATTGGGGCTTCCTGCATTTATACATTTGGTAGGCCAATAAGGACAGGAGGAGGACACAGCAATGAGGTTAAAGATGATTGACCATCCACCAAAGGCCCAGGCGACCCAGTAAGACACCCACATGAGTTGTGCACAACTAGCTTGACAACAAAGGGGAGAGTAATCTTTGTGGAGTTTATGCCTACAGCCACAGGATGACAGAGTTGCATGTTCAAGATACATGATCTGCCTCTGGGTATCACTGGAGATTTCTCGTTCTGTAAATAAATCACTGAATGGGTGTTTGAAGTGAAGAAATGTCAGAGCATAGATTCTTATGGGCATATACTGTGAAAAATTAAGTTTGCCATCTATTTTCATCTGTGAAATGAAGGCAGATTTTTCTTTTAAAAATGCCCTATGACTCAGACAGCCATCATGTTGAATATTAGAATATGCGAGATATATGTGGATACAACAAAATATATACGATGTTTGCGATTAAAAGAGTCCGCATCGAAGTTTATGAATGTTTTATGAATATGAATAGGTGTTGAGTAGGATGCATGGTGTTGTGTTATCTATTTCGAACTGACACACATTTTATGGCTTGGTCACTGCTATATGCCCCTCTAGTGGAGCATGATAATAACTAAGGTGCCTTACATACAGGAGAATCGAATGACACACATGTGATTGTGTACTTATCTTTCCCCATTACTTGTTCATGTTTGTTGAGTGTATTTTGACTCATCTTTGCTTCATTTTCCTTCTTTTATGCAATCTGATGTCATTACAGGTATGTATCAGTTTTTTTCAGAATGCATACGTTGTATTTCCGTTTTTCTCGTAAGATATTCTTTCGATGTGTAGGCCTATTCCTGTCTGCCTTGAGACATGGTTTGAAGTAAATGTTCAAAAACAATTCTGTATCAACCAGCATTGTCGACATTGCTCTTATTAACTTGGCAAAAGGAATGTAACAAATACCTGCATGGTGCAATGTTTAAACATGCACTTCATGTAAAACAAAGAGTGTAACGTCAGTTTATGTGCACAGCCTCAGTCACAGCAGCTAAAAAGAGCACTCAATGGCTGAACCTTCCAGACCAGACAACTTATCTTGAGCAGACCAATGCTAAATGAGCGGCACGCTCCAGCTAGCTAATAGACACAAATTGAAGGGAAGACTTTAGGGCCCATTTATCACTGCCAAGCCTTAAATGCTTAGCATATAAGTTGGAACGCACAGATTATAATGCTTCCGTACTTCTGAAGTGCGTGTTTAAACATTGCACCAGATAATCAACCTTTAGAGATCTATGTAGACAAAGCCAGACCTTTTTTTTCTGAGATGCAATTATGAACTATGCTGAACCAAAGATAAAATAGATACATTAGATTGCAGATAATGGTTTAATGGTTTATTGATTCAAACACTCCATTATAGAAATACTCAGCAGTGTTTACAATTGAATATGAACATAAAATCATGTATATAAGAATGCAATAATTATAAAAGCATGTAAAAATAGAGTATGATGTATAAATTCTAAAAAGTCATGTAAATGCAAGTTTAAAATAATGAGTCTTTAGTGTCCTTTTAAAATTATCAAGATTATCACAGTTTCTGATATGGCGAGGTAGGTCATTCCATTCTTTTGGGGCTGCATATCGGGTGGCCAAGTGGCTTAAGTGCCCGCCTGCTCCGCTGAAGGTCTTTGCCTGCATGGGTTCGAACCCCAGGTGGGAAACCCAAAATTTTCAGTGTACCTTCACGAGCAAAATCCCAGCTGGATGTCGTTCGGATGAGACGTTAAATTGGTGGCCCCTTGTATCAGTGTCTATGCTGAGCAAGTAAAAGATCCCTCACATGGGGTAAATGTGTAACATGTTGAGGACTCCCGCTCTCTCTCCCATCTCATCAATCAACCCTCGTGAGCGCCCAGAACTGGGCTTAGAGGGCTGCACTTACCATATCTATCTATCTATCTATCATATCGGAACGATCTTTTTCCAAAGGTTTCGGTCTTTACTTCTGGAATTGACAGGAGTAAGGAATCTGATGATGATCTCAGAGTTCTTGTTCTTGATGGTTTTTCCAGGAGATCACAAAGGTATTTTGGACCGGATCCATTAAGGCATTTATAAACAAGTAAACTGATTTTAAACTTAATCCTATATCTCACAGGAGCCAGTGCAAGGTCTTCAAAACTGCTGATATACTGTCTTGTTTTGATTTACAAACAATTAATCGTGCTGCAGCATTTTGCAGCCTTTGTAATTTCTTAATGCTGCAGTCAGGTAATCTGTAAAACATGGCGTTCCCATAATCAATCCTTATAATAATAAACGAGTGCACAAGTCCTTCTATTGTTTTCTGATCAAAGTATTTTCGAATCTGCCTTAAATGGTATAACTGATGAAATCCAAGTTGACAGACTTTGCCAATGTGATCTTTCATTGACATGGTTTCATCAAAGTACATTCCAAGATTTCGAACTTTCGACACAGGTGCAATAGTAAAATTTCCAACTGTAACTGCGCAACTTTCGATCTTCTGTAGTTGCTTTGGGCCACCTATAATTATGACTTCCGTCTTAGCATCATTTATTTTTAATCTATGCTGCAACATCCACATCCGAACTGATCGCACACACTCATTCATTTTGGTAACAGCACTTAACTCAGACAATCCATTTACAGATGGCTTAAAAGAGATGTAAAGTTGACTATCATCAGCGAACCCACCAATGTCAACATCAAAACCTTCGATGACATCATATAGAGAGGAAATATACGATAGAAATGTCACTGGACCAGCACAACTGCCCTGTGGAACGCCAAAGTTCAGTTCATATTCCTCTGAGAGTATTCCATCAATTGTGATTTTTTGCTTGTAATCAGTTAAATAAGAGTTAAACCATCTCGCAACATTATCAGTGATCTTGAACTTATGCTTGAAAATATCCATAATAATCCGATGGTCTAGCGTATCGAACGTTCATTCGTCAACAAATATTGTTGATACTGGGCAATTGCTGCTGATTCCACTACCTTAGAAATAAATTCCAGATTGCTCACTGGTCGATAATTCTATAACACTGGGTCGAGATCTGGTTTCTTAGTTAAAGGTATGAAAAGGGAACATTTCCAGCATGTCGGAAAATAACCTTCAGCAAGAGATGAGTTGACAATTTTTGTTGTGCTAGGCAACAGAATTTCAAGGCATTCTTTAATGATGGATGTTGTCGCAGGATCGAGGGCACAGTGTTTAGATGAGCACTTCATAACAATGGACTTCACTTCTTCTGGAGTGAGTTCTCTGAATGATGACAAGTTCGAATCACAGGGATTCATGCAGTGTTCATAGCAAATTTCCGAAGGAATATCTTCATCCACCAGTATATCCTCAATATTGTTACGAATTTTCCTGATCTTATCTTGGAAATAAATACCTAAGTCATCAGCCAGTTGCTTCTTTGATTCATGTTCAGGCAAAGAAGATTCCTGCCTTCCCACTGTCAGTTTGGTAACTAACTGATAAAGCCTTTTTTGATCACCTTTACATTTGTTGACTTCATTGCTGTAGAAAGTCACTTTCTGGATGTTCACCTCCTGCACCAGTTTGTTTCTGGCAATTTTGAATGCTTGGTGATCTGCCTCAAGTCTTGTTTTCCTCCATTTGTATTCTAACTTTCTCCTCTCTTTCTTCAGATTTCTCAGATCCGTAGTAAACCAAGGACAATTATGTATCACCTTGGCTGTCTTTGTAATCTCAGGAGCATGGATGTCCAGAACATCCTTGATGCTTTGATGGTACTGCAGAACTAGTTGGTCCATGTTGTCTGATGTGGAGATTGTTGGAGATCTTGTTTAAATGATGCCATATCTATGTTCTTGAGTTTCCTGTAAATTATCCTCTGATACTGGATTTCAGGCTTTTCTAATACAGTTTTTGCACACACAAAACTATGGTCTGATATAAAGTAAGTGGTATCAACATCATAAATTTTAAGATTGTCTGATTTCCGAGTGATGATCAAATCAATTGTATGTCCTCGAGTGTGGGTTGGAATGTTGACATGGTTCAACTGAGTCAAGCAAGTCAAGAAATTTAACTGCATTTGAATCAGATAGATATGTACAAGGAGATATGGAGAGACAGAGAAATGGATATATACATTTTATATCTAATTTACTCTTGCAGAAAATTATTGAAAGATCATGATATTATCTCTATCTTTAAAAACGACTATTTCCTACAGACTAGTAGTGCAGTCCCTCATTAACAAGACAGCGTGACATAAACGCTAGTTCTTTGACAAGACTTAGCAAACTGATGGAAACTTAGCCGAAAGCCTTTTGCTGGATCAGAGTGAATTTGCCAAAACCTGGCTGCTATAAAATGGGCTCAACTGATATCCTGATGGGAGTTTCAAAGTCATGGGAGCTGAAATTTTGCATTGAAAGACAAATATCTTTATACTTGGACTTGGAAGAAGATGGGTTAAAAGGATGGAAGCTTGAGATCTCTAATGTCTGACATATGGCAGGCAACTTGACTGCATAAACAGTTCAGATTAAAGCATTACATGTTCCATCAATCATAATACTTCTAGTTAGTGTATTACCACTTCTGGCACCATCAGTTAGATGGCTGCTACAGCAACCGTTAGATAGCATTATATTTGAACCTTGTGAAGATTGACCTATTTAAATAATTCTCATACTAACTCGACCAGAACGTTCTCTAGTAAATGAGCTTCTTTGTAGACAACCATAAACAATTAATTAAATCACGCCAGAAAAAAGCTGACAATGCTTTAGAAATCTTCAGTATTTTGTAGAGCCTGTTGGCAGGGCGAGTGTAAACGAGTCCTGCAATGGGAGGATGCTTTGAAGTGATTTATTAAAATCACTGTTGGTGAGTTCTCAATGACCAGGCCTGATAAAGTATCAGGTAGTTGGAGAAATAGACCAAACATTAAAAAATTGCTACTATAGTTTTGCAATCTAACTTTTAATTGCTGCAGTTGTAATGTTTTATTGGCTCTCCTTGTATACAAACTTACAAAGACATTATTCTGAGATTAGAACCATATTAATGTTCCTGATCATACAGTGACATTTTTGCCCTTTCTGAAGGAAATAAGACTTGATCTTTCTCACATTCTCAAAGAACAGTAGCGATTAAGTAAATCAAAATGCCCA
This sequence comes from Platynereis dumerilii, assembly GCA_026936325.1. NCBI lineage: Eukaryota > Metazoa > Annelida > Polychaeta > Phyllodocida > Nereididae > Platynereis > Platynereis dumerilii. The sequence continues at coordinate 110,899 of JAPTHN010000233.1, read as the reverse complement.
TGTTGTCCAATACTGTGGTAAATAGTACAAATGAAAAACTAGGGGCATTCGACTGGTTTGCCAAATGGTCAAATGCGATGCCACCATGTTCAAACATTTCTACGTGACCAACAGACAAGCGGGCGACCAATCATTCTCTTCTGCTTTTGTTGTGATATCAACGCTACAACTAATTCAAAAGTGAACAGATATGACAATCTGTCATACATAATGATGAGATGATAAGTCTTTGAGTCCACTACAAGGTACTCCATGCTTCCGAGTTCTTGATGCTGGAGCCACCAAAATATCAAATGTATGCAGATTCTATCATCATTCACAAGCAGTATTTCAAGGATGTGTGTTGAGTTCCAGCATGTCACCGACCCATTTTATCTATCTCCTTTGACATCTATTTTCATGCTTGGCTTCACATTTTAAATTCACATGGAGTGAAAGAAAAAAGGAGGACAAATATTGATTCAAGAATCATCTTATGCCGACATTTAAGGGCTTGCTCTCATTTCAAAATCGAAATGTTACCTGAGGAGATGCAATATTTCAAGAAGCACCAACATCTTCTGTAATTAATTTGAATTTGGAATATTTCTTATCAGTTGTACTCTAATTTCTTTCACAGTATTATTGATAAGATTAATTGTATCATATTCTCTAAAATAAGTTCAAAATGTTATCTTGATTTTAAAATGCATTGTTACTTCAGATCAATTTTCATGTTGGAATTAATTGAAATTTAAGACACTGCTCATAGAATGATTGTCATATTAAACTCATTTTGAAGAATTGGCACTTTTTCATGTAATATAGATTTAACCATGTTTCAGAAAATCCTTCATTTTGTGGCTTGATAGATTGTATCTGGATAAAATCAAAAGTCACTGAGTGCAGAGACCAATCTGAGTTTGTACTATAGAAAAACACTGATAGATGAAAGCTTGAAATTTTTATATTTTCAGAGCCAGAACTTTAGAAGGATTTGAATGGCATCATTTCAAATTGATTTTCAGACAGTCATTTTTTAATTGTTAAAGAACTGCCTATTCATTTGTGGTTTTTTTGTCTTTCTCAGAAAGATTCATGTTTATCAAGCAAATCTGTTATTGTATAATAATGAAAGACAGTGTTTTATCCAGACTTGTCTGAAGCAAATTTTGTTGCAGCAATTTTATGTCATACTACATATATATATATGTATAATATATAATATTTTCTGAACACCGAGGATGATTGGGGCTTCCAGAATGTATGCCTTTGGTATGCCAATAAGGACAAGAGGCGGCACAGCAATTCGGTGAAAGATGATTGAAACGACCATCAAACAAAGGCCCACGTGACCCGGCAAGAACAGGATTTTAACCCTGGATCCAGCGATTCAGCAGTCAAGCACGCTGCCACCGCGATAACCCTCACCCCATTTGAACACTGGGAACCAACAACCAACCTGGATGTTCAGCTGCTGATACAAACTTGGTGCTGATGATATATCCATCCTCGTAGATTCCAGTGTCATTCTTGCACTGTATGTGCTTCGCTGAGTTTCCTCTCAAGACACAAGAAAGGGAACCCCCATGAAGCTTCTAAAGATGACACCCACATGAGTTGTGCACAAATAGCTTGACAACAAAGGGGAGCATAATCTTGTGGAGTTGATGCCCACAGCCACAAGATGACAGAGTTGCATGTTCAAGAAACATGAGCTGCCTCTGAGCCTCCCTGGAGCTTTCTCGTTCTGTAAATAAATCACTCAATGTGTGTTTGAAGCGAAGAAATGTCAGTGCATAGATTCTTCTGTGCATATAGAGTGAAAAAATAAGATTGCCATCTATTTTCATTAGTGAAATGAAGGCAGATATTTCATATACATGCCCAATGACTGAGACAGCCATCATGTAGGACTTTACAATACGCAAGGCCACCCAAATATCCCCAGATATTAATTATGTGGGAAGTAATTTGTACAAAGAGGTTCCTTGGCCGTAAGACAGCTCCTTCTATAGTAATATTTTGTGCAGCTTATCCTCGAGGTGCAAAACGACTGAAAATACAGGATGATGGTGATCACATAAGCAAGTGGATTATCCCAAAAATGTAATCATGAAGTTTCTTCTCAAATGGTACATATTGCCAAAAACACACTCTCAGACACAATGAGATAAAAAGAATAACTTAGACTGTGATTCAGGTGATCTGTCTGCACTGAAATTAACAAAAGTTTATGAAACCCCTCATGCCCCACACCCCCTTCCTAACCTTTGTGTGTGCACCTAGCCAGAGCCTCTGATTTCATGAAATATTTATTAATATACAGTGCATCAGTGATCACTGCTGTGCACACTGTTTACAGTGAGCACAGATAACATGCAAATTCAACAGATATATACAATATTTGCAGTTTTAAGCATCCATGTAGAATTTTATGATGAAGTGATTTGTTATATTTGTGGCATTCTGTGATTCATTATATGTCCATTACCCATTCTCTAAGCCCAATAATAATCTCTAATCTCTTTATTGAAATGATAAGATCCAGGAATTTACTCAAGTTGTACTCAATATCTAATCGTTTAACTTTCCCTGTACCTTCCCTGGCCGCTCTAGGCTTTGGCCTACCCCTTTGGAGGGGTTATCAAATTCCAGGGCCTCAAGATGTTCAAATTAATCATAATAAATTTGAAGCTCATTCATAGACAATACACCAGACAGCAGCAACTGCAAGGTCTCTACCAGTTGCTCCCTTCCATTGAGCAACAAATTTCATTTTTACCCACAGATGTTTCCAACTAATTTACAGGTACGTTGTACATGCACGTATTGGCTTATTGCTTAACAATACAATGTATGATTTGTCACAATTGAAGACAAATCTGCTCATCTGGGCTCACCATAATGAAAGGCTGTCATACAAGTCATTATAGTTTTTGGCAATTCTGGTCCTTTATATTCTATCCAACTTGAATGACTTGCTCATGTCCCAGACAATACTTCATTTTGTGGCTTCAAAGTCATTGTCTGGAGAATGTTGAAAGGTTGCCCGAAGTGCAAAAGAACTAAAAAAATCAAACTGAGTTTGTTTCAAAAAGACAAAAATATGAGAACTTGAAATTGCTATATTGTGCAGTACAAATAGATAAGATATGAATCATGTCATTTTAAATTGATACGTTTACAGAAAATGACTTACAGTACAACCATCATAAAATGGCTCGTCAGTTTGGATTGACACTTATCTATCGATCTATAGTAATCAATGGAAATCTTGGTTGATATGGAGTGATCGATCTGGAGTGATCTGTTGTGATCTGTACCTATTAATCAAAATTAATATTAATAAATTTACTTTTCTGTACCAAATAACTTCTGGATATGTTTCCTTAATCAATATTTTCAATTGTTTGATGGATTTTATCTGTTCTTTGGCTTATAATCCTTAATTATTGACATGATTGATTTTCACTAAAAGTGGATATGTAGATCACTACAGATATAGTTATATCATCTCAGATCACTACAGATCACTCTTTATCCGGACCGCTCTGGATCACTATGGATCGCTATGTTGAGCCACTTTAAGATGGTTGTACTGTATTTTCCATTTTCTAAAAAGGATGGTCCTGTCCTATTGCTCATGATCTGCTTAATCCCGTTTACTTTCATATCGATGCAGACATCCTTCCAAGCTTCATGACCTAATCAGTCTATCAAAGTGGAAGGTGCCACTTTGATTCAGACAAGTTTGAAACACAGCAACTTAGAGTAGTAGTTATGAAGAGAGTCAAGAGGCTTGATGACGATTCGGCCTTTGCATCCTGAATTTATGAACTTTAGTAGGATTATCAGCAATGAGGCCAACCATAGATTGAAACTGCTATTCAACATACTGCTTATATACATGGACAAGTCAAATAAGGGAAAAGGTAAATGGCACAGATTCTCATATAATAGAAAACTAAAAGAAAGAAACTAAAGAAACGACCCACATGGGTGGTATTCAGAAGGTCCTTGGAAGAAAGTCAAGCGCCTGTATTGTAGCAGGAAGGCGGCCAACGTGCCACTGGCAGGCTGAATTGACCGCATGACTGATGACCTCTCCACCTTTTCTTTTCATCTTTGTGACCAAAGTTCTTTTGGACTGTCATTGTGTGCCCAGTTCCTTCTACATCACCTCATTACCCTGGTCCGGCTTGTTCTGTTCAACCTTCCGCCCCTAACAACCACGCCCTTTCCTTAAATCCATTTGGTTTTGTTGGTATTCCCCAATTACAGTAAATTCATTTAGTTTGGGTCTCTCTGCATATTTTCTCAGTATCCACATAGTAGTTTCAGCTTACCTGATTGGTCCATTTGCAATAGAGCATCCTCCAAAACTTTAAATTATGCGTAGTCAGCAATGAAAAATATTATGGAAAGTAGATAAGGTTAGCAAAGCTAAACTAACAATCAGAACCACCAATACACACATCCCTTGCTTTAGTGCAACATTTTTAATGTATTTAAATTAGATTTATCCTAGCTAATTCAGTGCCTCAACCAAGAAGAGCCACATTTGCTATGTTTTGCTACCATATTGAAGAAAGTGATACTTGTTGAATTTGCCATGAATAGGTACATCTGCGTTGCAGCAATGTTGCAAAGTCGCAATTTTGGTGAAAATTACATAGAATTGTATGGTAGAAAATTAATGATTTTGTCATAACAATGACTAGCAATGTCAAACATAAAGCATCAGTATGTAACATTGTGGAATCATTTCACACATTGTGAAAAATCTCAACTTTGTCTTTTACATTGTGGTAAATAATTTCTGCCAAACAATTCTACGTGACCAACAGAGAAGCCCTAGACCAATTAGCAACATTATTTTAACGTCATGTGCCTCTTAGGTTTTTACTATTTGAGATTACAGCCTTCAATTTGTGTAATATTATTACATCATTCTCTTCAGCTTCTGTCATTACCCCAACGCTATGTAAGCTAAGTCAAAAGTGAACTGATATGACAATCTGTCAGACATAATGATGAGATGATAAGTCTTTGAGTCCACTACAAGGTGATCCCTGCTTCCAAGTGAGGGCTCTTTGTTGCTGGCCACCAAAATATCCAATGTATATGCCGATTCCATTATCATTTTACAAGCGTTATTTCAAGGATATGTGTAGAGTTCCAGCATCAATGACCCATTTTATCTTTCTCTTTTGAGCTCTGTTTTCATGTTTGACTTCACATTTTTAACTCACGTGGAGTGGAAGAAAAAAAGGAGGACAACTATTGATTAATCATCTTATGCCGACATTTAAAGGCTTGTTCTCATTTTAAATTGTAATGTTACCTGAGGAGATGCAATATTGAAAGAAGCACCAACATCGTCTGCCGAAATTAATTTGTAATCAGAATATTTCTTATCAGGTCTACTCTAATTTCTTTCATAGTATTAATGATAAAACTAATTGCCTTATATTCTCTAAAATAATCTCAAAAAGACATTGTGGTCTTAAAGTGTCCCGTTTTGACATACTGCATTTCAATTTGCAAATTGGAACATTTTCTACTTGAATTAATTGAAATTTAAGATAACATTCATATAATGATTGTACTATTTTGCCTTTTTTGAAGAATTGGTACTTTTTCGTTATGTAGATGATTTGACCATGTCTCAGACAATCCTTCATTTTGTGGCTTGATAGATTTTGTCTGGAGAAAAATCAAAAGTCCACCGAGTGCAGAATGCCAATTTGAGTTTTTATTAAAGGAAGACTAAAAGATGAAGGCTTGAAATTGCTATATTTTCAGAACAAGAACTTGAATGGCATTATTTCAAATTGCTTTTCAGACAGTCCTTTTTTTAGGTGTTAAAGAACTATTCATTGTGATTTTTTGTCTGTCTCATAAAGATTCACATGTATGTGTATGTGCTGTATGTGCTTCCCTAAGTTCCCTCTCAAGACACAAGAAAGGGAATCCCCATAAAGCTTCTGATGATGACACCCACATGAGTTGTGCACAACTAGCTTGACAACAAAGGGGAGTGTAGTCTTCGTTGATGCCTACAGCCACAGGATGACAGAGTTGCATGTTCAATGTACATGAGCTGCCTCTGGGTCTCCCTGGAGCTTTCTTGTTCTGTAAATAAATCACTCAATGCATGTTTGAAGTGAAGAAATGGCAGTGCATAGATTCTTCGGTGCATAGAAGGTGGCATAATGAAATCATCATCTATTTTCATTAGTGAAATACAGGCAAATATTTCTCCTAAATAATGACTGAGACGGCCATCATGTTGCACATTAGAATATGCAAGGCCACCCAAAGAGTTCCAGTGCAGATAAATGTGGACAGTTGTGTAAAGTATAAAGTTTTCGATTGTCTGTGAGACTATTCCTTGTATAGTAATATTTTGTGCAGTTTATCCTCGAGGTGTAAAACGACTGAAAATACAGGATGATGGTGAACACATAAGCAAGGGGATAATTCCCAAAATTGAATATGATGAATAAAATAACATAAATGGTGCTTCTGGTAAGATGTATACTAATAATTATTTCTTGAAGGCAGGAGAATGGCATTATAAACATGTGGTTGTGTAATGTGTATAATTCTTGCTTACTGATTGTGTTTAAACTGATTGTCAATTATTTCTCTGTATTTCATGCGATCTGATGACATTACAGGTATGTACAATGTATAAGTTCTTTTCAGAATCCAAATTTCCATTTTTCTTATAGGATATTGTTTTGATATATATGTATGGGTCTTGGCCTTGTCAACTTCTTCCTTGAGACTTTGCTTAGAGTAACTTTAATGTGTCAATTTTCGCAAAGTCTTTCCTCTTCATAAAGAAGATTTCCCTTTCTGAAACTCATATTTGAAGAGGTCTGAACCTCAAATATGGATAATTTGTATTTAAACAATAATTAATTGTCCTTTTATATAGCTTTGTAAGTTGGTTCGGATGTTTTTTCTTGGTGTCAAAATGAGGGCCCGGATGAATTGTGGTGAGTGTGAGCTGGAAAATGTGAGATACAAGGGCTAGTGTACTAGTATTAGAAGTTACTTTGCCATGCTAGAGTTAGTCTTGGCTGAACCGCATTTGAAATGTGTCTAGTACATTAACCAGTATTGTTGAAATAGCTCATCTTGGTTTGAAAAAGTTCACATGCAAGGAGGTGCGCTCTGACACTAACACATGCATGGGCCCTGGGTGCCATTGTACTATTAGAAGTTACTTTGGCAATACTGCTGTCAGCTTCAGTTGAGTCACACAATAAAGCAAATAAAGTATCCTGTATCAACCAGAATTATCAAAATAGCTTTTTATTGACTTGAAAAAGTTTGCTTGAGAAAAACTGCACTCAGACAGAGATTAATGTAAAGCAAAGAGTGTAAATTCAGTTTATGTGTACAGCTTCAGTCAAAGCAGCTATAAAGAGCAGTAAGTGGCCGAACCATCCAGACCAGACAACTTATCTTGAGCAGACCAACACTATAAATGGCTCCAGCCAGCTAATGGCCCCAAATTTGGAGGGAAGACTTATGGGTATTTATAATTTCCAAGATTTTGCTTTTATGGAGGACCAGTCTAATACATCTCTAAAAAGTTTAGATATACAATTATATCACCAAGTATTGAAGAATCAATGCGGATGAGCAAAGCCAGATAATTTTGTAACAAACTTTTATTTTTAGTTGCCCGCAATTAACAAGGCAAAGCAGATTATGCTTATGTGCAGTTTTGAGATAAAGGAGGAAAATTACTACAGATAGTGATGGTACTTTTGTTATAGGTGATTTCATTACCATGCGATTCTTGTCATTCACACTTGGCTGTGAGGAATCAATGCTAAACCAGCACTTACTACGTTTGATAAATCAAATGCGTGATGTTCTGTAGTTTCTAAACCGATCAGATCAACGGAAAAGGGCATGTATTTGGTGGGTCCAGAACCCTAAGAATCGCGTACTAACGAAATCACCCGTAATGGATAGAGGAGACATCATGTCAACATCCATGCTCGACACAAGATATCCAATATTTCATGTTCTGAAACTCATTTGATGTCAAGTTGACATTGTCAACCAGCTTTGTCGACACTGCCCTTGTTAACTTGAAAAAGTTCCACAAGAGAAAAAGCTGCACTCAGACAGACATGAATGTAAGGCAAGGATTAATATGTTAATGGCACTGCCATGAAATTCGCGCAGCATTGTCATAGAACTACTGCATTATCTTCAACTTTCCATGCAGAAGCTAGGCCAATTTATCTTTTTAAAGGACTGGGCAAATGGCCAGATAGATAGAATAGATAGATAAGATCAGATCTATAGATAGATAGATAGATAGATAGGTGTCCAGTAAACCTGAAGATCTACCATGGAAACAACCTGCCTGTGATACTGTTTTGCATTCAATTCTATTAAAGATGATTATATTAGTACACTGCTGAAGAAACTGGGAAGTGATTCTAATACTGATGTATTGGGTTTTGACTCAAAGTTACTGTACTTATGTTCGACAAAAATTGCACCTATGCTATGTAAACTATTTAATGCTTCACTTGCTACTTGTACTGTACCAAATGATTGGAAAACAGCTTGTGTAACACCAGTATACAAAGGAAAAGGCGATATGATAGATAAAAATAACTATAGGCCCATTTCTCTAATAGCTCATATTTCCAAGATATTTGAAATTTGTGTTCATAAGCAATTACTGACGTATTTCCAGGATAACAACTTGATCAGTATAGATCAATCTGCCTACCTGAAGTTACATAATACCCAAACTTCCCTTCACCGAGTTTTGGATGATTGGATAGAAAATTTCTCTGTCAATACATTGACTGGAGTATGTTCCTTTGATATCAAAAAACGTTTTGATTCTATTGATCATGACCTTTTATTAAGAAAGATGCAATATTATGGTATTCAAAATGATGAGTTAGGTTGGTTTAAAGATTATCCGATGAACAGAAGCCAAGTGGTAAGATGTCATGGCTTTATTTCAGAAAAACGTTATGTCAATGTAGGTGTCCCACAAGGGTCTGTTCTCGGACCAATTTTGTTCATCATATTCATTAATGATATCAGCCAACATGTGTATGCTGGTACTGCCAACCTGTTTGCTGATGACACATTGATTTATTGTACAGGGAATGACTTAGTTGAAACTAAGACAAAACTACAAGAATGTGTTCGTGAAATTTCTAACTGGTATGAAAAGAACAATATAGTTATTAATGAAGATAAGTGCTGTTCGATATTGATTGGTCCGAAAAAGAAAAAGTGTAATATTGACTTTGATATTGTGATAAATGACCGTAGTGTGAAAAATGTGAAATCGATGAATTATTTAGGTTTGGAAATAGATGATGCTCTGACTTGGAACAATCATATTAATCATTTATGCAAATCTTTGTATCTCAAGACATCAAAATTTGCAAGGTTAAGTAAAACACTTTCAAAGGATATTTTAATCAAAATTTACAATTCTATGATACAGCCTACCATTGATTATGTTATTTCAGTCTGGGGTTGTACTAGTTTGAACAACATTAATAAGGTACAGCGACATCAAAATTATTGTGCAAGAATTATAGAAAATAATTTTGACTTCATTAATTATCGTGGTTTGAAATTAGTGAAAAAATTAGGATGGATGAATGTAATGGAGAGATATCAATATTTCCAAACCTTACTTATTTTCAAATGTATCCATGGTCTGGCTCCTTATTATTTAACAAATAATGTTATTATGGAAGCTGAAGTTAAAGAAAAAAGAACGAGAAAACACGGTATGGATCTTTACCTGCCAATTCCGGAAAGTGAATTCCATAAGAAAATGTTTTTTACAGAGGAGCCAGGTCATGGAACAGTCTTCCAAATAATTTGAAAGATTGTGACAATTTGGAACTATTCAAAAAACTTTTGAAACGTCATATAAAAGTGCAGCTCATGATTGATTTTTAAACAAACTGTGATATCTATTTATGTTTTTAGTAGTTTTTATATGTTGTTAATGACTTGTTTATTGTCTAAAAGTATTACATTGATTTTATTATTGTTAACTTAAAAGGACCCAGTTGTAAAACAGCCGAGGCTGAACTGGTCATCCTTTCGAAATATATTTGAAATAAAAAAATAAAAAAATAATAAAATAACAAAAATAGGTAGATAGATAGATAGATAGATAGATAGATAGATAGATATATAGATATATATATAGATAGATAGATAGATAGATAGATAGATAGATAGATAGCAGATCTGTGTTAAAAGTTGGATCTATTATGTTGAATTGTTGAATGTTGATGTTACATAACCTAGATCAATAAAACCATAGCTATTCAGAGATGGCTGTTTACTATTAGACTGTTACATAATTTGTTGATAGTTAATGAAGATTATGTAACCTTAATTGTTTAATGCTTTCTTATTTGGTGATCCATTTAAGTCATTAACTTTTATGTTGACTTTTAATTCTCAGTGACTTCTTATAATCAGGGGTATTGAAACAATTATTTCCAATGTTGATACACATGTTGATTTAAATCCCTGAAATATGTCATTGGAGGTTCTTATACGACAAGACTGAAATTTTAAAGCAATTTTGGAAGATATTAGAGGTATTTTAATTATTTACCAAACTGAACTCTGACTAAACTAATAGCTCCAGTTTTATGGCAACTACAGGCACTTCCTGTCCAGGCAGTCACTGTAGACAGAAGCAGCAAACAGAATGAGCTGTCCTAGTGGTAAGTGAGCTTCGCTCATGGCTGCCTTCGGCAGCCATGAGCTGCGCTCATATAAGATCAGTTTATGAACACAGCCTCAGTCACAGGAGCTTTATGTATAAGGAGGGTCTGGCTGAACCATCTATACCAGACAACTTATCTTGAGCAGACCAATGGTATATGGGTAGTTGGGTACACGCTCCAGTCAGCTAATTGCTGCAAATTGAAGGGAAGACTTTGGGGACCATTTATCACTGCCAAGCTTTCAAGGCTCAGCATATCTGTTGGAAGGAGTAGACTAATGCATCTGAACTAGGGATGCAAAGGCCGGGAAAATTTCGGAAATATTGGAAATTTTCCATGGAAAATTTCCGGGAATTTATTCTTGCGGGAATATTGGGAATTTTGGGAATTTTCAAATAAACTGCTTAAATCTTTATGTCATTGATCCTGTTAATAGTGGTCATTTGGATATCTGCCATTATCTTTTGATAGCCAGTATGGCAGTATATGGTCCTTAGGTCTTCCTGGACATCAAGGTTGCATATATATTATATTGGTCTGGCAACGAGGGTCAAATCCGTTACTATTTGTTCTCGAGTTGGAAATTTCAAAATCTTTTTAGGCAAAATTTTGCGATTTTTTTTTGCTTTGTAAAAATCTAAATTATTCTGTATTTACCAAAAGAAAGCTTGTTGAACAAGATATTTTTTGCGCAATCCTGTTCATTGAGGGACAGTGCTAAGGAAAAGTCAACCATAATCATGATAATAAACGGGCCATCACATGTTTTGAGCCCAGTTTTCAGATAGACTTTTTTTTTTTTGAAGTGGAGACCTGTGTAAAATTGCTGGAATTAATTGAAATTTATGAACCTGTTTGATTCCGAGGGATATTTGTGATTGGTTTAATTTCCACCAGAAGTCTAAAGCAGAGACCCAGAAGTGTTTGACTATGTTATACCATGTATATAGTGCATGGAGATATAGCCTATAGTCTACCACTTCTACGATTTTGACCACTGCTGCAAATGTAATCAGAATTGTACAAAATTTAGGAATCTAGTGCGTATAAAACTTCCTTCGCCAAACTGGTAAGGAGGTAATATCGGCAATTGTATGTGTCATCTTCTTAATCCCAATCACATCAGCAGAAAGCAACTGGTCTCAATTTGGATTTTCTTTACATCTTTGAAAGTCTCAAAGTCAAGTTTGTTGTTGTACACATATGAATTTATCACTCGATAATACACCAAGCAATACATATTGGCAACATGATGAAAGAGACAGACCTTAATTGTGAACATTTTGTAAATTTTTCAATATCTCGCTTGGTGGATGTCCTTTAGTTCAAAAGTGCAATTCTTGTTTGTCCTTACAGTTAGAAAAGTATTTTGTGTCTCAAGATGAGTTGCAAATAACCTCCATAATTTGCTGCATACATTTCAGACTTTGATGAAATAAGGTGTTCAGTGCAAACTCACAGCTTCAACAAGCTCACTTGTTATCCAATCCAGTTATATTCCCAGAAATTTCCCAAGTGATCGGATAAATTTCCGAATATTCCCAATGTTTCCGAATATTTCCGTAAATTCCCATAAATTTCCGAAAATGTCCATGGAAAATTTCCCTAACGAAAATTCCCGGGAATTTTGCATCCCTAATCTGAACTGAAGTACATATATATATACTTTGCACCAAACATTGGTAAATCAATGTTTATAGACCTATGTTGACAAAGTCGGACATGTTTTCTCTCTGAAATGCAGTTATGAATTATGCGCGACTAATAATAGTACCATAAGCCATTTCATTGATAAGAAGTGCATGGGCTGTATGATGGGTTATCCCAAAGTTCGAGCAACTGTTTAAAAAGTTTCTTCCAGGATGCAACTAGACAGACATTAATGTAAAGCAAAGAGTGTAAAATCAGCTTATGGACACCGCCTCAGTCACTAAAGCTATAAACAGCACTCTGAACCTTCCAGACCAGACAACTTATCTCGAGCAGACCAAAGTCACATTGCAAACGTGTGACACACTCCTCCAGCCAGCTAATAGACACAAATTGACGGGAAGACTTATGGGTCCATTTATCACTGCCAAGCCTTAATGTCTGTTTGAAGGACTAGTCTGAATCATCTGAACACTGAAGTAAATGACATAGGATAAGGATTGCACCTTAGTACCAACTGTAAATTAGTGTGAATATATTATGACATGCAATTATTTCCAAGCCAATGATAAAATAGATACATACATAGATCCATTGAGAAAAAAACACAGAGAGATAGATAGATCACACTAACTGAAAATGATTGATATCTTTATGTTATGTTACCGCCAATTTCATAATTGTGGACATTGAGCCTGATTTTTTTGGGACATGTTTTTAAATCACTTTTTTTTGTTTTGTTATAAATTTTAAGTCCTAGAAAAAGAAACACATTCAGGCTGAACGTTTACAATTATGAAAACGGATGTAAATGATCTTCATGAACAACAGTTTCTTGCTATCTTACATCAAAACAAAGCTTTCTTCTGCATCAGAGAGACTTTGTCAAAGACTGGTTATTTTATAATGGACTCAAAATATATCCTGATAGAGTTTCAATGCATTGGAGGCTGGGATTTTACATTACTGCTATTTCAATTAGTATGAGTTGCAAGACAAGTTTCCATGTAGTATTTTATCTTTGTTTGATTGGTCATCAACCAATTAGAGGTAGCTCAGAAAATACGTAGCAAGTTGTTTCAAGTTTCAAATTTCAAGTTTATTGGACCAAAAAGAACATATGGCAGGATGACACCTAAAAAATGTATTTGCCTTTTAACCTTCGATTTGATACAATAAATTTCAACATTATAATTAAAACAATTTAACTATATCTTAAAAAAATTAGAGAAAAAACGAGAGATAGAGAGAATGAAAAATTATATATCTTAAATATTTCATTTTGAAAATAAAAGAGAGTGGATGAGTGATGGCGCTTAAACTCCAAGTGTTATATATTCCCTTAATTAATTTAATACAAACAGGAAAATATCCTCAGAATCATTGTTGAACAACGGGCATGCGAAAGATCAATCAAAGTACTCTATTCTAACAATATTATAAATAGATCTACAGTGTAGCGTTGTATCTGTTATTATCATAAAGCCTGATATCTTAAACGTAGTGCAGCGTTGTGCCAGACCAAGGATAACTTTGTCCCCCTCACAGCATACAGGAGAACAGGGGTGACATGTGACAGGCAACATGAGTGCATAAACTATGCAGATTAGAGCATCATACATATTCTCTCAAGGATATCAGTGCTTGAATTATTGTTTGTTATTCACAATTCTTGCACAGCCAGATAGATGGCTACTATTGCAACTAGAACAACCATTACCATAACAATCATCCGGCATATAGGAGCTGACTGTCACATAGCCTACAACAGATCTTTTCTTTTCTTGCCTAATAAAGCAATGTGTCACGTGTGATGTAAACATTTCCGAATCCCCGGAGTGACTGAAACTGGCAGTGCTTATACAGTGTGTTGTGTGGGCTTTAGTTATGTTATGTAATTTTTTGCGCAAAGGAATGGTTTTTAAGTGATGTCATAATATAAAAATTTAACTTTTGACATGCAATATAAGACACATTATATGTATTTTAGAGAAATCCTGAGTTATTGTTGACAACAATTTGAGCATGCCTTGATGGCAACTTTATCTTGCATTATCATGAATGAAGAATTGCATGTTGTCTGCAACATCTCCAGAGGGTACACTTACTGCAACTAGATCTGTTAACACCATTTAGGTCGCATGCATGTGTGAATCTTCCTCAAGCAGCCATCAGGCACACATGGTACATTCCCTTTTATTTAATTTTCAATGTCGTATATCTTTAGGATACTGTATTCCTGTCCGTCAGCCTTGAAAAAATTCTAAACAGAGACTACAATTTCAAATGTTGTAAATATTTTGTCAGCCGCCATTTCTCTCTATGATCGATTCTATGGCATTACTTGACCTACTGGCAGAAACTTTAACGGAAGCCATTTCATTGATCAGAAGCTTTTTGTAAAACCCAAGAGATCAAAGGGTCTCAAATAGAAGCTCCCTTGTCAGGGTGAACTGAACTGACAGGTGAATAGAGGAATTAAGAGATTGAGCTGCTGTTAACCCTAAGATTAGGTCTAGAATAAAAGCTCCGATGGGTGAATTGAGTTATTAAGGACTTGGGTCACACTGATTAATGCCTTATAAATACAGTCTAACTGTACTTTTCCTGAAAAGCATAATCATTACCACATTTTCATCTGTCAGGTTTGAATGGCCAAATTGTTAATGAATCTATTAACAAACACATGAATTACAGGAAGTTAATTGCACCAGTAGCATACCCAGCAAGGGGGGCAGGGGGGCAAGTTGCCCCCCTGAAAAGATTTTGGGGAAATTTTTGCAGATATATTGCCCAAAATAGGGGAAAAATTGGGAAATGGTAAGAAAAATGGGGAAATGATAAGCAAAATAGGGAAATGGTAAGCAAAATGGGGAAATGACCAGAAATTGGGGGAAATGGTAGAGAATAATGGGGAAATTAATAAAAAAAAAGAAATTGAAAGAAAATGGGATCTGTAAAAATTTCATTAAGCTACTTCAAATTGAAAGGTCTGCCAAAAAAATTTGTCAGAACTTTTGGGACGCCCCTCTTATTTTGCCCTAGTTTCTCCTCTCCATCCCAAATCCCCTTACAACTACCTTTGACTCCTCACCACAACCTTATACCTTATAGATAACTCCATTAAGGCAGCTAACAGTGTAATTGCAATTAGCAAAGGAGCACACAATATCAAAGATATCCAACACAATGGGGAGAATGGAGTTTCATTGGTGTTGGTTCGACTTAAATTTAAAGTAGTTTTTACTTACTTAAGTGATTTGGGGTGAGCCAAAAGGTGTGAGAGAGTAAAGTAGTGGCTAATTCTTCCTTCTGGGGTAATCATACTTTATTTTGGGTTGTACTGTATTATTGGCAATGCCCTTTTTGACTAGGAAAAAGTTTCACATGAGAAAAATTGCACTGAGACAGACATTAAAGTGAAGCAAAGAGTATAAGTTCAGTTTCCTAGCCTCAGTCGCAGCAGCTATAAAGTGCACTCAGTGGCTGGACCATCCAGACCAGACAACTTATCTTGAGCAGACCAATGCTAAATGGATGGCATGCTCCAGCCAGCTACTGTAATAGACACAAATTGAAGGGAAGACTTATGGAACCATTTATCACTGCCAGGGCTTTATATTTGTGTGGAGGACCAGTCTGACACTTCTCAACCTGAAGTACATGTATAAACATTGCACTATTATATGTAATCCCTTGTAAATCCATGTAAATAGGCTGGTATGAACATGTGATCATTGATGTGATGAATAGATGGATAGATACAAAGGTAGATAGATGGACAGGTATTATGATTAGTGGCATATTTAGAGAGGTCAGAGAGCCATGGCCCACCTTCAGGCCCAAAATTAACATGGAAGAAATAGGAAACACCCTGGAGAACGCATATTCCCCACATGTTATTCGCCCTTACTACCCTCCCCCCCAAGCCATTTCTAGGTATGGCCCTAATTACGATACTATCTCACTTTTTCTTTGTGTCCAACATCAACTAGACAGCTTAGCAAAAAGCTAGTTCTTTAACAGGACTTGGCAAACTGATTGAAATTTTTCCTAAAGCCTTTACATGGATCCTAGTGTCTTTGCCAAAGTCTGGTTATTTTAAACCGGACTAAACAGATATCCTGATAGGAGTTTCAAAGCATTGGGGGCTGGAATTTCCTATTAAAAGACAAATATCTTTATACCTATACCTGGAAGAAGATGGGCTGAAGGGATGTTAGGATTGAGATCACTAATGTGTGACATATGGCTGGCAACATGACTGCATAAACAGTTCAGATTAATACATCATACATACTCCATCATGGATGATACTGCTTCTTGGTGAATAACCACTTCTGGCACCATCAGATAGATGGCTGCCAGAGCAACTGTTACCATGTCAATCATCCCCCTTCATAGAAGTGGTTGTCATATACAACCATGTGTCAAAGAAGAGCTTTTTATTTCTTTTTACCTGAAGCAATGTGTCATATTGGATGTAAACATTTCCGGAGACATGCAGTCTCTGAAACTGGTAGTGCTTATATTATACACAATGTTTTGTGAGCTTTGTTTACACTGTTAGGAAACAACCTCAACTACATGATGAGACAATTTTTGACGCATACTTGTATCAGTAATTGGTCCCATTTTGACTTGACTACTGTGATCGTGCATTATAAGAACCTTGTGTAAAAGGCCAGCTCATTTTTTTTTTACTGTATATCAGTTGCTTCATATTTTTTATGCATTTTGAACTGACAGAGATTGATATATTTAAGATGTATTAAAAAATAAGTTGAGTAGAAAATTGTTGGTTTTGTCATTATCTTAGTTTCTGTAAAACCTCTGTTCACAAGACGCAATATTTGTATGCTGTTGTTCAAGCAAAACAAGTCCATCTCACTCAGAAGCTGTTGGCTACATGTAATTCTGTAGCCATATCCTTGCCATCATTGCCTTTTCTGTATAACAACACCGAGCAGTTGGAGGCTGGTTGTAAGGAAGACTGCTCTCCCTGTAGGCTGTATTGTTATGGAGATTCCTTTTATTGCAAATTGGCTTTTTGCTTCCAGTTCTTTTCTTACTTAAGCATTGGTGCAGGACCTTTTTGGCCCATCACGGAGATTGATATTCGTCTCGGTACCTCCATAGATCTATGATTCTCCTTCTATATGCTTGGTAAATCTTCGGCCAAATCATCTTTGGTGCATTATTTTGTAGGTAAATAATAGAAAATTCCATCTTGGTCTCATTGATGCAGTAAGGCCAGACATAATTGATCTTTGGCTTCAAGGATCTTCTCGAGGCACCTTTTTCGGGTTGGTCGGTAGGACAAATAAAAAGCTGTTATCCCTGCTTTTCCTTTATAATTTACACTTCGATATATTGGAAAATTGGCATATCTTTGAATTGGCCTTTGACAATCAACTCAATTAGAATGAAATAGATTTTTTTTTGGCACAGGAGATCATAAATACACTAGTGAAAAGACCACAAAAGACCAAACAAAAGTGCTTGTATGGCAAGAAGTGAGTCATGTGTTGTCACAAAGATCGCCAGAGAAGAAGTCGCTATTGGTGCTAAAGGGCATCGCAGGGGTTCAACAAACACAGCCTCCAAGTGAAGACACTTGTAATGAAAAGGACATCAAAAGTTGTAAGCTAGTCATTGCAAGATGGTACAGCTTTCTTTTTCTGGTTCTCTTGCTACCAACAACATCTTGACGTCTGTGACAAAGTATAGTGATTAATAACTGATTATACCTCTTTCCTTGTGAGTCATTTAGGCAAAATATTTCTGTCATAAGTTTGGATTTATATAAGCCTGTAAGAAATTGTATGATAAACATACTTAACTAAACCTAAGTGCAGTAGAATATCATTTAACTGCATTAAAGAATACTACTCGTCTGTACTTTATCAAATAAATGTAATTGGGATCAGCAACATCACCATCCTGGCGTAGATAGGATCGCAGGCAAGGGCGCCTGTTGGGGTAATTTCATTATGTTGATGTAACTAAGTGTAGGAAAAAGAGGTAACATATCAAAGGGGGATACTCATGGGCAGGGGGCTAATCACATGGACACTCCTCTGCATGCAAATAAATTGTCTTGAGCAAGGTGGGATACAAATACTCTTGGGTCTCTTGTAGTCTCACTAGACAATCTTGATCTCGTTTACCCGTTACTTTAAGGGAATTAAGAAGACAAGTTGGTCGTAGCACTTTAGGAGATGAGATTATGGAGGGGAGAGACTATAACAAAGGACTACACCATGACGGATGGAGGCAAAACAGTAAAAGAGACCAATGGATGTACAGAGCAGTAATGCAGCTGCCAAGTAACATATATTCATCATTCAGATCATAAATTGTTGGTTTTAATTATAGTATTCTCTTCAAATTAACATTATTATGTATTTTTCATAATTAAGTGAGTTAAGTTGATCATAAGGCCTTAAATTACTCAAGGTGAGCCCTGCATTGCTTGAAATGTAAACAAAACAGGGCTGTTTCATGGCATGAAAAACTATTTGTTTACATATTTTCAAGGAAACAAACTTCATATATTGCTATTAGACTAGCAATCAGGTAAATTTTTCAACTGGAATGTGTTACACAATACATATGACTGAAATCTATCCATGGACACGGAAAAGTCTATTAAACATGCAGACTTACTAGCTTCAACTGAATATTTGATCATTTTGTCGTAATAATCTTAGCGTAATGAATCCTGTAGGCCCAAGTGTTAGACATCAGGTTCCTCCTGGGCATTCTAAAGAAAGCCTGAGTGACTTTTGACAGCAACAACTTATCGATGGTGAAAGTGCAAAACCTCGTAAGTAAAAAAAAGCTGTTTTTCAGAAATTGGAAAAAACTATGACAGATAATTTTTTATGGTAATGTTCATTTATATGCGAGTTAGGCTCTACGTGATTTACAGAAAGTGAGACCCTGTTTTAGCATAATTTTTTGTCATAGGTCATTGACTGTCACCGCTGAGCTTTTAGCTTCAGAGGTGTCTTCATTCTTTCCTCTTATAGGAAGTTTCCTCAAATCACCATGAACCTCAAGACCTTAATTCTGTAATGTCATTTATATTATTATTGTATAAAAGTAATGTAATATATTATATTATTGTGTAATGAGTTACAATGATAGCAACGGGGTAGAACTCACCCCATGTTTCCATGGCAACAGTTACCCTGGTGTTTCCGCGCAGCCGCAGAACACCCTAGTAGCAATCTCTGGGGGCAAGCTTGTTTGCCCAGCCAGAAGAGAGCCCGCTCCCGCTGAGGCAGCAGGGGGGCTACCTGTCTCCCTGACGCGGTGACGATTCGTCAGGTAAGGGTATTGTTGTTAGAGGTATGATCAAGGGTTTCTCTTAAAGGAACCTCAGGTCATGGTTGATTGAGATGGCATTTAGTTAATGATATGTGTAATTCGTTAAGATCGTTGTTTAATGTATTGATAAGTTGAATACCGTCTGTTCTTTGAATGATTCTTAATGTAACTGTCTATAAATTGAGTATTAAATGGATAAGTGAATCTAAACTGCCGAGCCTCTGGTATTTCTTGAGTAGGTGTTTCGTGGTGGCAAGTGCTAAGGTGTCTCCCGCAGGATCCCCGGTAATGAGTCCATCTACTCAGTAACATCAATTAGCTACCTCTGAGAGAGAGAGAACGATACATTTAGATGGCAAGGAGGAGAGTCCGGTCTGCGGCTTCTTGGCGCTTGTCTGCTATGTCACACTGCCTCTTGATTTACTATGTTTTTCAAATTTAAGAAATGGCCAACATATTAAGCTCTTGTAATATTGAATGTAAAGAATTAACAATGCTAACTTAGGTATTGACGGCATGTGTGGCACTGTAAAATCAGAACTCTATGAAATAGAACAGGAATCATTATTCATATCTATAAATGATCATACACAGCAACTCAATGTTTGATGTTTGTGCGATGCAAGATTCACATTTAGTGACGTTTCCTTCCGAAACACTAGCCTTGCAATGCTATGGGCCTATGGTTTCTTCGCATGAAGAAAGTCCACTTCCTTGATGTGCAAATTCGATTATGTCACAACTTCATATCATGCATAGCGGGTTCGCCAGCTATGGCTAGAGAGCATTGGTTCAACGCCATGCCATTAATCGCTGTTTTGGTCTCCTAATTAGCTATTGTTTTGCCATGTCGTCAATGATAGTTGATTTTTTCCTTCGTACGCATACAACACAGCATTAATGTTAAAGTTTGAAATGCAATGGGTAATTCAATTTTTAGTACGCTAGCCATGTTATCCCGCCTTAATTCACCTACTAGTATAGGGGGCGCAATATTCCTACCAGGTAGCTCAGGGGCTTCGCCCATATCTTTATTTGGTTACCTATTAGCTCATGTTCAGCTTCGATATGCCTGCCTCTCATCTTCCACACTTCTCACAACTTTACCTACACACCTCATCCAGACCCGGACCAGACAACGCACTCAAGTCTCTGGGGCATCTCTCGCATCATTAGGCCTTCCTTGCAACACAGCACATCTTCCAATACGGTAGGAGCTCATTTTGCAAACATTAATAGGAAAGGCACTTGATTCTTATTTCCTTAATTTATAATGTTTTCTTAGGCTATCTGTAATTTACTCTTATATTTTAACATTACATTAACAATATGTCTGTTTATTTCCAATCACATAGCATACTATTTAGATTTTCTATACACGGCACTTGAGGTCTGATAGCCTGGTCTCATGGCTACGCTGTTCTGCCTTCTTCTTTCCTCATTTTGCAACTTGAATATGTAACACTTCATTTTCTTTTCAAATTCAAAATCGCTATTGCCCGTCCGGCGAACATTCTAGAGAATTTGATTATCACATACTGATTGTCATTCCATCATTGTTATCTTGAATAACGGCATGCTCTTCTTCATTTATGCATGTTCCCATTCATTTATTGACGTTGTGCGCATTGATCATTGATAGTGTACCGTGTTGTATTTTGTTACATCGGGTCTACTGCTCTACTTTTACCTAGCCAATGTTAGTTATTTCCGTTTTCTTTCAATCAGGCTATCTAGTGAGTTTTTTTTTCTTATTGACTTGGAGGAACAAGTTGGCATTTCCTATTTCCTCCATGTCCAGTGACGTGTTACAGTTATTCCTGGATTCTATATATATATATTCAAAGCGAGACAAGTAATTACTTATTTCACTATCACTGATATTTCTTATCCCATATGGCTTTCAAGTTATATGTTAATTTCCTTATTTTTCGGGTCATTAGTTAACATGTGTTATGAGTTACACCCACGCTTATTGCAGGGAATCGCTGTGGCACATTTTGTAGCCTTTACTCTTATTTTGATTTTAGGCTCTCTTTTCATACGTACTCTCCCTCAAATTAGTTATATTTTTGCTCTAGTAAGTGCTAGTATGCACGGTACGCTTACTCTTCTTACCTCTATTTTCGCTCTGAATGTCTGTCCCGTTGACACAGCTGACACTTCAGCAGTGGTTACTTAAGTTCCGTTTGGAAGCTCAGACAGCGGTTGATGAGGGATATTTGTCTGCTCGTGCTTCTCGTTATATTAAACATCACACTCCTACTCTTCTCTTTAATAAATGGTTATTGTTGGCTGCCACTAATAAGAACACTCAATGGCATGTCTACGAGTCGATACTAGACCAGCTTGGCTATTTGTCTCTTCCCTTACCAGAACTTGCTCTGTTTCGTGAGGCTTCTTTTGCTCGTTATAAGACGTATTTGAGAAAACCTACCAATGTATGGCTTTACCCTCTTACCCTCATGATGTCAGAAACTGACTCATCCTCTGCTAGTACAAGTCAGGGCGATAAGGGACATCTTGATGTGACTGATATTTACACTGACACAGCACTTTCAGGTGAACAGCCTAATATCTCGGGCCAACACATTGCCCAACAACCAGATAAATCCTCATTGCCTGTTCCTTTACATGTAAAAGTTGGGGATATTGCTGACGGGTCCCGTGTTTCCACACCCTCTCATGATAGTTTAAAATCTCGTGAAGAATCACCTGGCCGACACGATTCTGATTCTGACGAGGAAAATTCACATCTTGCTCTTAAGATCGCTAGGGATAAAGCTGATAATTCCGATAAAAATAATTCTGCTGGCCATACCTTTGATAGTGATAACTCTGATAAACAGCCTTTTGATAGGGATAGATCCCCAGCTCTCTCTGATTCTGAACGTCAGGAACATCATTCTAATATTGCTGACATTCCCGCAAATTCTCATAGAGCTGAAACAGGTGAGGATAACTCTGCCTCTCAGGCTGGTCAATCTGACGCCTCTCTTATACATCAATTAGATTCTCAACAACCTGGTGCATCATCGTTTGCTAATACTAATCAGCAAACGCCTGTTTCACATTCATTTGATATTGACGGACAACCTGGTGCTGTTGCACAAACCCCTCCTGTTACGTCTACTGTGGACAACAGTGAACACCCCCAATCACCTCCTGTTTCTCCTGGTCATTCTCTACACGGCTCTGATACTCATCACCATCACACCCAGACGACAGTCCACGATCCTCCCCTCGACATCATACCCCTTCACGTGTGCCTGGATCAGAATTGAGCGACGACCAAATTCCTTCATTGGGAGGTCTCCGTCAACAGCATCAAGTCCCTCCTCCTGAGGACCCTTTTCTGCTTGATAACGTTTCTAATAACGCCTATCAAAACCAGGAATTCGACCAGTCTCTTAATAACCTTCAATTTAATCACCCTTATCAGGATCCTCCATCTCAACAACACCCCCCATCGTCCCCCCGGGCCACGCACAACAACCTCCCCCGCGGACCGTCACGTCGCCCAGCACCACCCGGCCTGCACCAGGACCCTCTTCCTTCACTGTACCCCCCGCCCCATCTAATACTTCTACTCAGAGAAGCCAGCCCGCATCCTTAACTTCTGCACAGACTTCTCTTACAAATACAGTTCAGTTTGCTACAGTCTCATATACTGTAAATACTATCACCAGACCACGTACAGCTAATACCACCACTCAAGTACTGTTCCCTTCTCACACTCCTCATTCTAGTCGTAAACCAGTTATAGGTTACACCGATCCCAGCCATCAGACACTTTTGCATCGCCTATCTGCTCAGTCTCCTTCTGGTTCCAATATGGCTTCAAACAACCAAAATCTGGGTGTTTCCACTCCTTCCAATTACAATGCCACATCGGGCGCCTTTTCTCATGCACCTGCAACTCGTACTGGTGATGAATTATTATTTGAACATGCTAATCAGCCCTCGCACTTTTCTCAACAGGTTACCCAGTCTCAACCCGTTTCAACTAACCAGACTTTCCAGGACCTCAATGACTTTGATCCCACTTTCAATAATCTTAATTCCCAGGCTAAATCTCAGCCACAAGACCTTACTGGCTTGCGCACATCTGTGCCCTACCCACCTTCTTATCAAGACACCAGAGATGCGTCTTATCGAGCTACTCAATCTATTCACGGTCCAATTTCTTCTTCCTTTCCTGTGTCTCGTTCAGGTTCCCTGCCTTCTTCTTTTTCTGCAGCAGCATTTAATACCCAAATGCCTGAAACACAGCCTAGAACTAAGCCTCTTAATTTTTCAGAGATGAAACCTCCAGTATTTAATGGAGAGTCTGATAGTTTGACACCACAGGCATGGATCACCAAATTCAAGGATCATGTCCAATTACATAATCTAAATGACCAGCAGATATTGCATCGCCTGCAGCTGTTCACTGAAGGACACGCTCGCAATTGGTGTAATGCTCTGAAGCCTATGACTTTGGCTAAACTTGAGAAGTTGTTCTTAGATAAATTTTCATTGCTAAGGAGTCGAGCATCTATCCTCGATGCTTTGTCTCAGAAACGTATCACCTATGGTGATAACGTTGGCAAATACTTGGATGAGATTAAGGAATTGGTGTCACGTTTAGGCCTACCTGAATCAGTTGTGGCCTTATACTTTCGTAAGGGATTGCCCCTGACCTTACAGCATTCTCTCCAGTTAATTGATGATAACAAACCTCTTGATGAATTAATTCCAATAGTCCAAAGCATTATGGAGCGCAAAGTTATCGCTCAGCACGTTGATGTCACTAAAATCCCTAGTTCAAAATTCGATACAGGTAATTCGCAGTCAACTTTGCTCACTTTACAGGAATCTATGGGCGCTCTGAATCAATCTCTGCAGCAATTGCCTCAAATACTCGCACCTCGAGATGTTTCCATGGATGACACTCAACCCCAATATGTCTCTCAGCAAATGCCTTATGGTCAATCTTCCTTTTCTGGTCTTACTTGCTTCCGTTGTGGACTCCGAGGTCATATAGCTACTCATTGTCGCAGATTCATTCCTAACCAGCAATATAGTCTACCAACATCTTCTGATTACCAGTCTGCCGGACGTTCATACAATCGTGATAATTCTACAAACAATGCCTTCACTCAACGGTATAATCGACCTAGCAGACCCTTTCCTAATAGGTTCGGTAACTCGCACAGGAATCTTCCAGCCAATGGATTTTCTAATTCAAACAGATCTGGTAACAATAGACTATTCTCCCAGAATAACCAGAACTTTAATAATCAGCATGGCAATACAAATCCTGCGCAACAGCAGTATAACAGTAATGCCCCTAATAACTCACATGTTCAGTACCCTAATGGCATTAGAACTGCTTACCGCTCTCAGAGCGCTGGCCCTTTCCCTCGTAATCAACGACCACCACCTCAGAATCGTTCACAGGGACCACCACATCAGCAACCACGACGCAACGGATCATTCTGACTGTGCTCAGATACAGCCGTGTCTCGTCCTAACTCAACAACTGCCAACACTTTAGATTCTCACCACCTTTCTCCTATCGAATCTAATGATCTTACCACCTCTGCTCCCTCTGAAACTTTTATTTTTCATGATTTTCCTGATTCAAATGTAATTGTTGGGGACGACTTCCCTGACATTTTGTACGCGGTACTTCAGCCTCCTATTCCTCTTACTCCTTTATCTATCAAGATTCATGATTGCAACTTTATTCCATCACTTTTGCCCGATGGCACTAAATTCTTTACCTTGTTTGATACTGGCAGCTCACACAATTTGGTTAGCACGTCTCTTATCAAACGTAGTCCCTTTTTGCAGGGCCTTCCTCGCGTTGATGCAGAGCCAATCAAGCTTATGGTCGGCAATGGTTCTTCTATTTCTATTTCTCAATTTATCTATTTTGTCATACAGTTCGGTGAGTGTAAAGTTCCCATTAAGACCTTTATTATCGATGTGGCTTCACCAATTGATTGTGTTATGGGCTTGGACGCTCAAATTAGATATAAATGTGTTTTTCGTTCAGCAGAATCACGCATGGATATTTCTGTCGACCAAATTTTACTCGTAGTACATAAGTCAACCACTATAACACCTAATACATCCTGCGATGTGCCAGTTCGAGTTAATCATTTGGCACAATATTTTAATGGTCCATTTGAGGTTAACATATCTCGCATTATCTCTGAGAAGAATTACAAGGCACTTGTCGATTTACGCAGTGGCTTTGGTTCAATCAGAATTAATAATGTAGATTCTGAGGATATACATTTGCCTGCTGATATCATTCTAGGAGCACTAGTTATGGATATCCCGTTTACAACGGCACCTTCTGTGGTCCAACAGCCAGATACTAAATCTGTTGATGATAATTTACTTGATAACACTAATTATGTCATCATAGATAACGGCCCTAATGCTATTTCTCAGCTTTCATACCCAGATTATGATGCTATGGATCCTGACACCCGTGCTCAAACTGACTACGTAATTATCCATGGCTTCAACCTGACGATCCAACTCTACGCATGACTGAATTCGATATAGTTAATCAGCAATTGAAGCTCGATAAGTGTGCACTTCAGCCTAACGACGTAGATAAACTCCGTGAGATAATTTTATCGCACACTCCAGCTTTTAGCTTATATGGTCAGATAGGAACCATCACCCGATATGTTTGTGATATCACCCAACAGCTTATCACTGATTGTTCTTTTAAAGCACGCCCTTATATCACTTCCCAAGCTGATATCGCCTACGTACGTAAACAGGTACAGAAGCTTTTACAACTGGGAATTTTCAAGAAGGAACTCACACAAGCTACCAGTGCACTATTCTTAGTCCGCAAATCACGCACGGACGAAAATCCCCGCTTGGTCGGAGATATGCATTCTGTCAACAAAGCCTTTCAGCTTTTGCAGAGACCTTGTGCTAATATTGATTCCTTTAAGCAGCAAATGGGCAGTCGTCCTTTTCGTTTCGCTACGGCCATTGATTTAAAACAGGCATTTTTTGCATGTCAAGTAACTCCTCAGTCTCGTCAGTACCTCGGCGTCGTTACATTCTATAACGCAGAGTCCATTACTGCCATCTTTTAGCTAATTCCCCCCATGTAAGGCTAACGCACGTATCTTTGTCAGAGGTAGCTAATTGAGTAGATGGACTCATTACCGGGGATCCTGCGGGAGACACCCTAGCACTTGCCACCACGAAACACCTACTCAAGAAATACCAGAGGCTCGACAGTTTAGATTTACTTATCCATTTAATACACAATCTATAGACAGTTACATTAAGAGTCATTCAAAGAACAGACGGTATTCAACTTATCAATACATTAAACAACGATCTTAACCAATTACATATACTATTAACTAAATACCTTCTCAATCAACCATGACCTATAGCTCCTTTATGAGGAACCCTAATGATCATACCTCTCACAACAGTACCCCTACCTGACGATCCATCACTGCGCCAGGGAGACAGAGACCCAGCTGCCATCTTGGCAGTGCCTAGCTCTCTTCTGGCTGGGCAAACAAGCTTGCCCCCAGAGATTGACACTAGGGTGCTCTGCAGCTGCGCAGAGGCACCAGGGTAGCCGTTGCCATGGAAACATGGGGTGAGTTCTACCCCGTTGCTATCATTGTAGCTCATTACACAATAATATAATATATTACATTACTTTTATACAATAATAATATAAATGACATTATAGAATTAAGATCTTGAGGTTCATGGTGATTTGAGGAAAGTTCCTATAAGAGGAAAGAATGAAGACACCTCTGAAGCTAAAAGCTCAGCGGTGACATCCCGACCGATCGAGGATTTTTTTTATAAGATGGTTTTTCTCCGGCTTGAAGAAAACATCATTTAACTTACAATGGAATATGGATTACATTTGTTTAATACTAAATTAACATATACTATGCCTAATAATGTAACTTTCATTGAAAAGCAAAGGTATTTCCTTTCAAAGATAGAAGCCTGAATGCTTCATGCTGATTAACAGAACGATGTAAAGACTTGTAAATAGATTTGTGTAACTATTGAGAGGATTGTTAATCGACTTTGTACATGATACCAATTTAGGTACGGACAGAGGAAACGCGTCTCATTGCACCTGAAATTTGTGAGTGCTTTAATGAAAGTTGTGGTGACATCAGGATGATGTAACCACTACCACCGGGCAGGCGGTAGGGGGGAAAAGTTTTAAGATAAAATCGGGCGTGTGCAATAAGCCCATGAAAGACAATTCCGAAAAAAAAAAAAATTTTGAAAGGGAAGCAAGAATACGACTTGCATCCGTGAAAGGAGAGGAACTGAATGACAGTTCTTCTAATGGTGTCAATGAGATGCTGAAAGGGGAGCTCAGATAGGAAAGTGAAAACTAAATTTTAATGATTGACAGAAAAGGACAAGTTATTCTTATGACCTATTTGCCAAATTTTGCAATTTTTATGAATCGTTGGTTCGTAGGCCAACGTTATTTTTGGAAATAGAGCCGCTAATTACATGGCTCCTCAGCAAAAGAGACTCAAGCACCAGGCGAGTCAAGTAGCCGTTTTTATCAAGGGCAGTTACGGGTATCATCCCTTGCGTGTCATTGGATATGCATAGAGCTAAACCAAAAGCATGAAGTGCATTAAGACAGGACAGCCTTATAAGTTTAAATGGGCTGGTATGTCCGATACCCTAAACTACAAAAGTAAGCAAGTAAAATGACATATAAGCGATAAGCGATTTTAAAAGCAACAATTAAATCATAAACTAAATGTAGTCGAATCACGAATATCAACAATAACATGGATTAAAGTGACAATTATTAATTTAAAAGCGACAAGTAGCGGAATAATAATCAAAATGATGAAACAACAGTCCAGTATGGAGATAAAGAAGTCAATAGTGGACTATGGTTTCGTAGAACTTGTTACGTACACTCTAAACATTTCCAATAAACTGTAGGCATAAGGCGTGCAGAGAATTAAAACAATGCTAAAATAGGTAAACAGTATACTGGTACAGTGAAGCAATATTGAAAACACATGTACATACTAATACACCTGAGGAAACTTGTATAAGAAAGCTGGCATGCACAATGCATAGACCAGAATAATTATCAAATGAGATTAAAACATAAGCTTAAAATAAGATACAGATGTGTGAAGCGAGATCAGGTGTTTACAGAAATGGTTCAGTGCAAGAGTTGACCTGTGACAACAATTCGTGAACATGTGGAGACATTGCTAATAATTAACAGTGCATATTGATTTTGTTGATGTATAAATGTCTAATGAGCGATGCATAGTCCACAATACGAGTGAGAGTCAGTTCATGATGTGAAAGATAACATTATTCATACATATGCGGACAATATGATCATAAATTTAAAACTCTTAATAATACGAAAAATGCATTAGAGGCTAGCATTAAAGTTGCGAGAGAAAATTATTTCAAATCTAAATTATTGCAAATTTAAATAACAATTTAAATAACATGTATTTAGTACTGGAGTTGTCATGGGCATAGTTCGTGTGTTAAGTTCTGGACAATAAATTGGGGCTTATGCGAGAACATCAAAGGGGAAAAGGGCGTTGATAGGGCACTGCGAGCGATACCAACGCACTGGACGTGGTAACCGTGAAGAGCGCTGGACTTCGGGGGCGTAACGGACGAATGTGGCCCGGCTGGGCAAGACGATGGGAGCAGCACAGGACCAGGTAACAGCATAGTCAGTGTGACACAGATACGACAAACGACGTGGCATGGCGACTTCCTGTGCCGACATGGAGCCCAAAGCAGTAGTTGTTATGACTCGTTTGTCACAACTTTTATGTGTGTATGCAGACATTCCCGATATTGGGTGGACCCGGGTGGGTCATGGAAATGAAGACGTCGTCATGAGTCTTTGGTCATGCACTTTCTGAGATCACAATGTTTATTTTGTTCTGTGTGCGAGCACAACTTTGTGCGAGAACGCTAGGGGATGCGTGGTGAGGAAACTCTTCTGAACTAGACACAATCCATATTAGTGTCTGTCGACGGTAACCGATGTCAGGGGCAATCCATATTAGCCACCTGAATAAGCTAGTTACCCAGAGGAAAAGAGTGTCATTAAGAAGATGCATGCCGGAAGCGAGCTGGGACAATCCATATTAGTCACCAACTAAAAATGAGGCCATGCTCTTCAAGCACGATTGTTCGTTGATGCTTGCTGTAGAAACAGAGGCAATCCATATTAGCCGACTGTTAAGAAGCCAAGCAGGAGATGACATCACCCATATCAGCATACAATGTGAGCTTATTTGCGAATGGTGACATGCGCGACGAAGACTGCACAATGCCAAGCCAGACACATAAGTTCAAAGAAAGTTCTGCAGTAACGTAGCCCCATGCTGGAACCAGGTCAAGGCAACGATATGCCTGCCGTGGTTACGACGGAAATGGAGTGAAACGGAATGTTCACACTGGTGGTCGCCCCGAAATGGTGCCCTCTTCATATTGCCATGAGATGATTACAGGAACTTGGCCGACTCGGAGTGGTCGCACGTCCTGTTGAAGCGTGGTCCCATGCGCAATCATGGTGCCCAATTAGAGGTGGTGCCCAATCAACTGACTTCCCGATGTCTACCATGTGTGTCTCATGATAGGATGCCCATGACAGTAGATGTGACAATGGAAGGCACAGGAACTGTAAAGACTCTCTCAGATCAAAGATTAGAGAACATATGCATCGAATGTCTCCGTGATCACAGGTTGCCACAAGCAATCTCGCACTGATGATGGCTGTCCAGTTGGACCAACGACTCATGATCAAAGAGACATTCCCGCAAATTATGTAACAACACAGCATTAAATGTAATTTTGAACGCAATAAAATGAGCAAGGAGCTCTCGACTCTTAGCAAACTATTCGTGATGAAAGGCACTCGATAAAGGAGAAATAAATAAAGTAAAAATGAACTAGAGTGGAAAAGGCAATGAGATAAGGGTATAAATGAGTATAAATTGGGATTGATGTATCATCATGCTGATCAGCTCCCCAAGATCAAAATGAATCATATCAATTGCGAGACATAGATGCAACAGTTTTGGCATAATTAATGACTGCCATTAAAGAAATAATTTGATAGTAAAATTCAATAGTTCATTAATATAAGAAAATATAGGTGTGGTATTAAAGTATATAACTGACTAAAAGTTGTAGAGTCATTAGGTAAATCAGGTAATACCATAACTATTAACTAAAAGGGTGGTGAGAAAAACGTGATAAAAGAAATTGAGATATATAGTGTGCAAAATTTATCAATCAGGTCAATGTACTCCATGCAAAACGAATATAATTATCAGTATTCAAATAAGTATCAATGGAAATAAGTATTCAGAACACCTAGGCAACATGAGTTTTCCAACCACTCTCCCTATCATATTAAAGAATGCCGCGTATGTCAACAGAAAATGCAAGAGATGTACTCTAAGATCATACTGAATTACTGAAATCGAAAGACTCGACCAGACCCGAAAATATAACAATGACCGTCAAAGAAATGTAAGTTAATAAAGTTCTTTCCCTCAATTACACGCGTGTAAGAAAAACTGGGAGTATAATTACTGTGAACTTATCTCAATATAACACAACTCGATACTTCATCAACAATACTCAATGCCTATAGAAATTCCCAGTTTACTAATTAGTAAACGTATATGCAAATTGGTGGTCCTAAATGACCGGTAAATGACTCGACTGAAAAAGGTAGTTACAAAATATTGTAAGCTGTATGTAGGGCTGCCGCCTCTGTACGGGTGTAAAGATTAGAGCAGGTAAATTAAGGTTTTACTGGCTCCGTAGAAGCTTGGCCCAGTGGGATGGGCGAAAATGTTGCGGCAGGGGTTGCGCCATAATAGTTGCTGACAAACAACAAGAAACTACTTCCCACAGTAGCATCAATGAGGTTGGCAACAAGGTGAGGCGCCACCTGCCAGGCCACCGCGGTGTCATACCTATCTATGGACATTAAGTGGTCGGCCGACCGGATTAAGGTAAAAGGGAGTCATTTACAAAAAAAAAAAAAATTCTCTTTCCCCGAAATGCGAAGCGATGCTACAATCACTGGGTGAGCAAAATCCACAGAAACGCATTGAAAAATTTTGTGCTAAGTTTAAACTCACGGCCACATCACCGGAACACATGAAACTCACGACCACATCGTCGGAACACATTAAACTCACGGCCACACCGCCGGAACACATGAAATAGCACAAGATATCCCCAAATTATGGTCGGGCTCCCAGTCCGACAGGCAGAGAACTTGCAACGTATTGAGATACTTACTCGACATAATATGTTGCACAATGATTATAAGAAAAGATGCTCAAAGATAATACTCGATCAGAGCAGTATAATAATGCTCAATCAAAGCAGTACCTACATGTCATGACGGGAAAGTGGTGGATTATTTGTAAGAAAACACTCATCAACAAATGCGTATAACACTTCTCAATTGGCAAGATATTTGACGGCTAATATCTGCAATAAACGACACTCACGACAAAAGCAGAAATGCAGAAAAAGAAACTAGTCATTAAAATTCAAGTAAAATGGAATATCTACAAAATGCAGAATGGAATATGTACAAAATGCTAATGATACGAACGCAGTAAATTTAACAAAATTAATTCAACAAGTGTTGCCCAGTGTCAAAATGACGTTATCCAAAGGAAAAATAATGTCACCATGAAACAATCCCATCATAAAATAGTCTCATTATAAAATAGTCTCACCATAAAAATAGCTGCGGAACTCAAAAGTAATCAAGAATAACATGAAAGACGATTTCAATGCTTAAAAGACAATTGGATTTGCTTAAGGAAAGATCATGATGGATCTTTGTCGAGATACTTCCATTACTGAAATGTCCATTCAAATGGTAGTCACAATCTGTTATCTCTGGTTATGTACTAGAAGTAATTGGTAATTAGGTTCTGGGCCAAAAGTTAATTGAGAAGTGGCTACTGGTCATATAGGTAATTAGCACGTCATGTGACTGCTGGAAGCTGATCTTCTAACCACATAGGCCTATCTTCCTAATTCTGTTATTTAACATTACATAATTCTATACAAACCTATCAAAATATTAATTTAATTATTCACAAATTAATAAGAAAACCATGCATAAAAGGTAAGAAAGAGTAATTATAACACATACATTTACACTATTAGGATATCATATCAACCGTTATGGATGGCATAATGGTCAAATCTGGTGAAATCTTTTGTCATGGTCTGATTTGGATATTATGTATACACAGCCATTGCATCCATTAAAGATGTCTATCGTTTGTATTATGAATAGTGATTTCAAAATGATGAGTTTTAATAGCACAGGAATGGCTCCTGACAAAATAGACTTCATTAAATGTATGACTGACGAGCATAAGCCAGATGTATTGTTGCTACAAGAAACGTGGCTAATTGATTCGAGGAAAAATGCAGTTTTGAGAAGTAATAATGATGAATATGTGGCTGCTGATGGTGTTTGGTGACGATAAAATGATAAGTCATTAAAGTATTACATTAAGTAGGGAAACAAGTCCCAAGAATTGCTGTCAGGCCGTTGAAGAAACCGGAATCAACAATCATTAAACTGGTGGCACGTGTATATTTATGGAGCCATGCAGTAGTACGGCCATTGTACGATGTTTGATTCATTTAAGTATTAGGTTTATATGAACTGAGCCAAAATTATGCAGCTGTCCAACAAGGCATTGTGGCACTGTGGCATTGTGGGATTAATCGGCCTACAGACAAGGACATAGTACCCAGACGTCCATAATACGAATCACTGATGACTACAAGTTAATCCTGGATTGGTTATGAAAATGAAAGATGAGACCTTAAAAGAAGTCCAAGTTTCTGAGTATTTAGGAATCAGACTTGATCAGGACTTGTCATGGAATTCGTACGTCAACAAACTGTGTACATCTCTCGGTTACAAAATAAGTAAGTTATCTCGTGTAGGACAAATTGTATCATTTAGTGTTTTAAATAAGATATATATTTCATGTATCCAACCTGTCATTGATTACGCTATAAGTTCTTAGGGATTCACTTGTAAATATAATATTGATAGAGTACAAAGGCTTCAAAATTCTGCTGCGCGCATTGTTTCAGGCAATTTCAATTATGTAAATTCTAGGGGTATTGATATTGTTAAGTCATTGAATTGGATGAATGTTTGTCAGCGAAGAAATAACTTCACAATTCTTTTGGTGTTTAAATGTCTCGTAGGAAGTGCACCTGAATATCTTTCAGATAAATTTATGTTATATTGTGACATTGATCAACCCTACGCTTTAAGATCTGCCGATGGAATGAATCTGATTGTGCCATATATGAACTCCTCTCATTTTAAATCCTCTTTTTCTTATAATTGTGCTATTTTGTGGAATGGACTCCCTGCAGAGATACAGATGATCACAGAATGGAGGCTTTTAAGAGACGTTTAAGGACTTTTATTCTTCTATGATTTTTTGAGGATTTTATGCTTTCCATGATTTTATTGTATATATTTGTACATAGTTTTTATTAATGCGTAATTTTTGTTTTTTATACATCAGGGGCAATTTTAAAAAACAGAATTGTCTGATATTGTCATCCTGAATAAAGATATTTAATAATAATAATTGCTGAAGCCAATGTGCTGTACACACATTTTCCATTTGGCGCAGGAACTACACAGGTTGGGCCCTTGGTCAACTCGGCCCAATGTGATTTGTTTAACTATCAGTCACAAAGGTCATCGGGTGCAAAATGGGTCCTGGATTAACTAAATAGGTGCACGTTAGAGACTAGGATAAGGGAGCATTGGCTGGATTGCAGCGATGAAAGTGCGACCCGTGCCAAAAGAAAGTAACATCTTTCATGTTATAAAAGCAGAATTTCATAGTATTGCTGCAAAGATATAAGTAGATTTCCAGAATTTAAGAATGTTCAGGTCATCATATGAATAAAGTTTACTTTACGCTGTAAATACTTTGGTTTTGTGATGTGGCATTGAACTTAAGGATATGTATCCTTTATTGTTAAAAGATGCTATATTATATGATATCCAATTTAATAGACTGTGGTTGATATGATGTTGCTCTCTTGTATATATATATAAAGATAATGTGATATTATATAAAAAATAGTTATTATCAGTAGATATAGTAGTAGTGTGTTAGTAGTAGGACTTGTTCCTGTTTTACCTGGACCATGGTCTCCATGAAGTAGGCTTTATATGTCACTAAACTTATTGAAATATCACCAGTTCCAAGCAATGCCACCAATATCATTTCACAATCAATAAATGTGTATTGGTAGCTCATTGGTTGAGAATTTGGAATTATGATCGAATATTTCAAATCGTGGAGAAACAATTAGTAGTTGGTATGCTAGTAAGACAAAGACAATACCGTGTGGTAATGCGGTGCGGCACCGAAGAGAAAGCCAGGCACCCCGAACACTGTTCGGACAGAGCCAGATTCAATCATACTACAATATGCAAATTGACCAAGGTCAAAATGCAAAAAGAAAAAGGTAGAAAGATCGCTGTCCTGCCCGGCAGTTTCAGGACGGTGTCATTGTCATATGCCGACTAGTAAGGAAATGTCCGCTGAATCAAAGGTTGATACAATTTTGAAAGAATGAACTGCTACTAGAAATGATTAAAACAACGTTGCCAAGAAAGTCAGGTTTTAAAGTTGCCCTGAATGATAAATTATTTAGCTAAATATGGATGCCTTTCTGTGTATTATAACATAAACCTGTGATCATTAATATTTACAACTAATTTTCTATAGCATCACTTTGATAACATCATTATTTAGTTATTTATTTTCTTTTTTCTTGATAGTGCTTCCAACCTCCAGCACATCCATCATAGATGACGTCACAAAGACCATTGTTTCCAGTTTATTGTTATAAGTTAACAAATTCTTACAATGTAGATGACGTCACAAAGTTTATAGCCAGCTCAACTGTTCATTTTTTCCGTGCGTACCCGAAATAAATCTAGGGGTCATTTAGTGCATTTATTGGTCATTTCAAAAGGAGAAATTATTGTACACTTGAGATATTTTACACACTCAGCAACATGAGCCAGATACACCAGAAAATGCAAAAATTTGATAAACTTTTGGTTCAATCTTAACCCATCATTCGGGGTTACTTTAAATGTTGTATTCATGGGATTGTATTGTACTCTTGAATTTGCATTGTACTCCTGAATTTGTATTGTACTCTTGAATTTGTATTGTACTCTTGAATTTTGATTGCTTCTTTTGGATGTTTTTAGGTACTAGCTGTGATCTGGGTAATTCTTTGGTATACATGTTAAGAGAATTATGATGTAATTATGATGTAACAATCATACTGTAATGATTATTGATTGTAGCTTTATGAAGTTAGATAATTCTGTGTTTAGAATTAAGTGGGAGTGTTAAGAATGTGTAATTCCAACACAAGGTGGCATCGTAGTAGTCCTGTACTCTGAGGACCTAAGGCCCTCTAGTGAGTATTTTTGTACAGTACCATCAAAGGATGTTCAACTGGAAACACATGAGTTTACTCTTTTATATTTCAAACTGGAATATTGATTAAATAACAAGAGGCTAACATTGTAATTGATGAAATATATAGAGTTCCTGGAACTAATGAAGTTGATTGATATTAATTGCTATTAATCTATCTGTACTAAAGTTAGGGACCAGAACAAAAGATCACTATTGGTACAGACCGAAATGTGGACCTTGTGAAGATGAATTCTCACATAAATACACAGAAGTATATATTTAACAGAAAAACAGATATACAGCAATGAAGGAGAAAAGCCACATTACAGTATAGGCGTGATTTGATTACAAATTGTAAAAGCATACATGCAATTATTTGTTCAAGTTTAGCTATTTTTATTATAACACGCATTGGCCTTATTAAAGAAGTAACATGGCTAACAATTTCTCAAAAGAGCTCAAATTTGTAATTGTATTCATGGTGATGCTTCTTATTACTCAGCAAATGTTCTACTTCATTACCCCAGTTGTGATACTGCTGCAGTTGATCATATTTGACTTTTGTAACCAACTGTGTACACTGCATTTCACTCGAATGCACCTCAATGTGTAGTGTTGTGTATCCCCAACGTATAGTGGTGGGTACCCTACATACTGCAGTATAGTAGGCCTAGCTGCTTTTACTTCATTGTGCCATATCTCTGGTCAATCAAATCATACACAAGGTGGCAGCACCCATCTTGACCATATGACTGTTTTTGTTAAGGTCTCCGCCTAACGGATATCCAACACAACCTCAGGGTGCTGCATAGATTTCTTGTTTAGTTATGCATTAATAATTTGTGAGTGTGTGTTTCCTAGTTGTTTCTAAGTGTTCATGAATTATGTATATATGTTATTTGTACTCCATACCGCAGTTGTGGTGAAGAGTTGGTGGAATTGGATAAAGATTTTAGTAACTTATTTTTGCACTTTCTCAATACCTGGAATTAATTTATTAGTAGTTTATTGCAGGCTACAACAGTACAACACTATCCACACACACACAATGCAAAACATAATCACTGATTGTGTGCAGCAATGCTTATACATAGCCAATGAAAATCTTAATGAAATAATTATTATAGATTTCTACCCTAAATATCTGACTTGATGGATCATGATTAGGCTGCAGAGTTTGCTTCTTTATAGAATAAAAGTTACATTTGGGTTTTTTATAAATCATCAGGTTGCAAAATAAGTATTATAACGCTGTCTTAATTAGCCATTTTAAGCAGTCTTATATAAGTCATCGATTTATCGCATAGGGCGTTTTGATTGAGTATGATAATAATGCTTTCTTTGTGAAGCCGTGCATTGCCGACAATATTATTTTAGTAAGCCTGATATTGCAATTATTGAAAGTCTGTTAACAGTATATATAACAAAAAGAAAAGAACTGGTGTAAAAGTATACTTATGTTTAATTGTCAAATGTCATAATAGGCCTAACTGGTCAAGTCATTATTTGTTTTTGATAAATCAATATAGGCCTACATGTACTGTAATGGAAATTTATAAAGTCATTTTTGTATATTTTTATAGGATAGTAAAGTAATTGAATAGGCCTATATGTTACCCCAGAAAATGTATAGATGATAAATCTTGTGTTAGCAACTTGTGAAACATTATTTGATTTTCCCCTATATGCTTTGAAATACTTCTCTACATGTATTATTGTTAATTACAAAGGCATGTATTGTTTTAAATATGTCTAAAGTCAATGCACAGTGAACTATTCTTATCTGGTTTAGCTTGTGACCCACAATACATAGTTTATAAGTGATAAATCTAAACATTTGGGTGTAAAATGCTCCCAAATATATATGTTTGCCATGTTTAAAAAAAAAGGGGTACAGTAGCATACATGTTGTTGGACCTTTGTGGTTGCTAGGGGAGAGAGAAGGGTAAAACACACAAAGTTGCCTGGCCATGCTTGTCTGGGCAGCTATGCTGTCTGGCCTGGCTGCCTGTGTCATGCTCCCCTCCCTAAAATTAAGTAGTAGCAATTTACTCTACTGGTTATTTTAATTTCTCTTGATTTATGAGTTGTGTGTCCCTGTGTGTTGAGTTTACTTTAAAGGGTCATGAAGCTAGTTATGTTGTGATCAATTAAATAAAATTGTTGAGGTATGGCTTATCGATGGACCTAAAATAGTGAAACTAAACTGCCAGAAACTCCGGTGAAATAAGCAGGTGAGACAAAAAAAAAAAATGTGGAGGGTTTGGCGGAAATAAACAGGTGGGGCTAGAATGTTAAGTGGTTGATGGAAAGGTGCATTAAGGTAAAGTGTAAACTGGAAAGGTGTGCCCCTCAGATTTTGCACAGAAAGCAGAAATGGAAGTGAAGGCGTGGTGGCTCACTCGGCTCGTGCCGTCTCAGGATGAACGACACAAACATATGACTAAGCACTGAAGAACTGGTGGTACAGAATAGTGGGTTTAGTCTAAACACAGACCAAGAAGATAAACACGAGAAGGTTTATTTCAAGTAGGGTTGATGAAAAGGAATGTTCAACTTACTGGGTCTGATAAACAGAAAGGAAAAATGAAGGTGTGCCATTCTCGTGAAAAGGTGAACATAAAGTGGATTAATGGAATCGTATTAGAGTGGTCCCTGGGGAGGTACTTTTGTTTATGTAAGCAGATTCTGAAAAGTCTGCAAATTCTTTTGCTGAAAGGTTATAGAGTAGCTCTAGGTATGTCTATGGCTTACAGTAAGGAAGAGAGGTCGCTATCCCTCACCAAGTTATCGACTTTGCCACAAGTGTGAGCTTTGGTTTTAGAGCCCGGAGTCACTGAGTTCAGGCATCATGACCTGACTTGGGTGCTTGATGACTTGACTTTAACAATTTTCATGACTTGGTAATTTGCCATGACTTGAGTATTTCATGACTTGACTTAACTGACTTCCAAATAAAGGTCTATTTGTCTTGCTTTCAAAGTTAAACCACGACTGGACATCAAAGTACAGGCCTATGCAGACTATAGAGTAATGTCATTAGTTAAAATTTTGAATAAACAGACACATAATATAGAAAGAAAATATATATATCTTTTAAAAGTTGTCAATTTATTTCATTCCCTTTACCAGACAGCATTATCCTTATGTCAAGCACTCTCAAGTATAGAGTTTGAATCCCTGTGTTTCTACTTGATGATGTAATCATTCTAGCTGTATTCTGCACAATTTAGTGATGTTGAATATGGTATTGTACATATGTATATTGTAATTGTACAAATTTTATGTATCTCTAAAATGTCTTATTTTTGATTATTAAAGTTATTTGTACATTGTCTTCCGTAATACTAATGAAAAGAAATATGCAGATGCCTGTGGAAAATATTAAAGAGGAAACCCGTAAATATTGAAAACAGCCAGCATAGTTTTATAGGACTGTTGAGAGTGGATGTATTGAGAGAAGGAAAACAGTTTGTTGAAAAATATGAAAAGGTAATATCATGGAAAGGGAGTGAAGGATAAACATTCAGAAAGAATGGGTAAACACTGGATATTATCTGAAGTGGCCAGAATATTGGCACAGGATAGTGGCAGGCACATTCACGTTGCAAAACAATATAGCCTATAGGCCCAAAATACACACTACACGAGAAGCAAATTATGGAGCAATATAAGCAATAGAAAAGGGTTCTTCAAAATAAATAAAATATTAGCAATTTATGCGTGGTAATCTGAATTATGTCTTAATAAGAAAAATAGATAGATTATTTTGAGACCAGCAAAAATATTT
The DNA here is from genome assembly GCA_026936325.1 of Platynereis dumerilii. Lineage (NCBI taxonomy): Eukaryota > Metazoa > Annelida > Polychaeta > Phyllodocida > Nereididae > Platynereis > Platynereis dumerilii. Next base: position 70,808 of record JAPTHN010000233.1, on the reverse strand, counting down.
GCTATATGCTATATTGGATAAAATATTATGATTCTAATATCTGAGGTATAGCTGTGATGCTTTTGAATGCTTAAATGATTTAAATGATATTACTTGGGCTTAATATATAAAAGGAGTAGCTGTATGTTTCCAGAGTTTCCGCATACTATAGGAAAGAAAATGCTAGATGATATGTAATCGGTATGAATTCTTGACCTCATTGACCCATTCTAAACGGCACGCCAAATAGAAATGGTTTTGCCTACTAAACATGTGTATGGGACTATCAATGTGATGAGGAATATTGAAACAACTAAAAGGGCTAGTAGAATTATAGAACAGATACCTGATCCATGGTAGTGTACGATAAACAGATCTCTCTCGTTGCCATGACAACATGAGCAACGTGGTTGGCTACTTGAATTGTAGGCAGTTCTGCACTTAGGAAAAATCCTAGCGATATGCTAAGGAAAAGATCTTTTCAGTAAAAGTGTGTAAAGGATGCATGGCTTGGTCTTAAAAAGATCACTGGCATAACTAAGACAGCAAAATCGATCGTGGTTGATGATGTAAAACAACATTGTAATGACTTGTGAAAATTTTTACTCAAGGTTGGATGTTTATGACTTCAGAGACGAATGTTTAGATACACTTGAGAATATTAGACAAATGTGCGGTGACAAGGTTATTAAAAATGTAAGTGATGTACTTCAAAGCTTCTCAAAATTAACAATTAACATTCATAAAGCTGGTGGTCCGGACAAGCTGAGTGGCAGGGTGCTGAAGTTAGGAAAAAGCTGTTCCAACAATGTGGAAAGTCTCAGAAATAATTCCACTTCCCAAAAAACCACAACCTAAAATACTCAATGATTTTAGGCCAGTAGCACTAACTTCGGTAGACATGAAATGCTTGGAAAAGGTTGTCCACATGTACACGATGATCTTATTATAAATGATGAAGTTGTAGAAAGAGTGGCGGAGTACAAATACTTAGGGACCATAATTGATTGTAAATTAAACTTTGAAACAAATGTTAACGCCATCTATAAGAAGGCCAATTCAAGGATGTTCTTTGTAAGAAAACTGTACAATTTACATGTAGATAATACAGTAGTTGAACTTTTTTTATTCAAAATAATTTTAAGTTTAAAACTGATAACAATGTTGTCCAAAATGGTTGTGTCGCAAACTATATACAGGGCCTTCATTGTATGGAATAGTCTGCCAGAGGTACTTAAAACTGTGGTAGTCTTGATGTTTTGAAATACAGGACAAGAATTGCTTTAATTAAATTGTTTTTATGTACTATATCTGTTTATAGCTGTTATGAGCTATATAAAAAACGATTCTATTGAGTGTGTTTTACCATGTAAAATATATTCTAAATGGAAATGAAAAAAAAAACTATTAATTGAATCCAAACTATATGCCTTATTATCGTAAGAAAACAAACATCATCTCTGGCTGTTTATGGTGAAACCAGCAGGTCCCCACTACATGTTTAGACAAAAAGGCTGGAACTGTCAATAGACCGATCCAGTCGCACTGCCAACCAAAAGGGGTAGCCTATCAGAGGGCTCCCTGCAGTCACGTGACGAAATGATTAATAGGCGTTCTTGTACCCCACCAGGACATTCGGGCAAACAAACCCCATACCAGGGTGTTTAGCATTGAATGAATGGGGAAATAAGCTAGTTTTTAACTGCATATTTACAGGGTATAAAATTTATGTAGCTGTTCAAAAATTTGCAGTGATCAACAAGAGATGTCCAGGTACAATGCTGCTGTGATGTCATTGGGCAAATAAAATTGAGGTTAAAGTTTCAGTCCACAGTTTGACCTTCTGCAGGCCTGTGGCCTATAGTATGTGAACTTAGGTGATGTAAAGGATGTTAAGGCATGCATAGGCAGCCATAGGCTAGAACACCAGACTATATATTAGTAAGTATAAGCCTACTTGAGTCAACATTTCAACTGAACAGAAAGTACTACCCTTTTTTCAGGTGGTTCGTTTTTCATTAACTTCAGAGATGCTAAGGCATACATCTTTCAGACATTACCAAGTATCTTAATTTAGTTACATGTCAAGTATATCAAAGAGTTAGACAAAAATACAACCACATTTGTTAAGACATTGCTTCAACTTCAATATGATTATACAGAGTCATTTATAGATCGAAGGCATTGAACGATCATGCAGATAGTATATATATAGGGATATATGTATGGCATTATAATTAATTTATCATTAATTATGCAATTGCTGATTTTCATGGCCGATATAGCAATACGTATTTTGTGTTCCCAACCGAACTTTCATATATATATAGAAGCTTAATGAAAATTAAAAATTACGTAGAACATGCAACAGAATGTGTCTTCATTACATGATCTAACCTGTTTCAAACTTGTTTCTTCATTGATTCATGGAAATATGCATAGCCTTTCATTTATATATGATCATGATTGCAGGCATGTGGTCTAGTCTATCTAACTAACTTAGACAATATAAATGTATTAACTTAGCTTACAGTATGCTCATAAATGTGAACATAAAAAGATAAAATCCACTGGTATTAGTGCATTTTGCATTGGCCATTTGGGGTAACTCAGGGTTGTTTGTTCGAGCGAAGGGGGTAACCAGGGCCTGGTAGGGGTGGGAGGAGCTTCACCCTCAGAATGGATCGGTCTATTATCGAATGAGATCAGAAAATGCACCAGATGTTAGTCTATGAAGGAGATGTCTACAAATTCAGAAAGATACTCATACTAACAGGGCTAATGAAACTACTTGGTTCAGATATATTTAATAAATATATATCATTAATGTGACTAAAGATCTTGCTGAACCTGATGCTGTATCAAATATGCCTGTTGCTGATGTTATTAAGCATTATGCGAATCATAAATTATAAGGAACCAAAACATTGCATTTAAAACTGGTGACTCTTTAATCGAAAGTATAGTAATTCTATGTATCATTTTGTAGTCTGAATGATTCTATACGACATGAAAAGTTGTTAAAGCGAGCTCTTCGATATGTATATAATGATTTCTCTTCTGAATATAAAATTTTACTTTTAAAAGCCAATAGAAAATCACTCTATTTGAGAAGTATGCATGATATTGTGTTTTGAATGATGAACATGAAATAGAACAAGAGATTAGAGACATATATAAATATCCAATTTGATGCATGTTTTTCTTGTAAATAATGATCAAATATGAAATATCAAGCATGTATCAATTAATATATAAATTAGTTAACTGGGGTGTCTGTTGCTTATGTCTTATATATATATATATAATTACTCATAATTTTCTTAATAAGCTGAAATGGCTATTTATTTATGATCAGTATAAGTGGTGTGTGTGTATTTCATTGACTGTTATCTATATTAATTGGTGTGCAACCTTCACATCATTTTATAACTATTTATTTTATTTTGATTTTGGGACCTAATTTGCATTTGGTTTAATCTTTAAAGTACCATTACTGGTATACGTCTGTAACAGTATGCATACCTGAATTTAACTACTTATAACATGTATATAATCAATTTTATGTATTTAGTTAATGGTATATATAATTAATGCTATTATATATATATTATTTAACTTTTTGAATTACAAATGACACATTTAGCAATTGTGATAGGGCCAACACAAGTTAGTTATAGCTCTTATATCAAGTGGATATGGTAACACCAACAACTGCCCTCAGCCTGCGTAACAAAATCGATGGTACTTCAAAACTGCAGACTGGGTGGCGACATTGTTAGCAACCTGGTCTGTAAACGAAAATATTGCCTGAAAATGAGGAAGTCAGCTCCAAGGTCACGGGGTCAGATCTCGACTAAAGAGCACTCCAATGCAACAAACCAATACTGGATATTATAGCAATATTACTTGTAACTATTGATATTATGTTGAAAGTTGATATTATAAAATAGTACTTTCTTCCCTAACTAGCAGTTATCACTGGTCGATGCCAGTTCCTACAAATAAGAGCTAATGTTAATGCGAAATGGAAAGAAAACTAAACAGTGTAACTGAAGTGTGCGCAGGGTGGGAATCGAACACAGGACCCAGGGACTGGCAATAGGGTGCACCTCAACCGGGGTCTGGTTCATAAATCTGCCAACACAAATGATTCCAACAATCTCCTTGATGATAAAGTCAACATATAAATGAACACTTTTCTTAAAGAGGAAAACGCATCGAAAAATTGGAAAAATGCATCGCTAAAATATGCAATTTTCTACACGAAAAGAAACTCTGTACAAAATGTAACAGCTCGAAATTGCGTAAGTCACTCGTCACTCAGACCATTGGAAAAGCTCTGATTGATAGCGTAATAGGCAAACAGATAGAATGACAACGAAGAGATAGATAGCATCTCTCTGAAGATATTGCCACAATGACTCCGAAAGCACAATTCAGAAACTGATAATCAATTGAGCAATAAATGGTTGGTTGTCATTAGCTGCTGCAAGCTTGGAATAAGGATAAAAATCAGCCGTACTGACTCATAATTAGTACTTTTTGAAAGGTAGTATTTGATGAATTGCCGCCCATACTAAAATTGATGTGAATCAAAGCGTATCCCTTACCGTATGACAACAAAATCAGATCCACAACCCAAAATTAACATGGAATTTTGAAAATATTCCCTGCTTTCGGTGAATTGCAACATGTAACAAGAAATTATGTCTCAAAAGAAGCATAGCCTTCGTAAAAATTCAATTTGGATATGTGATTAATTTGAAATTGCCAGAAAATTAATAAATGCTCTACAAATGTAGGTCCTTCTCTTAACTCAGGAAATACCTCCTCTTACCTCTTGAAATTAATTTAAGTTATTATACAATTAAAGTTGAAACAATACATCACACAACATTCCCGCATTTGCCTGTAATTTGATGTATTCAGCATGAAGGTGGAAGCTTCCCCAAAATCATTAATGAAATATGTGGTGCCAGCGACGTTTTATCATTGTCCATCATGCAAAATGTGATATTACAAGGACATTTGTCATGTTACAATTAAGATGACCCGTTAGTTAACCATCATACGGATATTATCAAGGTTAAGAGATGTTTTACACAAAAATATACGAAACACAATGATACAAAATATGCCAGCCACAGGGAACAAGACAACAAGTCAGCAGAAAACGAAATAACAAGTCAACATAAAAGAGAAACAGGGCCTAAATGCATAGCAGCTGGTAGCATAGAGGTGGTGTCCCTTAAATTATTAAGACATGTGACTGCAGGTGAAGGGAGGCGATCAAGGTAGTGTGTGCAGATTGTAATTACCCAGGAAACAGAAGGATGTACCTATGCAAAGAATGGTCCTGCAAGGCCACAGTCTGGAGTAGAAGGGGGGGGGGTGGGGAAACAAGCAAAGTTGGCTGGCTATGATTGACTTGGGCAGGCTAGCTACCCTGCCTAGCTGCCTGTGACATGGCCCCCCATTCCCACTGCCAGAGTAACAACCAATGTACTTTTTACTGGATGTATTGGAAACCAAAGTTAAGAACATATATGAAGTTTAAAGAATATGTTTATATAAGAAATAGAAAACGAAGATCATTAATTACACAAATTAGATTAGGAATTCTCCCTATAAATAGAACAGAGCTCTTGTGCAAAGTGATGGGACTAATATCCAACTTTAACAATCTCAATCAAACGCAAAAATCTAAACTGATTATGTCAGAAAAAGGACCGGAAATAATACAAGCCCCAGGTTCCTACCTAAACAAAATTATGGGATAATAGAAAAAGCAAATGAATAAACAATTCCTTAGCCTAGAAATAGGAGCCACCCTATCTGTTGAGCTGATAAGTGCTCTGCTGAATTGATGATTGCTAAAACTGTAAATGTGCCTCTGCACTTGGCAGGACGTCATGGCATGTACATTGAGCGGTTACCGCTAGTGCGTGCCAGAAGCCATTGCTATATGACGACATGAACGGTAAAAACCCATTGACATTTGCAAATTTTTATGCTATGCCTCAGTGCCAAGCGTGACCATTAATCAAAAGACACACCTGTTCTCCCTGCACTCTAGTATAACTTTGGCCTATGCTATTGAAAGCGAAAGAATGGAAAAATATAAAATTGTGCAAGAAACTGCAAAATTTGCTTTAGCAATATAGCACGTCAGATGTAGCAAGTGCTTAAATAATGAATTCAACCAATACCTCATTAATGCTCATAAGTCTCAGAATCTACTGCTGCTTCAAAATTGCCACACTACTTTTTTTTTTACATAATTTAAAACCGTACCACTGCACAAACCATTCATATACCACAAGACAATGAGACAAAATCAGACTATCTCTTCTGAATCAATTTTGAGAGTAAAACTGCTACACACAGTTTCAATGGCATCAAGAAATATATAAAATTATCACCATAAACACCTATGACCGTGAATGCGATCTGCCAACACCAATACCAATGTATGCACACACGTAAAATACAAATGTCATGATGCATATTTAAAATGAGAAGGTAATAGAATAGCAGGAAAGGGGAGTTGAGGACATTTGAGCAATATACGAGTTCCAATGAAAATAGAAATATTTAGATGCAACAGATTCCATGCTATTGAAAGGCGGATAAAATTACTGGTCAGGCAAAAATTTTTTTGAAAAGTTAATTAATAGAGTTGCATCATAGTCATAAAGGAAAGTCAAACAATGTGGTCAGAAAAAGGACCAGATTGCCGAACTTTAAATTAGTGCAAAGGAAAGGAAATGATAGGAATGACATAAAATTTCATGAAAAGATCCTAGTAAGTAATTAAAATAATCGAGTGCCTTTCTCACCATCAATCTGCCAATAAGAGAGCCCTTACCCGAAATGAAATGAGAGATGTGCTGTGCTGAAGTGAATGTCTGAAGATGCGAGAGATGCCCAGAGACTTGAGTGCGCCGCTGAGTCCAGGTCTGGATGAGTTGTGAGGTAAAGTTGTGAGAAGTGTGGAGGATGAGATACAGGTATATCGATACTTAAGAAAATAATTAATCGGACTACGTTTGTAGTTATCTACTAAGCAAAGAAAATTTCCAAGATCTGGTATTGCTAAAATTTTGAATAAGAAATTTTGAATAAGTACTAAAATTTTGAATAAGAAATTTTGAATAAGCATAGTAAATCAAGAGACAGTGTGACACAGCAGACAAGCGCCAAGAAGCCGCAGACCGGTTTCTCTCACCATGCCATCTTTTAGCTAATTCCCCCCATGTAAGGCTAACGCACGTATCTTTGTCAGAGGTAGCTAATTGAGTAGATGGACTCATTACCGGGGATCCTGCGGGAGACACCCTAGCACTTGCCACCACGAAACACCTACTCAAGAAATACCAGAGGCTCGACAGTTTAGATTTACTTATCCATTTAATACACAATCTATAGACAGTTACATTAAGAGTCATTCAAAGAACAGACGGTATTCAACTTATCAATACATTAAACAACGATCTTAACCAATTACATATACTATTAACTAAATACCTTCTCAATCAACCATGACCTATAGCTCCTTTATGAGGAACCCTAATGATCATACCTCTCACAACAGTACCCCTACCTGACGATCCATCACTGCGCCAGGGAGACAGAGACCCAGCTGCCATCTTGGCAGTGCCTAGCTCTCTTCTGGCTGGGCAAACAAGCTTGCCCCCAGAGATTGACACTAGGGTGCTCTGCAGCTGCGCAGAGGCACCAGGGTAGCCGTTGCCATGGAAACATGGGGTGAGTTCTACCCCGTTGCTATCATTGTAGCTCATTACACAATAATATAATATATTACATTACTTTTATACAATAATAATATAAATGACATTATAGAATTAAGATCTTGAGGTTCATGGTGATTTGAGGAAAGTTCCTATAAGAGGAAAGAATGAAGACACCTCTGAAGCTAAAAGCTCAGCGGTGACATTACCTATACTAGATTGCCGATGGGATATATCAATTCGGGGGCGCTATTCGCTGAAATAATGACTTTAATCACTGAAGAATTGCCACGAACTTATGCAGAATGTGTTTACAACTATTATGATGATTATTTGCTTCTTAGTGAATCCTCTGAGGAGCACCTCGCTCTTATTGATGCTGTTCTTGCCCTTTTTCATAAACATGGCCTGGTCCTTAACTTGGCTAAGTGTTCTTTTGCCTCTAATTCTACTTTCCAATTCCTTGGCTTTGATGTTGATTTACAGGGACCTAACGGACCTACTTTGCGTATTAGACAGTCTAGAATTGATGCTATTATGAACTTGCAGGTTCCTCAAACTAGAAAACAGATAAAATCATTCTTAGGCTCAATTCAATTCATTTCTTCGTTTATACCATCTTATCAAAAGACAGCTGAACCTTTGACGCGCCTGTTGCGCAAAGCTAACGAATTTCTTTGGACTGATGAACAACAGGTCGCCTGGGATGCCATTAAGAAAATTCTTACATCCCCACCTATTTTGTCATTCCCAAGACCTGAAGGTGAAATGATCCTGGTGTCTGATGCATCCAGAACCGCCTCCGGTGCAGCTCTTTATCAGTTACAATCTAATGGTGCTGATGATCCACCTAAGAGAGTTTTGTTAGGTTATGCTAGTCGATTACATGGTCATATTGCTACCCATAATTATAGTATATCGGAATTAGAAATGCTCTCAATTTACTTTGCTGTCCAATCATTTAAAATTTTTTTAGCTGGACGTGGTAGGTTTACAATTCTGACGGACCATGCCCCTATTGCTCAAATTCTTAAATCTTCCAGTCATTTTGTAACACCTCGCATAGCAAAATTCTATTGGAAATTACAAGATTACCCTTATCGAATTTATTATGTAAAACCAACCACTACTGAGTTGAAATTAGTTGATATGTTATCTCGTCATCATAACACCCAATGGCCAGCAGATGCTGAACCCATTATTCCAATAGCAGTGGCTGACAAAGATAGGAGCATTAATGACGAAGAGCAACATTCTTATTATAATTTCCTGGATACCAATACTCATCCCCTTTTGACATCTCGTCAAACTTACTATGAGAACCTCTATGCCAACTTTTCGGGCTATTCTCTATTTTGTGTTACAACAAGGGCCCAGGCCAAGGAACACTCAGATAATGATATCTCCCGCCCTACCTCACAGCCCACAAAGGCTACGAAACCACTGTCACACCTTACCAGTGAATGTACCCATACCACTGGACCAGTCTTACCTATTACCGAAATGAAATACAAGACCATCGATAGTAATCAACCTACTATCTTGACTAAAATGCCTCATCAAGCTGACTTAGAACCAGCTATTCGTAAATACATCACAGATGCATTTCATTACGTCAAGATACCTCATGATAGAGTCCAGCTTATAAATGCTCAAAAGCAGGATTTGTATTTGGGACCGGTTTATAACTTCATAGCACATAGCACGTTACCAACTAGTAAGCAAGTGGCAAATCAGGCAGTTGTATTATCTAATCATTTTGCTTTAATCGATTCACTTTTATTCTATGTTCAATCTAGTCCTAAAAGACATGACGTCATTCTTAAATTGGCTATTCCTAACATCTATATTTTCGACATCATTGAATTCTTTCACTTAAATTTGGGTGCTCATGTAAAATCTAATAAATTGTATGATGTCATTACATCGAATTTTCATATTAAGAATCTGATGAAATACATTTTAGATTACGCTAGGACATGTTTGATTTGCCAACGCTCGTCTCAGGTTATTGAAACAAATAAGCAAAGGGAATTCGTTCCTAGACTGCTTACTGATTGTACTCCCTTTGTGCATATACATTTTGATATCAAAACCTTTCCCCATGCTACTGCTCAAATTATTCATTGTCTCATCCTACAAGATATTTTCTCCGTTATGTCGTGGCGATTCCGTTACGTAGTAGAAAAGCTGATGAGATAGCCAAGAAATTTATTGAGCATTTTTGTTTGCCATACATGATACCTCATAGGGTAACTTGTGATAAAGAAGCTTCTTTCGTTGGTAAAATTATGACAGCAGTGTTTAAGTCGTTGAATGTTCAGGTTCACCTTGTCCCTACAATGATACATTCAAGCAATATGGCTGAAAGGGCTATTCAATCTGTTTCGAACCTATTGTTAACTATGATAGAGTATAAGTATTCTCAATGGCCTTCCCTTATTCCATATGCTTGTAAAACTTATAATTCGTTGCCTCACGCAGTTACCAAATATTCTCCTAATTTCCTTGTTTTCCTTAGAGAAGACCGCAATCTTGTAGATATTAATCCTGAGGCTCTTTCTGTGGTTGCTACTTCTTATGATCAGTACGTGTCTTCCATTAGAGAGAAATTGCGATTTGTTAGACAACAAGCTGTAGTTTCTCATAATAAAATTAAGATTAGACAGACACAGCAACACGCAAAGCGTATGCCAAAACTACATTCATTTAAAGAAGGAGACCTTGTCTTATTACTGGCACCTAAATACACCGGGGTGCAATATTCCACCAAATTAAGCATTAAGCTTATTGGGCCATTGTATATTGCATCAGAGCCACTTTTGAATCAATTTTTGTTTAAGACAATTGACGACCGCACTCTACCAGGTCTATTTCATATAGGTAGATTGAAGCATTGTATGGTTCGTTCTAAGAATGGTTCACCAATTTATAACCAGCAACAATTGCGCATTCAAATTCTGTCTGAAAATCTCAAGATTGATGATGTGGCTGCAGCCACTATGCAATTACACAGTGACGAACCTCAAGGGCCTCCATTACCAGTCTCTACCCCAGCCCCACAGGTCAAGCCTGGGCCTTTGTCCCAATCATTGCTTGATTCCAATGACCTTTCACATCCTTCGCACCAATTACCCCAGCCTTCTTATAGTATGTCTATTTCTAATCCTGACGCTCTTCTTTTATATTTTAAATCTCGGCAAGATGATACTCAACCAGGCCCTGGGTCTGCACTTCATGAATGGCCCTGTACTCTCGATGATGACAGTACAGTCACCTCAACAATAACATCAGCCCGTTGGCGTGACGGTCATCTCCAAGTATATATCAACTATCCATCTCAGATATCATGTGTATCTGATTGGCATTTTGTATTTCAGGAATATGGTCTGTTTCCATTGTTCGACTGCATTTCGAACCTGCGACCTACAGGCCGACCTTTCTTCCCTATGACCCAACTTATTTAACAGTTACAGATGATAGGCCACCGATAAGGGTTTTTGTCTATCTATTGCAGCCCTCCAATAGTACTTGATACATGTGAGGGGAACCTTCTCCTCTTCTTATGCGATAGCTTGGCCGTGGTGGTTTGAGGACTGCGACCTTACTCCTCTCTGATCCCACCTGATACTTACCCTATTGATCACTTACTATGTCCAAGCAATTAGTGGTTTTAGACTAAACACAGACAAGGTGCATTAGGCTTACACAGAAAAGCTTTCACAGGAACCTAACAATTCTGCATATATTACTGAGCTTTATCTGCAATTTTCACCCTTCACTTACATCTACCCACAGGGATCAGATGTGCCCTTTTGCAGAACTTCTGTGATGATAATTTTATTGTGGTAGAATATTGTATAGTAACCTCTGAGAATTAAGTCTTATTTTCAATATAATATTTATCCTATTATACCAGAGCTCAGTCTTATAGCAAAGTCAATATTTTCGAGAAGGATAGCGACCTCTCTTCCTTCCTGTAAGTCATAGACATACCTAGAACTACTCTATAACCTTTTAGCAAAGAATTTGCAGACTTTTCAGAATCTGTTTATATAAATAAAACCATCTCCCCAGGGAGTACTCTAAAACGTTTCCACTGCTCTCTTTTCACAGGAATGGCACACCTTCGACAGTTTATTCACCCCTCCTTCTAAAGTTGCTATTTTTACTTTCTATTTATCAGATTTAGTAAGCTGAAACGTTTTCCTAGCCACCCCTACTTGAAAAACGCCTTCCCCATACTTCTCATGTTTACTTAAGCTAAACTTACTGCAGTTTCGTTTGTCCATTTGCCAGACGATACTTCATGTCCTGCATTTTACCTCCTCCATGTGTTTACCCAACACGACACATCATTTCTTCCAGAACACATATCTGTTTCAGACACACACTTTATAGTGTCTCACCAGTCACCTTCGCGGTATGTGAATAACACACCAGTCAGACTCCTCAATCAACACTCCTTGCATAGTCGACTGTAGTCGTTGTTATTTGTGATGTTACCTTGTGTTGGAATTACACTTCCTTAATAGTAATTGCACAATTAAAAACCTGACTTAGATATTAAAAATCAAATATCAGAGTAAGCTTCAAAGACAAAATAACGACTATAAATTGCTTTATGTATCATCAATGTTAAATGGCTGCAATGATTGTTGTTTCCAGTAAAGTTCTTAATTAGCATTTCTGCATGTTTCCACATGCTGCCACATATGGTCTCATGAACGTCAAGCATTTCTTCCATAATTCCTTATCTACAACTTATGTCATTGTCCCCCAGGCTTTCATTTCAAACATGCCTTTGCAATAATACCTAACTAACGCCGCGCGGTCTGATGCAGTCTCAACTTTGCCTAATGAACAGGTGCTTGCATCACTTTCCTGGTCTGTTTGCAACTGATCTTTCCTTACGGCATATCAAGCCATATGGCGAAGTCAATAACCATAGACACATATCAATACACACAGTTGCCACTGCACATGAATAGGTGCACAAAGTCCATTATGACCAACAAATGTCAGGAACGAGCACCGACTCATATGTATTCCTCGAATGACGATATCCAGCACGTTGCAGGTATAGCGCTGCCTCCATCGTCATTATCACAGGTGATAGTTAATGATAATTAATGATAACTTCTTAGCATCGACGCAGAACAAATGAGTCATTTGCACACAAGAATGATCTCCTAAAATTCGCATCATAAAACCATGGATGCATTGGGCTATTCTTTCTTGTTTTCTCAAGGCTTATACGATGCACTCATCATTCTTCCTTGTCTCAGCTTTTGAGTACATAATGCATTGTCATCGTCTGGATTTCCTCCAGCCACGCATGGCTTGGTCATCGTCCAAAAATTTCTTGTGCACTATTAACAAGACCTTAGCCTCCAAACATCATCAAGTGAAATATCCCCTTCATAAAGCTTCACTATGGCATTCTTCCATAGTTCTCCATTCAGTGATCTCTGACAATGATTCCCTTTTGGACCTGCCAGACAGGGCGGCAGTCATCCTACAGTACTTTCATCTTGTCTTTTGTCAATTTGATAATAGTAGTGGGACTGGATCCGACTTTGTCCAATCAGTGATTGAAGTGCCTGGTGAGTCCTTTGGCAATCACACCGTTTCTTCCTTTTGCGGTATTGTCCTTGTTCTGATTGGATTACAGATTCACTATCCTTTTGAATCGAATGCTTCCAAACTTCCCAATAAAACAGGTGAACAACTCTCCACCGATATAATTCAAGCTCATGTTTGAGATCTTCAATTCTAGGTTCAAAGAGAAATAAAATGAAACAAGGCACTCAATATATAGACAATACTATATCGACCAAATGATAACAGAACCGTACAATAACAGTGTCAACTTAGCCTTATTAGTCCTACTCTGGAATCTCTGGATGGGACAACGTGCTTTTATTCCTCCACGTAAAACTTTTATCCTCACAAATCACAAATTTTCTTTCGTGCTGGCCATTCACAAATGTTCATGGTTACCAGCATACAAGAACAATATTCAGGTATTCTTTCCTCTTCATTACAAGGCTGACCATCGTGTTACCATTGTACATGAAGTACATCTTATGTCCTACCATTCAATAGATGCCTTATATTCCAATTCCATTTACAAGTCATTCTCTATATGAAGTTCATTGCAGTGTCCCTGCGATTCGAACCCGCGACCTCGCATATACCCTTTCTTCCTTCAAAATCAAAATCTTAACGTTAGTGTCCGGACGCGCTACCAATGTCGCCACCGAGTCCACTGACTTATAGCTCTTATAATTGGATTCAAAATTTACTTTACTTTTGCTTTCACATTCAGTGTTGTCATAAGCTGACAAATGCACGACGTTTATTATATCTTCTTAGCTCTTTTGATATCACATCGTCCAACCTGTTAGCATTAATTTCCTTTCTTTTCATATAAAACAATAATTACATTGTTACAGCACACCTATTTTTGCCACGTGCATGAATCATTACTCGCTATCTTCAGTGTCTATTCTTAGAACACTTTCTCAGTCTGAAATGAAAACGAGGCTCCCAGCCAGCTCAGCAGCATACATCGGTCACTAGAAGTCTTAAAAATATGCTGTTGGCCGGTTCGGCCTTGGTCTAGAGGTAAAGACATCATGTGTGAATTGTGACTAGGACTCTCGCAAGAGGAAGTTGACGTTCGTCGCTTCGAATCCCGTCGGGGACATGTCGCTCTGGACTGCTAATTTCCACAGCTCTCCTGGCATATCAGACATAAAGAAAATTACATCCACATTCACACAAGCAATGGCTCAGTGAGTTACGCTTGATGATAAAACACCTCCTATCCTCCAAAGTCCGAACCAGGCTTTTGTATTTGTTGCTTTGTCCTATTTATTTCTGTGAGAATGTGACAGAAGTTTTCCTTCTTTCATTTCCTTCACTTTCTCTCGTGTAACACGATTATTTGCATTAAGCTTCTTCCATAATAGAAAATAATGCAGTTCCATACAGAAAGATATTCTCTTACGAATAATAAAGATACAGGGAAATCGACAGGAATACCACCTGGCTCCTTTGTTGTTATGAGTTGTAGCTCTGGCAATTATGTCCATTTGCATATGGTATATCCACATGCATACCTTTAATAGTTCAATTAGAATTTCCGTTATCATAGACATGTCAATAAATCGGTAAACACAAGACTCAATTTAATTTTCCTTGAGTTACTTCAATGTGATCCTAGGTAATTCAAATACCATTGGACCATAATCCTATGACATCAGTGTCTTATTTTGGTACTCTGGTACCTACTCTCTTTTGCACAATATTGACCTTAGGTCAACAAACATATCTATAGATAAACTCATATAGATAGAAAAATGGGTAAATATATAGATAGGAACAGTTTGCAATGACAGCTGTGTAAATCGAAAAATCTTTTAAGTCAACCTGTGTATAGTGCATACCTGTATGTCAGCAAAATCATGCATATGTTGCTTATCATCGTCAAATAACAACTGAAGGGATCACCTCCTCGTGGTCTACTTCACCAGCTCACTGAAAAGTATCATCAGTAAGTGTCATAGTGACAGTGTCTTGCTTCAATAGTCCTAGCCTTTATATTTTGTCCACAGACAATTTAAAGGGTCGTCCGCACGTAGCATATTGGCCGTGCCAAAATGCTTAGTCTCTCGATTTCATATTTACATGTATTCCATAATAATCTTTTACACACAATATACCTTATCTGATTTTTGCTAGTAGCCATATAAGAGCACAATTCTAGCTAAGTTGCTAAGTTTCCTTGCTCCAAGCCTTTCCCTTGAGACGCATATAGCTCTCAAAGAATGTCTCCTATCATAGGATCATCTCCTTCCTTTAGGACATGTTTTCCTCAAAAAGACTTCCGTTAAAAGGTATCGGAGAATGTCGTCACTGGCACTGTCTTGGCCTGCTAAACATGCTAACTTCGATTGTGGCTCAGCATCCTGTGTATCTTTTCGACGTTCTGTTCCATTGCAATGTCCTGTTTCGTCGACATCCTGACTCACAAATCATCTCAAATAAATAACAGATATTTAATTTAATATCCCACATAATTTCACAAGCTTTTCTGTCCATAAATATTTGGAGTTATTTCAGTTGACTGTGGACTGATCACTTCCGTTCTCGTCGAATGGATGTATTGCTAACATCTAAACGTTATAATTTCAGTACATTAGCTAGCACCCATGAGCCAATGGGAGCCCAACATCAGTTTCCCGCAGCTTATCAGTCTTCTCTCAGCTAATAATTAGCTTAATAATTCACTTTATGGATAACCTTCTCCTTATGTCGTATTCCTCTTTTGCACATATTCATGCCACATGTATCTATGTGATACCTCATGAATTTCTCATGAACAAAGTTAGTCATCATTCTCCCCTGTTATACAGACTTGTAGTTACCTTTAAGATCTCATATGGCTTAATGAGACATATGAATTCATGACATATGAATTCATCGTTCGGACCGACCTGCCAGCAAGCAGTGACAGTCACACACAAAACACAGCGTTCCAACAACATTCAAGCAGTTTCATTCTGATTACATAATCCGAACACATGTGTAATCACTTAAATCTAAATTAGTCAGACCTATCTTCACACCATCTGCGATTCCTCACTTATACCCCCACCCCCCTCCCCTCCGTGATATTCTACCCCTTGTTTACGGCCCCTCCATCATTTGGTATTTGTCTTCCGTTGACTCCACTACTGCTTCCTCAGTGTATCTGGAACAATGCATCGAAGGCGAATGTCCTATCCACCTTCAAACTCCAATCTGGAATGGCTTACATCAATTGGTGTGGAAGTTGCTCAGCTACAGCAACTTGCTCAGTTTCAGAGACCTAAGCAGATGGTTTCTGTAGCTACTCAGACCGAGGCTACATGCATCTTCCATTCGCCTCCAACCCTCGATATTGATGCTTTTAACTCTGCAGCCAATTACGTGGCTTGCACATATGCTCAGCAAAAACCTCTTGTCAATGGATGGGACTCTGATTGTCCTAGTCCTACACCAACACCCGATTCATCATGGTCAACAGATGAGGACCTCCCGGGCTACACCATGACAGCCGAAGCAGCTGCTCAGCCTACACATTTTTTGCCACCATTACGTCCAAAGCCTTTTCGCCATCGCCATTTCTTTGACGATGAACAGGAAGTACATATGGTTACATCACTGCCGATTTATACATCGACTCCAGTATCGTCACCTCCACTGTTGATGCTTTCTCAGCGTCTCCATCAGATACAGGAATTACCTGAAGATTTTAATGACGCAGAAGAACAGCGAACCGAATTGAAGTCGATTCTGAAACAACAGTGATCAGGTTTCTTTTCAATCTTATGAACTAGTGGACTCATTCAAATCCATTTACTTCTTTAAAATATACACTTCATTAGAACAAGGAACAGTATTACCCATTGAATGCTTTTTCTTCTTGTTAATCGAACAATTGTATTATGTAATATAGAACTCCGTTATCTCGAACACTTCCTGACCAAATGAAGTCACAACACCTACTACATTTTTCCTTTAATATGAACGTTATATTACTGACTTATCCGTTACTTACAATACTGACTTATACATCTATTCATTAAATTTATAAATTATTAACAAGTTATAACGCTTCGTCTATTCTTTATAACCATATAGTCTTCAAATATTTGCATTAGTACACCTTAACAGGCCTAAAATCTCACCAAGAGTTCTCGACCCGCACATTTCAATAATGTGCGATGGTACCTTGCATTTGTTGCATCGCCAACTTGTTGCTTACATGCCACCAGGAGGGTGTAGTCCCTTCATTTCGTTCCCAGACCAATACGGTTAACCACCGTTAAGTCTTTTCTGTAGCTCACACGCATTCAGCCGGATTATTCATCTGCTTTGAGCCCACCAACAACGTTCTTAAACCTTGCCATTCTTCGTTGAGAATTGCTCTCCATTTTCTTATCACTGTGTTCCTTGTGACCAATCGATAGTATTTCCATACGTTTGGCCACTGTCTCCTCGCAGCATTGACCACGTATTCCCTTGTTCTAGCCTTTTGTTCTTTCAGCCTGACTGCAATTCTTTGCATTCGATTGCCTTCTTGATATAGTACTTTATCGGCTTATCATTTTATCCTCGGCAAACACCATTATTTGGTACGCATATTTCAGAGACAGAGACTCTCCACAAAAGATCCATCACGATCTTTCCTTAGTAAATCTGATTGCTTTTCAGCATTCAATTGCATTTTATAACACTTTATGACTGCTTAGACTTGTTCCTTAATCATCTTTTCAGTTCAGCACCTATTTTATGATAAGACTACTTTATGAAGGTTTTCTTTTGTGGTAACATTATTTTTTCTTTGGATAACGTAGTTATGATATTGGGTAACACTTGTTGAATTAATTTTGTTAAATTTACTGCGTTCGTATCATTAGCATTTTGTACATATTCCATTCTGCATTTTGTAGATATTCCATTTTACTTGAATATTACTGACTAGTGTCTTTTTCTGCATTTCTGCTTCTGTCGTGAGTGTCGTTTATTGCAGATATTAGCCGTCAAATATCTTGCCATTTGAGAAGTGCTATATGCATTTGTTGATAGAGTGTTTTCTTCCAAATCGTCCACCACTTTTCCGTCATGCCGTGTAGGTACTGCTTTGATTGAGCATTATTATACTGCTCTGATCAAGTATTACCTTTGAGCATCCTTTCTTATAATCATTGTGCAGCATATTATGTTGAGTACGTAACTCAATATGTTGCAAGTTCTCTGCCTGTCGGACTGGGAGCCCGACCATAATTGGGGGATATCTTGTGCTATTTCATGTGTTCCGGCTCATGCCGATGTGGTCGTGTGTTTCAACTTAGCACAAATTTTTCAATGCGTTTCTGTGGATTTTGCTCACCCAGTGATTGTAGCATCGCTTCGCATTTTGGGGAAAGTGAATTTTTTTTTTGTAAATGACCAACTTATTATACACAAATTATAGCTAGCTAGCTAACTCCTTTTTCATAGTTCATTACATGGTATGGCATCACAACATAGCCCGGCAGGGGGCGCTTTCCGTGTTGCCATGGCTTCACCGAGACTGCCGTGGGAAGCAGTTTCTTGTTGCCTTGGTAGCACCCTTGCACCTTATATGGCACGCTACCTGCTGCAAAATTTTCGGCTCAGCCCACAGGGCCCAGCTCTTGCGGAGCCAGTAAAACCTTAGCTTACCTGCTCTAATCTTTACACCTGTAGAGAGGCAGCAGTCCTACATACAGCTTGCAACATTATGTAAGTACACCTTTTTCAAAGAGTCATTTACCGGCCATTTAGGACCACCAATCTGCATATACGTTTACTAATTAGTAAACTGGGAATTTCTATAGGCATTGAGTATTGTTGATGAAGTTCAGAAGTTGTGTCGTGTTAAAGAAAGTTCACAGTAATGATACTCCCAATTTTTCTTACACGCGTGTAATTTGCGGGAAAGTGCTTCATTAACTTACATTCTTTGACGGATATTGCTATATTTTCAGGTCTGGTCGAGTCTTTCGATTTCAGTAATTCAGTATGATCTTAGAGTACATCTCTTGCATTTTCTGTTGACATACACAGCATTCTTTCATATGATAGGAAAAGTGGTTGGAAAACTCGTGTTGCCTAAATGTTATGAATACTTATTTCCATTGATAATTATTTGTGTATTGATAGTTATATTCGTTTTACATAGGGTATGTCGACCTGATTGATGAATTTTGCACGCTTCGTATGCTAATCATTACCATTATGTACCTTTGCTTATGAACTCCTTTGACTTCTTATCTTTGTTTATGTGCATGTCTACGTTCACTTAATCATGTCTTTCTCACCACCTTACTGGTTGATAGTTATAGTATTACCTGATTTTACTAGTGACGCTAAAACCTTTTAGCCAACTATATACCTTGCTACCTCATTATAAACATTACAATGACGCTAATTGTCCTTTTTCCCTTCCTACTCCTTCCCTTGGTTCCAGCTCAATCACCACCTCCATCTGATTTGCAAAGAATTGCTGAGCAAGACGCTTTTCTTTATAAGAATTTTGGATTTACCATTAATCCAAATACGGCCGCCGTTTGGGCCAAGCGTACTTTGCTTCAAGCACAAGATCAACCTATGGCTTCTTGTAGAGTTTCTATGTTTGATGAATGGTGTTCTCGCAAACGAGACATATTTGCATGTGATTTGGGAGCCAATTTTTCTACACCACCATGTGTATGGCCTCCCGATTCACCTCGTATCACAAAACTGATTCTTTCTTCTGGCGCACTTACTAAGGACATTATGTCTTTCTTCACGACTATGCCTTTTATGAGATACCTCACTTTACAAAATCTTACTTCTGAAGTAATGTTTCCCGACGTTATTGACTCATTTCCTGAGATCAATTTCTTAGATCTGCCAAACACTCAGGTGACTCATGTACAGTACGTCCAAGCACGTTCACAGCTACATGCTATTACTAATTTAGTCCTTGATGACGCCTCTGTCTTTGCTCCATGGACTTCCCTTTACCGTTTAAGACGCATACAACTTACCTTACTTAGAGATTTATCGTCTCCTGCCTTACCTCTATTACCACAAGCCCAATTAACTCATTTAGACCTTACCATACACGGTTCAACATCTTTTCCGTGGAACCATCTCGGCGTTTCACAAACTAAGCTGATATCCCTTAGACTCCATCTACCAGATATGACTCGCCTCCCATCTTCTATGCCTTTCAATAATATACAACAATTAAAATTACAAGCTTCTAACGTTCCTTTCGAAGTTTCCAATCTCTTGCCTAATCTATCTGCACAACAATCTTTTAATTTTACACGACCGAAACCATTTCTCCAAACACTCATTCTTCAGGGTTTCTATTTTCAGAAAACGCAACAATTTAATGTCCTAAATTTAGTTAAAATAGTTATAGAAGATTGTCTTGGCGGAATACATAATCTTAATTATCCAACATCTCTTAGAGTACTTCGACTCAGAAATATTACCACTTCACGATCATTAAGAGACCCATTAACAACAAGCCAAATCTGCGCAGTTTCGAACTAACTCATTCTAAGCTAACACATATTTCCAGAGCATATTTTAGATATGTCGATCAACTTTACTACTTAAATTTATCTCATAATCAGATTCATACCTTTGAAATTAGACATAGAGATATTCGTCATTTAGCTGTAATAGACCTTAGTTACAACTCCCTGTATAGAATTTCTGGTCCTTTCTTTATTAGAGACCATCTGGAATATATATTCTTGCAACACAACAATCTGCAGTATTTAGATGGGGTTAACAAGCAAATTTACTTTCCTTCACCTGAAATGAAAGAACTTGACCTCACATCCAACCACCTTAATTGTAATTGCGATTTGGCAGTTTTCTTGAACACGTTGCCTGATACCACTAGGATTTCTGGTACTTGTCAAAGTAACGTGTCCTTCCCCATCCAAAATATGACCTTCGAAGCATGTGATTCGATCCCCTTGCTCCGTTCACCCCGTTCCCTTAGAGACCAATTACGTCATATGCAGCTTCTTGCATCTGTCAATCACGAAGACGCTCTCGCACTCACGAGCAGCTCTGGTCTTTTTCCACCAGACGCAGCTTCACGCAGGAGCTCGGCACCGGCACAGCTTCTCCGCCCAGACTATGGCGTTGGTTATAGTTATAGGGGACAAATTTTTCCCAGTGTTGAATTCTTTATCATCAATGCCAATATTTTCTATCCCGATTTCCACATTCCCACATTCACTTGGGACCTCACAATGTTTGAAGACATGTGTCAATCCCCTGATGATTTAATTGCTGCAATATGTTCTGATTTCGCTCCACTCCTAAAGAACACTATCGATAAAGTTGATTCCTATAAAACAGCTTTAAAATCTAAACTAGCACACATATCGACTATTTTTACTCAACAACATTTTGAAGAATATCGTCGGCCTCCTCCAACGCATTCTACCCCCATTGCCCCCCCTCCTCTTTCAGCAGTTCACCATCATGCTAAGAGGGCAGCCCCCGATCCACATTTTGCCCATGACACATTCTCATATTCCCCTCCACCCACTATGCCCCCCTTCTTTGATCAATACTCGCCACCCAGTCGTCCTAAACGAGCGGGTCGCACACCAACACCTCGAGATCCCCTTGCCTTACCTAATACCGATGATACGTCTAATACAACTAAACAATTAATGCAATCTACTAACGAAACCTTTCGTGTCAATATTAATACCCAGGATTGGCAATCCGAAGACAGTACTGCTTTCTGGCTTTCACTTACTATCCCACAAGCCGGAGCAGGTATGTCTGCTAATATTAGACGACAGAGAGATCAAATTTTTGTAAATACTATTGAGTCTATGTCTGCACGTCAGAATCTTATGAGGGACGCCTTCCTCGAGATGCGTTCTGATTTGGTTCTTACCATTGACGTCATAGCCAGTACCTTTACCAACACCTCCAGAAACATCAGACTAATTCATACACTTTTAAACGAAACTAATCAGGAAATTATTTCCCAATTTGCTGTGGTTAGTAACGCTATAAACGCATTACAACGTAAGATTCAAGCCACAAGGATCCTTAGCCTGCTGACTTCCAAATATCTCAGGCTTTGGTCCCAACAAATACAGCAACTTCACATCCTTTTAAATGAAGCTGATAAATTAATTACAGCCTTCCACGAGCTGGCTGCAGGTAAAATCTCACCACACGTTCTTCCAGCCTCATACGTCCATAAATTGGTTCACAAAGTATCAACGGTGTTATATTCATGGCACAATAGTTATCAACTAGCTTTTACGGATTTGGCTCATATCTATCAGAAATCGCAACCAATCTTTATGCCTACTCGACATGGTTTCTTACTCCAACTCCTTTGGCCAATCCAACCTAAGAATTCTAAACCTTACACATTGTATCACACAGAGTCACTCCACGTACCTGTGGTAGCTACCCCTGCTTTCCAAGACCGCGAGTCTAACCATGATTACACTCGTATCTCTATTCCAAAACCTTTTCTCGGAGTGCAGCACGATTCCTTCTTGGAGCTCAGTCTTGAAGAGCTCCAGGAATGTCTCAACATTGACGATCAGTTTCTTTGTACAGAGTCAACAATCCAAATTGATAGCTCGCAGCTATCCTGCAACACTGCAATATACACGAATGCTACTGCAGACGTCATTTCTGACCTCTGTCAAGTCGATTACTTCTTTGAACCTTTTAGAGCAGCACCTCGTGTTATAGACGCAGGTAACCAGCTCTTAGTTACTGGCTTATCACTCCCATGGACTCGACGTTGCTCTAATGATCGTGTGGCACGTCCTTCCTGGTAGCCTTTACGCTGTACTTCAGCGTGGCCAGTTTTGTTTTTGCGAATTCTCCTCCCCTTCAGGTTTCATTCCCAGGCGTATTACAGGATGCCCTGCATCCGAAAATAACCAATATAAACCCTTCTTAATCAACTATACTATCAACGCAATTGCGATGCATTCTTTTGAACGTGAATTTAACTTTTCAAGTCTACCACCATATGAATCTTATGGCATGCCAAATTTTACTTTGCCTAAATTTGCAGTGGCTGCTAGAATAGCAAATACCTCACTCGCCAATATGACACATGGCATTATTAAGCTTAAGGAACTTAGTCGCCTTATTCAACAAAAAGGTGACGATTTTCTCCTTAAATGGGCCGAGCTGGAAGCTTCCTTCTATCTTTCAGCTTGGTTCAGCCTTCGCCATTGGATCCGTGGATTTGCCTTCATCGGTTCCATAGCTGGGTATTTGTCTCTAATTTTGGTAATATTTATGTATTGTCGTGGTAGATACCTTAGTGGCCTTTTATCCTCTATGGTAATGGCTACTCATTTTAAACCATCCCATGCCAACCTAGTCATCCCCGGACGTCCTTTGAATTGCGATTCAGTCAACTATGTAATTTACCCTGTTTCTCTAAGTCCTGTCAGTCTTATACATATCACTACCCTTCACCTTCTTACTATTTGCGTCTTTTACATGGTAGTGAGCTTGGCTAAGCGTTGTCTTCATAGATGTTGCAGGGACTTCAGAGTGATGCATCGCTCGCCTGAAACCCGCAAATTTCCACAGATCGAAATATTCATGGAATTGAATAGTGGACACCAACGCTTACTTCTATATGTTCTTACTATTAAGTCCCACCTTTCTTCACTTTCTCTTAAAGGTGTCATTTGTCCTAATAGTTTCAAGTGCGACCATCATAGATTATACAGTATCCTTAAACCCAACTGGGATACTGCATTATGCTCTTTGCAGATTGACTCACTCAACGTAGAACTCCCTAGACTCATTAACGTTCCTTTATACAAGCAGAAAAAGTTACAGCAGATTATGCAAGGACAGTTTGCGGTGACTATGCTCGCATCTGACTCAGTTCACCTTTACAAATTGGGTCATAATATGCAAGAAGTTATTAATACTCAAGAGCTTAATCCGTACTCAGCTCTAATTAGAGAACTTCGTCAAAGGGAGATGGAATTTCGGTCCACCAATGTTATGGAACCGGATACCACCCATTCAGTACAGATAAAACCTTATGCCACCACTTCTGGCCTGGCTGCGTCAAAGAAAATGACCCCCCCTACTCGGATACCGACCCGTACAACCCCACCAAGGCGGACTACCCCGCCTCGCCGGTCCACTTCACCCCGGCAACCATCGGCCCCTCGCATGGGTACCCGAGTTGATACCCCCCCTAATCGCTCAGTAGTTGATATCGAGTTGGAACCACGCCCCACTCGTCCTACGTCACTGTTGCTCAGCCCAACTTTCCCCCCTCCTGTTCCACCACCCCCCTCTCCTAACGATACCAGTACCAGCGTCTGATTTTATTTTATTGCATGATTATGATTACTTATCTTTGCACTGTATTTCCGTGCAATAACGTTTTATGTTACAATTGCATTATAACTGCATTTCTTTTTCCCTTTTCCTACCTTTATCTGCACGTGTATTTTTGCATTTAACCCTTTTATGACCATGCTCGTATACCCTTATAATTAGTCAGTCTGTGAAGAATCACACCTTGTTGGTTCGATTGTACGGGTAAAATTTTAATGACATATGCTTGAAAGTATGCATATATTCCGTGCATGCGTCTTATGCAAAATTTCTCATCCTAAAATTTCACAAACTTATACTCAAGTTGCAGAGTGATCTTCTTCTTTTATTGATGTGATTCATTTTGATCTTGGGGAGCTGATCAGCATGATGATGCATCAATTTTGCCGTGATTTGCTATCTTTCTATTTACATTTAAACAACTCTTTTTCCCTTTTTAATTATAAACACATAACGACCAGCATCTTGCTGGGATTCAGATTATTTATCCAACCAATTATGATATTCCTTTTACTATTTCTTCATTAAGTTTTTACTTTATCTTATATTTTATATATCACGTGCCTTTTCTTACATATTGTTTGCAGCAACCTCATTGGTTGAGCTCCTAGCCTGTTTATTAAAGTAATTTCAGTATGACTATTGCATACCATTTTAATGCTGTGTTGTCACATGATTTGCGGGAATGTCTCTTTGATCACAAGTTGCTGGTCGGGCTGGTCGTCAAACATCAGTGCAAGACTTGCTGTGGGCACCTATGATCAGAGACACATTCGATGCATATGTTCTCTAATCTTTGATCTGAGAGAGTCGTTACAGTTCCTGTGCTTCCACTATGACTTCTACTGTCATGGGCACCCTATCAAGAGACACGTCTGATTGGACATCCGAAAGTCAGTCGATTAGGGCACCACCTCTACTTGGGCACCACGATTGCGCATGGGACCACGCTCCGACAGGACGTACGACCCCTCGAGTCGGCCGTATTACTGTCATCATCTCATGGCAATATGAAGAGGGCACCATTTCGGGGCGACCACTAGTGTAAACATTCCGTTTCACTCCATTTCCGTCGTAACCACGGCAAGCATATCATTGCTTTGACCTGGTTCCAACATGGGGCTACATTACTGCAGAACTTTCTTTGAACTTTTGTGTCTGGCTTGGCATTGTGCAGTCTTCGTCGCACATGTCACCATTCACAACCGAGCTCACATTGTATGATGATATGGTGATGTCATCTCCTGCTTAGCTTCTTAACAGTCGGCTAACATGGATTGCCTCTGTTTCTAAAGCAAGCATCAACGAACAATCGTGCTTGAAGGGCATCGCCTCATTTCCAGTTGATGACTAATATGGATTGTCCCAACTCGCTTCTGGCATGCATCTTCTTAATGACACTCTTTTCCTCTGGGTAACTAGCTTATTCAGGTGGCTAACACGGATTGCCCCTGCTATTGGTTACCATCGCCAGGCACTAATCTGGATTGTGTCTAGTTCAGAAGAGTTTCCTCACCACGCATTCTCTAGCGTCCTCGCACAAGGTTGCGCTCGCAAAGAACATTGTAATCTCAGAGAGTGCATAAACAAAAGACTAATGACGACGTCTTCTTCTCCATGACCCATCAAGGTCCACCCAATATCGGGATCGTCTGAATAAACACATAAAGGTCGTGACAAACGAGTCACCTCCTCCTTCGCCCGACCCTAACATAAAAGTGGTGATAAACAGTTCACCTCCTCTTCCGCCTGACCCTAACCTGGGTCAGTCACGCAACGAGACCGGTCTGGCAAATCTTCGCAGTCCTGCAGACATATCAGTCCCTCGAGTCTTCAGAATGACCATCAAAATACCAGTTACTCGCTCAGAACATTTCCTGTCTCCGCTAAGGTTGTCGTGCCTATGGCACAACACCTCGCTATTTCCACCACTCCGGTTTGCACCTCGCCTGTGCTCCATTCACAGAGACTATGTTCGTCCGAACTGACATTTACCGACGTGCAATGGTAGTCTCTCGTGGCTTCCATTCACTTCGCCCCGTCGGTACAGCTGAGCACGGTTGAATGACCACTCATCCAGGTTGACATTGTTGTTCTGTATCTGTTAGAACAGTAACAACCCCCTCATAGTTTTGGGTGGATGGTAATAGGACCTTGAACTCTCGCAGCTCGTCCATTAGGTCCACGACGTCCGGCATCTTTCAAGTTGCCAGGTCGACACCCTGTTCGACCCTGAGAAACACATCGCTGTCGACACCTCGTTTGCCCTTGACAAACACATCTCGTGTGACCTTGGCAAGCACATCGCTGTCAACATCCCACCCTCTGCACCACGCACCGAGCGTCGGTGTTGCCTCCTTCGCCCTATATCAATGACTTATATCGCTGACCCCTCCAATCAATGATTCTTCCAATCTTCTCGTCCACACGTATACAGATCATGTTAACTTTTACATCATGTATTGACTCTCGACTCTCGAATCGTATTGTGTAAAATGCATCACTAATTAGACATTTATGCATCGACCAACAAAATTACAATTAAATTAGATGATATAATTCAATTTTTGATTGAGATCGACCAAATCAGTACGCAAATCTTTACCAATGGTTATGTCTCAACGTGTCCACGAACAGTTATCACAATTCAACTCTTGCACTGAACTATTTCTGTAAACACCTGATCTCATTTCTCATATGTCTATCTTAGTTTAAGCTTATGTTATACCCTCATTTGATAATTATTCTGGTCTATGCATTGTGCATGCCAGCCTTCTATACAAGTTTCCTCAGGTGTATTAGTATGTACATGTGCTTTCAATATCACTTCACTGTACCAGTATACTGTTTACCTATTTTCGCATTGTTTTAATTTCCTGTACGCCTTATGCCTACAGTTCATTCGGATTGTTTAGAGTGTACGTAACAAGTTTTACGAAACTATAGTCCACTATTGATTTATTTATCTCCATACTGGACTATCGTTTTATCATTTTGCTTATTATTCTGCTAATTGTCGCTTTGATCCATGTTATTGTTGATATTCGCGTTTCGACTATATTTTGTTTATGATTTAATTGTCGCTTTTAAAATTGCTTATCGCTTATATGTCATTTTACTTACTTTTGTAGTTTAGGGTATCGGACATACCAGCCCATTTAAATTTATAAGGCTGTCCTGTCTTAATGCAATTGATGCTTTTGGTTTAGCTCTATGCATATCCAATGACACGCAAGGGATGATACCCGTAACTGCCCTTGATAAAAACGGCTACTTGACTCGCCTGGTGCTTGAGTCTCTTTTGCTGAGGAGCCATGTAATCAGCGGCTCTACTTCCAAAAATAAAGTTGGGTGCGGAACCCAACGATTCACAAAAAATTGCAAAATTTGACAAATAGGTCATAAGAATAACTTGTCCTTTTTCGTCAATCATTAAAAATCTAGATTTCACTTTCCTATCCGAGCTCCCTCTAGCATCTCATTGACACCATTAAAGGACTGTTATTCCGTTCCTCTCCTTTATGTCGCGGATGCAAGTCATATTCTTGCTTCCCTTTCAAAATTTTTCCTTTTTCCGAATTGTCTTTCATGGGCATATTGCACACGCCCGACTTTTATCTTAAAATTTTTCCCCCCCTTCCGCCTGCCCGGTGGTAGTGGTTACATCACACTGATGTCACCACAACTTTCATTAAAGCACTCACAAAATTCAGGTGCAATGAGACGCGTTTCCTCTGTTCGTACCTAAATCGGTATCAAGCACAAAATCGATTAACAATCCTTTCAATCATTGCACAAAATCGATTAATAATCCTTTCAATCGTTTTGTTAATCAGCATGAAGCATTTAGGCTTCCATCCTTAAAAGCAATTGTAAAAAGCATTTCTTTCAATGAAAGTTACGTTATTAGGCACAGTATATGTTAATTCACTATCACATGGATGTAATCCGTATCCGATTGTAAGTTTAAAATGATGTTTTCTTCAAACCGGAGAAAAACCATCTTGTAAAAAATCCTCGATCGGTCGGGATGTCACCGCTGAGCTTTTAGCTTCAGAGGTGTCTTCATTCTTTCCTCTTATAGGAAGTTTCCTCAAATCACCATGAACCTCAAGACCTTAATTCTGTAATGTCATTTATATTATTATTGTATAAAAGTAATGTAATATATTATATTATTGTGTAATGAGTTACAATGATAGCAACGGGGTAGAACTCACCCCATGTTTCCATGGCAACAGTTACCCTGGTGTTTCCGCGCAGCCGCAGAACACCCTAGTAGCAATCTCTGGGGCAAGCTTGTTTGCCCAGCCAGAAGAGAGCCCGCTCCCGCTGAGGCAGCAGGGGGGCTACCTGTCTCCCTGACGCGGTGACGATTTGTCAGGTAAGGGTATTGTTGTTAGAGGTATGATCAAGGGTTTCTCTTAAAGGAACCTCAGGTCATGGTTGATTGAGATGGCATTTAGTTAATGATATGTGTAATTCGTTAAGATCGTTGTTTAATGTATTGATAAGTTGAATACCGTCTGTTCTTTGAATGATTCTTAATGTAACTGTTTATAAATTGAGTATTAAATGGATAAGTGAATCTAAACTGCCGAGCCTCTGGTATTTCTTGAGTAGGTGTTTCGTGGTGGCAAGTGCTAAGGTGTCTCCCGCAGGATCCCCGGTAATGAGTCCATCTACTCAGTAACATCAATTAGCTACCTCTGAGAGAGAGAGAACGATACATTTAGATGGCATGACCCCTGCATTGATGCTACCATCAGATATTAATGAAAATGTAGAGTTACAAGGTTTTGCACTTTCACTTTTTGCAAGTTAGTGAAAGTGCAAAACCTCGTAACTCGATCATTTATCACATTGCTAAGCAACTTGCAGCATTGAATGTACTTCCAATCTATAGCTATACAGTAAAAATTATGATTTGACCATAATAAATAACAACTGCTAATTTTAATTAGTGGCTACAATAGCAAGAATGAGGAAAATAGCAATTTTTCAAATTTTCATGCACAATTTTTTTCAATAGCCTACATCACTAAAACAAATATAGTGAAGTATAGATTTTTTAATAGGGAAATTTCCTGAGAGCCATAAAAAAATGCCGCAATCATTGTTTTTCAAAAAAAGTTGAAATATCCGAAAATATGAGCTTCTAAGTTCTGATTTGAGTTACGAGGTTTTGCACTTTCACTTTTTGGAACAAATTGACATACAAGGTTTGGTGAAACCGTGGTAAAATCATTCTGTTACAGCTTCAAAAAACAGCAAACTGGCAAGGTGACCAATTGACAACATGTATTGGATATTGAAGTAGTCATTCCACCCAAAATCTAAAAATGGCAAAATTTTGACATACGAGGTTTTGCACTTTCACCATCGTTATGTATGCTTGGAAGCAGACAGTTTGCTGCATTATATGACAGGAGAATTGCATGTTTTCTGCAATATCTCCTGAGGACATACTTAATGAAACTAGATCTGTTAACACCGTTCAGGGATGCGCATGTGTGAATATATCCTGAGGCAGCCTTCTCGCACACATAGTGCATTCTCTTTAGAAACTTTCAGGATACTTAGAACTACATTCCTGTTCCTCTACCCTTACTTACAATATTTTGTCAGCCACCATCTCTTGCTCCTCTACATTCACAAGACAGACAATTATTGATTACTGGAAGAAACTTTACAAAAAGCCATTCCATTGACCAGAACTGCATGGGCGTCTGATGAGTTATTCCAAACTGTGAGCTACCACTTCCAGGGAAATGCAACTAGACAGACACTAATGTAAAGCAAAGTGTGTAAGTTCAGTTTATGGACATAGCCTCAACCATTGGAGCTATAAAGAGCACTCAGTGGCTGAACCTTTCAGACCAGACAACTTAAAAGCAGACCAACACTTAATGGGAGACACGCTCCAGCCAGCTAATAGCCGCAAATTGAGGGAAAGACTTATGGGTCCATCTATCACTGCCAAGGCTTAGTGTGTGTGCGTGGAGGACCAGTCTGATGCATCAGTATCTCTGTTTGAAGTGCATGTGTAAACATAGCACCAGCTAATTCTTATCAATGTCAAGAGATCAATTACGAATTATGCTGGATCAATAATCAAATAGATACATTAGAATGTAGATAGATATGTAGACCGAGATACGGAGAGACAGAGAATCAGATATATATGTATTCCTCTCTAGCTGAAAATTATTGATACCATGATATTATCTTTATCTTTCTCAATCACTCTTTCCTACTTTCCCACATTTACAAGACAGCTTGACAAAACACTAGTTCTTTGACAAGACTCTGCGAACTGATGGAAACTTCGCCAAAAGCCTCTTGCTGGATCAGAGTGACTTTGCCAAAGCCCAGTTGCTTTGAAATGAGCTCAACAGATATCCTGATGGGAGTTTCAATGAAATGGGAGCTGAAATTTTGCATTAAAAGACGTAGATACTTATACCTGGACTTGGAAGAAGACAATTTGAAAGGATGGAAGCTTGAGATCTCTAACGTCTGACATATGGCAGGCAACATGAGTGCATAAACAACGCAGATTAGTGCATGATACATATTCTCTCAAGGATAACACTTCTTGTATTACTGTTGGTTATTACCACTTTTGGCACCGTCAGCTAGATGCCTACTATGGCAATTAGATGGACGAATACCATAACAATTATCCTGCATATAGAAGCTGACTGTCACATAGTTTACAACAGAGCTTTTCTTTTCTTGTCTAAAGCAACGTGTTATGTGTGATGTAAACATTTCAGAATCCCGGAGTGACTGAAACTGGCAGTGCTTCATATTAGACAGTGTTCTGTGGGCTTTAGTTGTGTTAGTAAAAATAACTACATCAGATAGTATATAACTTTTAGTGTAAAGGAAACAAAAGTTTAGTAAATGAAATGATGCCAAAATGTATAAATTTGACTATTGTGGTCCATGTATTATAAGACACCTTGTTATAAGACAATTTCTGTTCTATAACCAGAAGTTTCTTGTCTTATGTGGTCATAAATCTCTGAACTAAACATTTTTAGTGAAGTTTGCACCTAGAGGACATATCTTAATTATCACCATGAGAGACAATTTCATAATTGCAGATGGGTTGGTCCTGCTGTGTTCGACCCCATGTACATATAATATTATTTCTACTACTAATCAGATGCAATGTGAGGAGGTGAAGTGCCACATCTTTTGTTGAATGAAGCAATTTATACAATGACATGAATATAGCAATGCCAGGACAGAATTTAAGCAGATTATATTGCTTTTATTGAAAAGACAATTAGTGCTTTTCATTCTCCTGGTTTTTGCTAAACCTCTTTTTTGCAAGGTGCAGTATTTGTATCCAACTAAAATACAAGACCAGCTCAGTCATAAACTGATTGCAAAATTCCCTGAGCCATATCTCTGCCATCGTTGCCTTTTCTGTATCACAACACTTAGCAGTTGGTGCCTAGTTGTATGGAAGACAGCTCTCCCAGGAGTCGGTATTGTTATGGAAATTCCTTTTATTGCAAATTGGCTTTTTGCTTTTGACTCTCTTCTCGCTTAAAAGCATTGGTCTGGGACCCTTTAGGCACATCATGGGGATTGATATTCTTCTTGATTCCTCTGTACATGTCTTTTCCTATAATTTTGTTATTGTGCGGGTCAAATTATCTTTCAGGTAAGTAATGGTTATTCCATTTTGGATGTGCCAGACGTGACGTAATTGATCTTTAGCTTCTCAGATCTTCTTGAAGCACCTTTTCTGGGGTTGGTCGGTAGGACAAGAAAAAAGAGCTGTGATCCTTGCTTCCTGTTTCATTTACATTTTGACATATGGTGAAATTGGCCTTTCACTGAACTGAGTTGGCTGACAAATAGGTAAGACTGGAAACAACATGTGTTTTGGGAGGCCCATTATGACCAAAGTTATGAACAGACCAGTGTAATAACATCAGTCCAAAAAAGTGTTTATAAATGTGAGAAGAAGTGAGCCACGTCTAGTCACAAAGATAAGTCACTCGAAAGAAGTCGCCATGGCAACCTGTGTTTCATGTTGTGCTAAAGGGCATCCAAGGGGTTCAACGAACCCAGCCTTCAAGTGAAGACACATGTGAACAAAAGAGACTTCAAAAGTTATGAGGTAGGCCTAGTGACTGCAAGATGTTACAGATTCTATTTCTGGCTTTCGAGCTTCTCATGTCTTGAAGCCTCACACTAAAAATAGTGTTTGTGCTTCTTACCCTGCAATGAGTCACTTGAGAAGTTTCTGTCACACTTTCAAATATATCATCCCATAAGTGAGAGTATATTAGTGCAAAGACAAAAAAGGCACGACAACAGTTAAATGTCCTAGTTTTTGGCAAAGACATGCTTAGCATCATTCTCTTCCAACTGTTTCACTAAGACCTAGTAATGCATAATTTTTGGAAGAATTATTATGGCCACTAGCATTGAAGCAAACTACATGTAATTAGGCTTAAAGTTACAGAAATGTTGACCTTTCACTTAACTGAGTTGGCTGACACCTAGGTAAGACTAGAAACAACATGTGTTTTGGAAGGGCCATAATTAACAAAGTTGTAAACAGACTAGTAAACTAACAAACAAAAGTGCTTGTGTAAGAGGAAGACGGTGTACCATGTGTTGTAACAAAAATAAGTCGCCCGAGAGAAGTTGCCATGGCAACCTGTGTTCCATATTGTGCTAAAGGGCATCCAAGGGGTTCAACGAACCCAGCCTTCAAGTGAAGACACATGTAATCAAAAGGGACAATGAAAGTTGTAAAGTATTCATTGCAATATGTTACATCTTCTATATCTGGCTTTTGAGTTTGTAATGTCTTGATGTCTACACACTAAAATAGTGATTGTGCTTCTTACCCTGCAATGAGTCATTTGAGATGTTTTTGTCGCACTTTCAAATATATCATCCCATAAGTGAGAGCATATTAGTGCAAAGACAAAAAAGGCACAACAACAGTTAAATGTCCTAGTTTTTTGCAAAGACATGCTTAGCATCATTCTCTTCCCTTAAACTGTTTCACTAAGACCTAGTAATGCATAATTTTTGGAAGAATGTGTATCTAAGGTTAATTCCAGAATTAACTTTATCCTTTGATATTGCCAAAATGATAACTTTAACAGTAAAAAGATAGGGCAAAATGTCTGTTTGGTCTGGCTATATATGTTAGTGATTCCTGGGGTTTTTGTAGAAGAAGTGTGCTATAATTGTAAAGGCACATGTCAGAAATGGTCAATTTGAATATGTTGAAGTGAATGTCATATTACCACTAGCATTGAAGCAAACTACATGTAATTAGGCTTAAAATTACAGAAATGTTCTCATGAATCGAAACAACATTTTGTCTGCTCTTGGCAGTAAGCAGTAGTCCACCAAATTCATTGCGACAAGCCATACACCTGCTCTGTATGCAGTTAAGTTGGTCATAAGAGTAGGCAAGTATGGGTGCTTGACACTGCTTGTCAATGTTATTGTGCAAAATATAACTAAGTGCAGAGACATAACTCTGTATAAAAATAAATGGGCTTGGAAAAACCACAGTACAAATACTGTCTTCTGATCCTATTTATGTAACCCGTGTATACATGGACAAAGACTTCAATGATGTTAAAATGGCTTTATTCAACGTAACCATTTCGAAACCAACCATTTCAACCATTCAAACCATTAGATGATTTAAACCATTTAGCCTACAATAAAATAAAACAATACTTGTAAGAATATGACACATATGAAACATGGTTATATGTACAAATGAATGATATGAGTATGTACATAGTATTACTTCTAATGTAACATACAATAAATTCACAATGAATTAATAGTAAGTTTATAAAGAATATACATGAAGTTTACAACTTACCCTGATTGGGCTAATTTGGTCACAAATAGCAAGCATATAACAGTGTGTGTTCTCTCTGAACTCTTGCAGTGGAATGAAAACTTCCAGAGATTAGAAAAGAAAACAAAGTTAAACTGTTAGTAATAATCCTCATGGCTGAGTGAACCCACAATCATAAGGAACATTTGGGTTTTCTCTGATCCAATTGACCAGAGGACCAACTGGGTGCTACATTTATATGCCTGGCCTCCCACTGGACAATCTAGATCTCATTTGTCCATTACCTTAGGGAGGATTAGGAAGACAAGTTGGGCTGGCCACTTCAGTAGATGTGATTAAGGAGTTTAGGGAGGATAGAGTGTGTGGCCAAGTATACTATGATAAGAGGAGGCAGGCAAAGAGACCAGCGGACCAGAATTGCTATATAATGCCTTACTTGATGTTGTAGAGAAATTATGAGAGATTTTTTGTCATGACAGGAGAATTGCATGTTGTCTGCAGTAGGAAGCGTGCATGTGTGACTTTATCCTTAGGCAGCCTTCACGCACACCTAGTTTATTTCTCTTCGCAAATGTCTATGTTGTAAATCATTAGTCTTGAATCATTAGAATACTTTTAAATTTCTGTCCATCCATCATGATTAACCATGCAGTGCCGGCAATCTAAACAGAAACTACAACTTGAAAAATGTATTCAAATAATCTGTCCGTCACCATTCTTTGCTGTTCTGTTCTAGGTTCACAAGACAGATTCACATTGATTGATTCCATGACATTACTTGACCTACCGGCAGAAACTTCAGTAAAAGCCATTACATTGATCAGGAGCTTTTGTATAACCTATATCAAGTTGCTTTAAAAGGGTCTTGAAGAAAAGCTTTCTGTTTTTGATTAACTGCACTGACAGGTGAATAGTGGAATCAAGAGACTACGTTATTACCCTCAAGATTAGGTGTGCAAATTTTCCAGTATAGTAGAAATTCACTATCTTCAATGATATCCTATTTGACAAGAATTTTTCTTGTAGTGTCATGTTATAATTGGAAATGTATCCTGTAATATTTAAATTCCAAAGCATGAAGACGGGACCGCCTGAACGCCAAAAAATAATTTTAAAGACTCTAAATTGTAATTTTCTAAGTCATTTCACAAAATTCAATTTTGTATTCAGGTATGTTCAATAAAAAGTTTGGAGGAAAATAATGGGACAAATAGAAATAGTAATATTCTAAAAGCAAATGTTAAAAAAAAGTTTGCGGGAAAATGTTGTTGTTTTTTTTTGCACAATTTTTTTTTCGAACATTCTTATTTTTGGAAACTTTTTCTTTTTCAAACACATTTTTTTTGGGGACATTTTTTTTTTTTGGACAATTTTTTTTTTTTCGAAATTTTTTGATATTCTTCTTGATTTTTCTCTGCAGATGTCTTTTCCATTACTCTGGGTATTGTGTGAGTCAAATTAGCTTGTAGGTGAGTAATGGAAATTCCATCTTGGATGTGCTAGGCCTGACATGATTGATATGTAGCTTTTCATGTCTTCCTAAGGCATTTTTTCTGGGGTTGGTCGGTAGGACAAGAAAAAAGAGCTGTGATCCTTGCTTCCTGTTTCATTTACATTTTGACATATGGTGAAATTGGCCTTTCACTGAACTGAGTTGGCTGACAAATAGGTAAGACTGGAAACAACATGTGTTTTGGGAGGCCCATTATGACCAAAGTTATGAACAGACCAGTGTAATAACATCAGTCCAAAAAAGTGTTTATAAATGTGAGAAGAAGTGAGCCACGTCTAGTCACAAAGATAAGTCACTCGAAAGAAGTCGCCATGGCAACCTGTGTTTCATGTGGTGAGATGTTTCTGTCGCACTTTCAAATATATCATCCCATAAGTGAGAGCATATTAGTGCAAAGACAAAAAAGGCACGACAACAGCTAAATGTCCTAGTTTTTTGCAAAGACATGCTTAGCATCATTCTCTTCCCTTAAACTGTTTCACTAAGACCTAGTAATGCATAATTTTTGGAAGAATGTGTATCTAAGGTTAATTCCAGAATTAACTTTATCCTTAGATATTGCCAAAATGATAACTTTAACAGTAAAAAGACAGGGAAAAATGTCTGTTCGGTCTGGCTAGATATGTAAGTGATTCCTGGGGTTTTTGTAGAAGAAGTGTGCTATAATTGTAAAGGCACATGTCAGAAATGGTCAATTTGAACATGTTGAAGTGAATGTCATATGACCATTAGCATTGAAGCAAACTACATGTTATTAGGCTTAAAATTACAGAAATGTTCTGTAGTGCCACATTCTTTTATAAAACCCTGCCGATTAATATATTATCCTCATGAATCGAAACAACATTTTGTCTGCTCTTGGCAGTAAGCAGTAGTCCACCAAATTCATTGCGACAAGCCATACACCTGCTCTGTATGCAGTGAAGTTGATCATAAGAGTAGACAAGTATGGGTGCTTGACACTGCTTGTCAATGTTATTGTGCAAAATATAACTAAGTGCAGAGACATAACTCTGTATAAAAATAAATGGGCTTGGACAGATCACAGTACAAATACTGTCTTCTGATCCTACTTAGATGCCTGGCCTCCCACTGGACAATCTAGATCTCATTTGTCCATTACCTTAGGGAGGATTAGGAAGACAAGTTGGGCTGGCCACTTCAGTAGATGTGATTAAGGAGTTTAAGAGGCATAGAGTGTGTGGCCAAGTATACTATGATAAGAGAAAGCAGGGCAAAGAGACCAGCTGACCCGAATTGCTATATAATGCCTTTATTGATGTTGTTGAGACATTTTGAGTGAGTTTTTTTTTTTGATCATGACAGAAGAGTTACGTGTTGTCTGCAATATATCTCCTTAGGGTACACTTAATGCAATTTGATCTCTTCACACCATTTACATGTAGGAAGCGTGCATACGTTATCCTCCGGCAGTCTTCACGCATACCTGGAGTGTCCTGTTTTAAATTTGTGGGATGGTAGGTAGCCAACTTTCCCTCAGATTGCCAACTTTACCCTGTTTTACGGTAATATAGCCTTTTCAAACAGACCTGATGGAAATTTGCTATCAACCCGACTAGCTCTGCAAAGAACTG
The DNA here is from genome assembly GCA_026936325.1 of Platynereis dumerilii. Lineage (NCBI taxonomy): Eukaryota > Metazoa > Annelida > Polychaeta > Phyllodocida > Nereididae > Platynereis > Platynereis dumerilii. The sequence continues at coordinate 33,146 of JAPTHN010000233.1, read as the reverse complement.
TCAGACTGTAATTGTAGGGCTTCCACCAGTGTGACCAAAGTCAAGGGGTTAAAAGCTTAGTCCCTTAATTCCACTATTCACCTGTCATTGCAGTTAATCACAATAAGGGGGCTTTCATTGGAGACCCTTTCAAAGCAACTTGATCTCTTGGGTTTGTCAAAAGCTTCCAATCAATGAAATGGCTTCTGGTAAAGCTTCTGTCAGTAGGCCAAGTAATAACACAAATTTGTGCAGCGTGAATTTGTTATGTACCTATACAGCCGGAAATGCTGATACACAGAGTATTTGTGAGCATGTGCATGTTTCAGGTTGCGGTTTAGAGCAAAAATTCAAAACTTAGAGAAATTCTATAGAAATACACCTTTGCATGATGGCTGCCTGAGGACAAATTCACACATGCACGCTCCCTGAATGGCGTCAACAGATCTTGTTACAGTAAGTGTACCCTCAGGAGATATTGCAGACAGCATGCAACTCTCCTGTCATGATAATGCACTATAAACTCTTTGTTAAGGGAACATTGTGCTTGTTGCTGTTGTCAAAAGTCACTTTGGATTTCTCAACAACATCTAGTAAATGAGAACATTGTAGTACATTGATACGAAGGCACAGCAACTAAGGTAAAATTTTAATGTCAAGGTGTTTTGGCAAAGACAAGCTCAGCATCCGTTCTCTAAAACCTTGCCACTGAGACATAGTGATGCTTATGCTGTATTTTTGGGAGAAAGTGTATACATCTAAGGTTAATTTCAGAATTAGATAGGTTGTTCTTTTTTTACCAAAATGATAACCTCAAAAAGTAAAAAGATGCAGGTTTGGTGAGGCTATGTAGGTGATTCCCGGGGTTTTTGTAAAAGAAGCATGTCATAATTGTAAAGTCACATATCAGAAATGGTCAATTGGAGGTGAATGTCACATGACCACTAGCATTGAAACAAACTACATGTAGCTAGGCTTAGCATTGCAGAAATGTTCTAGTCCCATATGTTTTGATAAATCCCTGCAGAGTAATATACAATGTATTATCTTCATGAATAGAAACAATATTTGGTCTGCTCTTAGCAGTTTACAAGCAGTAGTCTCCAAATTCATTGCGACAAGCCATGCACGTGCCCTGTATGCAGTGAAGTTGGTCTTAGAGCGGGCAGGTGTGGGTAATTGTCAAAATAAAAAGTGCAGAAATAAAAGGTTGCATAAATGAATTAAATAAATGAATATGATATTGTCTGTTTGTACGTCTGTCTAGCTGTGTTTCTGCGTATCATATGGAGGTAGCCTACACGGAGTAGCTCATCATGGGGACACTACTCTTCATACAAATAAATGGGCTCGAACAAACCAGAATACAAATACTCTCTAGTGATTCGATTTAGATGCTCTGCCTCCCACTGGACAATCTAGATCTCATTTGTCCATTACCTTAGGGAGGATTAGGAAGACAAGTTGGGCTGGCCACTTCAGTAGATGTGATTAAGGAGTTTAAGAGGCTTAGGATAGAGTGTGTGGCCAAGTATACTATGATAAGAGGAGGCAGGCAAAGAGACCAGCGGACCAGAATTGCTATATAATGCCTTACTTGATGTTGTAGAGAAATTATGAGAGATTTTTTGTCATGACAGGAGAATTGCATGTTGTCTGCAGTATCTCCTTAGGGTATACTTGATGTAATTTGATCTGTTAACACCATTTACGTACATATAGGAAGTGTGCATGTGTGACTTTATCCTCAGACAGCGTTCATGCACACCTGGTTTATTCTCTTTACAAATGTCTACATCTGCAGGATACATAGGCAGCAAATTTTGCCCAAGATTGCCAACTTTACCCTGTTTTACGGTAATATAGCCTTTTCAAACAGACCTGATGGAAATTTGCTATCAACCCGACTAGCTCTGCAAAGAACTGTCAGACTGTAATTGTAGGGCTTCCACCAGTGTGACCAAAGTCAAGGGGTTAAAAGCTTAGTCCCTTAATTCCACTATTCACCTGTCATTGCAGTTAATCACAATAAGGGGGCTTTCATTGGAGACCCTTTCAAAGCAACTTGATCTCCTTGGTTTTTCAAAAGCTTCTGATCAATGAAAGAGCTTCTGCTAAAGTTTCTGCCAGTGTAGGTAAAGTAATGCTACAAGTTGGATCAGCATGAATTTGTTATGTACCTATAGAGCAGGAAATGCTGATACACAGAATATTTGTGGGCATGTGCATGTTTTTGGTTGGAGTTTACAGCAGAGATTTACAACTTAGAGAAATTCTAAAGAAATACACCTGTGCAAGATGTCTGCCTGTGGACAAATTCACACATGCACACTCCCCGAACGGCGTTACTACAGGGAACAAGAAGTGCAACAAAATGACAATGTATTCGGTGCTCAAGTAGCTTTTGCCACGTCACAAATTTTCATGCTCCTCTGAGCACAGACAGTGTATCACACTTGACTATTATTTTCATAATGTGAAACAACACCCTTGAATGATCGTCATTCTAAACATTGCACTGTAAAAAGTGCGTGGAGACAGAGCCTGAACATGTCAAATGAATTCGAAGAATCTAATATCAACACAAAAATGAACTGATTGTGTGGTTTGCTAATATATTGTTGTCTTTTCTGCAATGTGTCATAAAATACTGACAGAGGGTGTAATGCATTTTTCTTCAATCATCTCATTATCTGGAGATACAATTCTATTCAACAAAACTTAAAAGGAAAATATGGCCTCTGTTGAAAAATCGGGAGAGGGGAAGATAGAAAGCCAAGTGGATGGAGAGATATAGAAATATATAGAGAGGCATAGGTGTAGGAGGTCAATAAATTTTGGGGGGCTGCCCAAAAGATATTGCCCAAATTGCCAATAAAATGTAAAAATTAAAAATGTTCTGCCCAAACATCATGAAAAATTGATTTAAATTTTTTTTTGGGGGGGGGCAGACCCCCCAGCCCCCCGTCTCCTACGCCTATGTAGAGAGGTATAGGTAGCCAGAGAGGTAGGCAGGGGGGTAATTTTCACGGCAAATGTGGAGGGGGGGACATGCGGTGATGCGATTGGAATCGGCCGTCGGATATGCGAATGAACAGTCAGTCAAGATCTTTTACATTCAAGAATTCCAACTTTTGTATGGCATGGTAACCTGCCTGAGCAGAAAGGTGTGGAACATATCTCTCAGAACTGTTCCCTACCAAATTTACCCCAATGGCCATTACCACAACACATTTTGTTTTCACACCAAAAAGTGGGGGGGGGGACATTTCATATTATGTCCCTCGGGTCAAATATATGCCCCCCCCCCCCCCACCAAATTACGCCCATGGAGGTAGGCAGACAGGCAGGCAGGCAGATGCAATCGATGGAGAGATAGATAAATAGAGATATAGAGATATTGATGGATAGATAGACGGAGATAGACGGAGAAAGATGGAGAAAGACGGAGAAAGACTGAGAAAGACGGAGAAAGACGGAGAAAGATGGAGAAAAAGGGACAAAGACATAGCATGGCAAGAGATATGGACTAACAGATTCAAAGATTCATTCAAACGTATATTTTATCAGTTGATTATTCTGATGACAAGTAAGAAAAAACACTTATAAATTGAAGATTTCATAATAATTATTAGTAAGTTTTACTGGACTGGAAACATGGAGCTGTCTGACAATTTGAGACTTACATTTTCCTAACAGTGACCAACTATGTCATTTTTGCTTTGTTGAACTTAATCACCTGTCAATTGTCAAATGAAAAGAATTAATTGATTGTTGTCTTCACCTTGGCAAATATTTACACTCAGTGGTCAATGGTGCATAGAAAAACCACTCGTCACAAGACCACTTGAGCCACAAATCACTTGATCGTTTCATTGCACTTCTTGTTTCCCTGTAGTAACAGATCTTGTTACAATAAGTGTACCCTCAGGAGATATTGCAGACAGTATGCAGCTCTCCTGTCATGATAATGCACTATAAAATCTACATTAAGGGATCACTGTGCCTGCCGCTGTGTCCTGTTGTCAAAAGTCACTCTGGATTTCTCAAAAACATCCAGGAAGGCATTGGTGTGGATAACTTACAGAGAACTTTATTGACTTATAGATTCACTATGAGAGATTCATTTATCTTTATTTGCAAATACCAGAAAGACAAAATATGAGCTTATTGTAGTAATCATTCTTGGTTACAGGGATGGACTGGGGCCCACTACCTGAGCATAGCTGGAAAAAGTAGGGAATTGGGGCATGTCATTACCTGGAAATTTCTAAAGCTCATTGAACATTTTTGAAGAAAAGGTCCAAATTTATGACGTGATTAATTTTGCGACAATTTATGTGAAATTTTGTCGCACTTAATCAAATCGGAAATATAAATTTTTTCTAGCCCTGTGCCTGAGGTGGCCCATTGGCAAAGATGTGAAAGAGGTTAAAATTAAATTTCAGGCCTAGTGATATCCAAATGAAATTTCTTAAATGTTTTGCAATAGTTGACACATGTATAGAAATTGTTTAATTTCCAATTAAGTTTCCACAATGCCAGCCATAAATGTGATCTTTGAGCTGCACTTCGTGTTTTCATCGAACTGTCAGTACTTGGCAAATAGCTCAAAATTTCTCACTAACATCAAGTAAGACATTATATATCAATTCGGGTCAGCTGGTCTCTTTGTCTGGGTCCTCTTGTAGCATACTGTGCCACACTGTAAATCCTTCTTATTCTTCTTAATCGCATCAACTTAAGTGCCAGGCCAACTTGTGTCTTTAAGCCTCTCTAAGGTACTTAATGGACAAATGAGATCTAGATTGTCCACTGTCCAGTGGGAGGCAAAGCATATAAATCAGCATCACAAGAGAGTATTTTTATTCTGATGGGTAATAAACATCTGTTTCCATGCTACTTGGCAGTGGTACTGTATGAGGGGTATTCAGAAAGTTCAGACCAATTTTTCTGAGAGATGCTTATATTTAAGCTAAATTCTTCAAATTTTCAGGAATACATCTTGAGATATCAAAAAAAAAGTAGTCAAGCACTTTTGGGGTACAATGTATTTAAGGCATTATTTTGTTGCCATGGAAACGGCAATATGGGGAACCAAGCGCAGCTAATTTTTCTAGTGAACTTGTCATTGTGTTTTCCGTGAAATCTGTTATTAGATTCTGTTGAGAAAGGTCTGCAGACCTACGCATGGTCGACTGATAAATGTGATTGTGACTTTATGACTTCACAATGTTGTGCCAATCAATTTTTAGACGTTTAAACCTGATTTTTGCACAGTAGAGGGTGATTTCTGGCGGGCATTTGACATAGACCCAAAACACGATCAGAGAGCTTCCAATTGTGTGTTCTCTCAGGAAAGAATGGTACAAAGGATCTCTTCTGGACAGCATTTCAAGATGCCTCAATGATGATTTAGCACCAGGTTACTTTTGTTTATTCTCTTATAAGCTGAGAGATGAAATATATTTTACAAATCGAGAGATGTGACATGCAATTTCATGGCGATTTACACAGCTGAATTGTTGAGTTTTGTTTTAAAATTTACCTACACTGCCTATCCAAATGTGTATTTTCCATGGCAACAGATAAGTAAGTTTGACATTGGCCGAGGACGTAATATTTTCAGAATCAATGGCTATACTCCTGAATTTTGCAATGTGAACATTTCATTTAAGTAGGCCAAAGAGAAAGGTCTGCTACAAAAACTGGTTAGAACTTCCCAAACAACCCTCGTACATCTCCTGGCCACTTTTATTACGGTTTTGACTCCTCCTGTCGTTGTATTAACTTAGCAACAGTCTCTCTCTTCCTTGATCTTATCTCCTAAAGTGCTGGGACCAAGTTGTCTTCCTAATTCCCCTTAAAGTAACAGACAAATGAGATCAAGATTATCCAGGAGGTTGGCCAGGGATCTAATGGGATCACAAGAGAAACAAGAGCATAAAATTTGTATTCCAACTTGCACATTGAATTTATTTGTATGCATAGGAGTGTCTCTGTGATTAGCCCTCCTGCTCATGAGTAACCCCCTTCGATATGCAACCTCTTCCTACACTTAGTTACATCGAACATAACGAAATTACCCCAACACGCTCCCATATCTGCACTACTCTGTAAGCCAGGATGGTGATGTTGCTGGTCCCAATGACACTTATTTGGTAAAGTACAATCAAGTATATTTATCATACAATTTCTTACTGGCTTATATAAATCCAAACTTATGACAAAAACATCTTGCCTAAATGATACACAATGAACGAGGTAACACTATACTTTTTCACAGACTTCAAGAAGTTGGTAGCAAGAAAACCAGAAGTAGAAGCTGTACCATCTTGCAATGACTACCTTACAACTTTTAATGTCCCTTTTTATTGCATGTGTCTTCTCTTGGAAACTGTGTTTGCTGAACCCCTGGGATGCCCTTTAGCACCACATGGAACACAGGTTGCCATGGCAACCTCTCTGGGGCAACTTATCTTTGTGACAACATATGGCTCACTTCCTCTCGCGCAAGCATGTTTGTTAGTACTGTTCACAACTGTATTTATGATTTCCCTTCCAAGAAAGATGTTGTTTCCAGTCCTACCCAAGTTACTATGTCTGCCAAGTCAATGAAAGGCCAATTTCCTGAGATATGGGAATGTAAAATGACAAAAAATTATACGATACGATACGATACAATACAATACGATAATACTTTATTGAATCATTGAAAACAATGAAACTCATTTGATTTACATGGCTCTATCACAATCACGTGCAATTAACATCAACAAAATAAATAAATAAATATATATATCACAGTGCAGAAAATTTTATCACATTATATGGGATTACAGCTTTTTTTTTCATCCTACCCGCCGACCGTAGAAAAAGTGACTCGAGAAGACCCGAGCAGCTAAAGATCAATTATGTTTTAGCCGATTGCATCAATGAGACCAAGATGAAATTTTCTATTGTTTACCCACAAAATGATGCACCACAGTTGATTTGGCTGAAGCATCACCAAGGCCAAATGATGTGCCTACATTTTTAAACAGACCAATGCTTAAGCCAGAAGAGAACCAAAAGCAGAATAGTTAACCTGCAGTAAAAGGAATTTCCATAAGTGTTGATATAGAGAAAAAGCAGTGATGGAAAAGATTGTGGCTCAAGGAATTTTTGCTATCTATTTATAACTAACATGATCTTGCATTTGAGTTAGATACAAGTACTGCACCTTGCAAAAGGGGAGGGTTTGCCAAATCGAGGAAAAAGAAAAGCACTAATTATATTTTCAATACTAGCTATAAATCTTCTGCTTAAATTCTTCCTTGCATTGCTGTATTCATCTCATTGCATAAATTGCTCCAGTTGTCGCTCAACAAAATTGATGTAGCACTTCACTTCCTCATAATACTTGTACCGATTATTTTACTAACCATTTGTTTCCTTTACACTGAAAATTACCTACTTTTTACTGTAGTTAAGGTTGTTTTTACTAACACAACTAAAGCCCACAAAAAACAGTGTACAGTGTGAAGCACTGCCAGTTTCAGTCACTCCACGGATCCAGAAATGTTTACATCACACATGACACATTGCTGTAGGCAAGAAAAGAATAGCTCTGTTGTGTGTTACAGTCAGATTATATATGGAGGATGATTGACATTGATTGTCATGGTAATGTTTGCACTAGTTGCCATAGTAGCCATCTAGCTGACAGTGCCAAAAGTGTTAATAACCAACAATAATACAAGCAGTGTTGAGAGAATATAATGTATGATGCACTAATCTGCTATGTTTATGCACTAACCATGCCAGTCATGTGTCAGACATTTAATGATAGAAAGATAGAATTACTTATGAAAGATGATTGTATTAAAGAAACAGCAAATTTTATATGTAATGCATTAGAAAAAAGACAAAAAGCTTTGTACATAATTTAATTATTTTGCACAAATGTAAATGCTTGTAAATAGCAAAAGAATACTTGTAAATATATATCTTAAGAATTTACATTGTTTAGAGTTATAATTTGCTTATGAAATAGTATTGCTTAAACAGTTGGAGTTTTTTGTGATTGTTATTTCATATTGGAAATATGTAAAATGTAAATATATACTTATGTATCTATTACAAATTATTCCTTTTAGTTGTAATTTGTATTGCTTATATTTTTATTATTTTAAAGTGAATTTAGGCCCAAGACGGCTGGGGGCTAGTGTGTGAGTCCATTTCACAAAAATAAATAATTTTCTCTCTCTCTCTCTCTAAACAATCTCAAGCTACCATCCTTTCAGCTCATCTTCTTTCCAGTTTTGGTACAAAGGTCTTTTAATGCAAAATTTCAACTCCCATTGCTTTGAAACTCAGACAAGGATATCTGTTGAGCCCAATTTAAAGCAACCAGGCTTTGGCAAAGTCATTCTGATCCAGCAAAAGGCATTGGCGAGGTTTCCATCAGTGTTTCAAGTCTTGCCAAAGAAATAGCTTATTGTCAAGCTGTCTTGTTAATGTAGGATAGCAGAAAACAGTTGTTCATGAAGAATATTTAAAACCGTTTTCGTGATAGTAAAAATGCAACTTGAATGTACCTTTTTATAGGTCAAGTATTTTATTTAAAAAGTGAAATGAAAATGATTAGATTTGACTCAGTGTCTACAATTATTAAATCAGTGGTAAAATAACATAGTTTTCAGTTAGTGTGATTTATCCCTCTCTCTGTCTATTTCTTAATCTATCTATGTATCTCTCTATTTTGTTATTGCCCTTGGAAAATACTGTTAATTGCATGTCGTAATATCAATATTAACAAATGATTTGCAGATAGGTACTTAGAGCAATGCTTACACTATGTCATGTACTTCAGATGTTCAGATGAATCAGACTAGTTCTTCCAACAGATACTAAGTCTTGGCATTGATAAATATTCCCTTCAATTTGTGTCTATTAGCTGGCTGGAGTGTGTCACCCGTTTGCAATGTGGCTTCGGTCTGGTCGAGATCGATAAGTTGTGTGGTCTGTGAAGGTTTAGCCGCTGAGTGCTCTTTATAGCTGCTGTGACTGAGGCTATGTACATAAACTGAACTCACACTCTTTGCTTTACACTAATGTCTGTCTAGATGCATTTTCCTGTAAGAATTCTTTTTTTAACAGTTGCTCACATTTTGGGACATCTAATCAGACAATCCATGCATTTCAGATCAATGAAACGGCTTTTGGTCAAGTAATGTCAAAGAATCAATTACTGGTAACAATAGTCTGTCATGTGAATGTAGAGGAGCAAGAAATGTTGGCTGACAGAATATTTGATTACATTCTTCAGGTTGTTTCCTGCATGTAGAAGTATCCTGAGGAGTTACAACAGAGAAGTTTCTAAAGAGAATGCACCATGTGTGCAAGAAGGCTGCCTCAGGATATATTCACAGATGCGCATCCCTGAACGGTGTTAACAGATCTAGTTTCATTAAGTATGTCCTCAGGAGATATTGCAGACAACATGCAACTCTCCTGTCATGATAATGCAATAAAAAGTCTGTTTCCAAGGCATACACAAGTTGTTGCTGTCAAAAATCACTCAGATTTTCTTGAGAACGCCCAGGAGGTAACTAATGTCTTTCAGGATTCATTGTATGAAGATTATTACAGAAATTTGCGTTGAAGTAGACTTGCTGCTTTTCATTGAGAAGTGTTCCAGCGAAATTTGTATTTTCGATGTAGGGTAAAAACTATCGTGATAAATCTCTTAATGTTAGCCCTTGTAACAGGGCATATTAATTTAGAATCAATACGAACTAAGCCCTGAGTCCAAAGGTGAAAAATAAATGAGCAAGATATCAACATACTTAACTGTCATTAAAACTGACAAACCAAGTGTGGAAGAGATAGGAAATGTTACAGAGCACTGAATTATCACTACATGTTGTGGTCCCAATCCATTTCTAGATATCCCCCTGCTGGTGTGTGACAATAAACAAAGTTTCTACCAAAAGTACCAATTTGACCAAAAAAAATTTAGAAGTTGAATTTAGGCCATGTTTCATACAACCCTGTGCTTCAAATAGCCCCGGTCTCCCCTACTTAGCTGCAGTATCCTGCCTTCTCATTCCTATCTCCTCAACTGCCCGGACCGGTTTGTCTTCTGAATTCCCCTTTAGCTAATGGAGAAATGAAATCTGGTTTGTCCAAGAGGATGGCCAGGAAGCTGAATGGGATCACAAGAGAGTATATAAATTATGGTTTTCTCTAAACCATTTGTTAGTGGAGAGAGCATGATCACTGTTTCTCTACTTGTTACCTTGTTCTGAAACACATGAGACTTAAACAATTGTCACTTACACTAATAATATATTCTCTCATTTGCTGGCTAGTAATTTATCATTGGTTGATTAAAGATTAGCTTTGAAATGGAATGGATTAAAACCTGATATCTGATCAAACATCAGATAATTCTACACTCTGCCTGAGTCTGCCTACCACCTATAAAACAAACAACCAACAATATGTGTAGTGCTAAGTTTAAATAATTTCTTGAAACATCTGCATGTCGGCTAAAACATGACATTTCACAAACTCTCTTAGTGCATTAGTGTATATACATCATTGCTGTCCCGTGGCAGGTCTACGTCTATTCAAAGAGATCTTCTAATGACACCCTGTGACATCTGAGATGCCCACCTATGAGTTGTTTATGACCAGCTTGACAACAAAAAGCAGCATAATCTTTGCCGAGTTGATGCCTGCAGCTCCGAGATGAGAGAGTTGCACGTTCAAAATACATGAGCTCTGTCTTCTGTCTCCTCAGGGCTCTTCCTGACTGTAAATAAATCACTTGACAGCTATTTGAACTGTATCTCTGTGACTGCAAGAAAGTTTCTTACGAAATCTATAGCAAGGCTTGCTTCCATTGTGCAATTTTGCATCCATTTTTTTTTTTATCAGCAATGCCTGGACTAACAGTACACCTACATCCAAGTTATAGGTGCCCAGTATATAGAATGATGAAAATTGCACTAACTAATATTAACCTGATCTTCAGAGTGCATTTAGCCTCCGGAAAAAGAGTTGATTAGCAATTATATTTCTTCATTGTCAGCATATGTACACGTAGAATGGATTGATATAACTATTACATTTTTGCAAATCATTAAGTTGGGCCTATCATGAGAGTATTTTTCTGAGAGTATAACCATTCAGAAGAGACACATTCCACTGCGGCAGACAAAATAGGAAGCAAACAGACTCAGTTTAGTCTATTTACACAGGAGCTCTTAGCGTGTGGTTAAACATTCCAGACCAGACAACTTATCTGGACCAGACTAAAGCTGACACACACCAGTAAGCTGATTGGCCCAAATAGACTGGTAGAGTTTTCAAGACCATTAATAACTGTCAAAGAAACATATACAGGACCTGTAGATAGATGGGCAGATCGATTCGCCATAAGAGAGACAGATAAAAAGGAAGATGTACAGATAGACAGATATTGCTAGCTATGCTGGTTTGATATTTGTAATAAGTCCCATCTGCAAATAATCATAATTCCAATGATTCCAAACAACAACACTCAGCTTTCTTTCCACCTTCTAATATCATAGTTAGAATGACAATACAGCAGCAAGAAGCATTTTTCTTAGTGAACGCAAATGTGGTTATAGTTACCAGGAATTTGGATTTATGCTGGCAAAATATTTATATTTTGGAAAAGTCTGTTAGAGTTGGAATTATCTCAACTTAATTGTGCTAGAAAGCCAATATTGAAGAAGTTTTATTTAAATGTTAAAATAAACATCAAACATCACATTGCTAAACAGACTAATATCGTTCCAGAATATTTTTTTGGTTAGCCTTCCTTTTTGCAAACTGTATCAAAATGAGATGCAAAGCAGACAAATCACACAAGTTGCAGAGCAAAAATTCCAAAAGCTGTATCGTAGCCATGGTAGCCTTCTCTCTCCAGCAACACTATACACTTGTGAGGAAGATTGCCCTCCGTAGAGATTATTGTTATGGAAATTCCTGCAAATTGGCTTTTTGCTTTTGGTCCTCTTCTGGCTTAAGCATTGGTCCGGGACCTTTTAGGCACATTAACGATGATGGAAGGATATCAACTGTTTCCTCTTGAGCCTATATATATGTCATGAAATATACAGCAGTAACGGTAGTTTCAGGCTTCTTAGAAAACGGTTTTCTTTGTGTTACTGATATTCCTATACTTCTGAACTCATGATTGTGTAACATTATGTTTAATCCTATGAAGCAAACATTTGGGCAAGAAATCATAGTGAAAAATTTGTGAAAATCGCAAAAAAAAGTACAAAATTGTAGAAATTTGAAAAAATTAAACTTCCACATTTTGATGTGGGCTTCACAGAGACGGAGATTTGAAATGTTTTCAAATATTCATGAAAGTTCTGCAATAGGTCTGTCTCCATTTGTAGTTTTGAATTTATGTACAGGTGGCATCTCCAAGCAATAGTAGCTGTGTTCAAATCCCCTTTTCCTTTCATGAAGGTGATAGGCTGTTGTTGATTTTTCAAAGGAGTCTGACTTGTTACATGGATTGACTGTTTGGGTCAGGTAGTGATATCAGTGATGAACCAAGAAAGTTGCTCTATCAGTTTCATTCAAGTTTAATGTATCCTGGACAAGCAAACATGAAACTTGCATCAGCCAATCATTTTACACACAGTATGGCACTGAGAACAAAAGTAGCCTGCAGCTTGACCAAGGGAGCGTCTGGACTGAATTATTATTGGTTCTGTGTGTAGTTCTAAGCAGTACAGTGTACCTGTATGATTGGCAATCACGAGGACATTCAAATAGATAAACGTAATGTTAGCATAGGGAAACAACTAGAACTGGGGGTTAATTAAAGATTATTGTGTGTTATTTGGTACATATAGGCGTAAGATAAGTGCTTTTTTCTTTGCACAGAAATATGAGACTGTTACTTTTTTGGTTGTTACTTTCATTCATATTTTGCATTGAAGCACATTCAGGAGATGTGTGTGCTGCATATCGAAAGGGTTAATAGAATTTCATAACCTTAGAAAATCTGTTTGTGACCCCCTAACAGATTGGAATGGTCAAACCATAACAATGAAGCCTCTTCAAACAAACCTGATGGAAATTTTCCAATTATACCAACTAGCTATCCAAAAGAACTGTAAGATTCTATTGGAATGTTTCCACCACTGTGACCAAAGTTAAGGGGCTGAAATTTAGCCCTTAATTCCACTATTCACTTGTCAGGCCAGTTAATCTTGACAAGGGAGCTTTTATTCTAGACCCCTTTAATGCAACTTGATCTCCTGGGTTTTGCAAAGGCTTCTGATCGATGCAGTGGCTTTTGGTAAAGTTTCTGCCAGTCGATCAAGTAATGCCTCAGAATTGATCAATGAGAGCCTGCCTTGTGAATCTAGAACAGCCTGAAATGGTTACTGAAAAAGTATTTGACGGAATTCTTCAAGTTGTATTTTCTGTTTAGACAGCTGGTTTTACATGGTTAATAAAGACAGATGGACAGGAATTTAAAAGTACAGTTCTGTCCGAAAGTTGACATACCCGATGCAAAATGACCAATTTGTCTATTTCCTGGGTAATTTTAACATACATGAAATACAATGCACTGCATGCGGCTGAACACTTCTGAACCATTAAATTCTTCACTGATACAGATGGCAACTTTGGCAAAGAAACCTGTGTTAGCGAGGAAAGTAAGCATTTCATCCATGAAGTGGGTTAAAATAGCTTGCCAACTTTCTCTCGAATTCCAACGTTACCCCAATACCCCATTCTATGATATTCCAATCACTAAACCAGTGTCAAACAGATCTTCATTGGGGGCTTGGAATCTTCCTCGAGAGAAAATTATTAAGGGGGACAGTAATTATTTATTTTGATCACGCTTCATCCTAAAATTTTCACTTCTTACTGAAAAAAAAAAACACCGTATTAAGAAATATCTCACTAGCAATTACTTATTTCATGACTGCCTACAAATAATTTGTATTTCAATGTCTGTTGAAAGCATAAACATTTACATAATGTTTTCAATGCAGACTGCCTACAAATAATTTGTATTTCAATGTCTGTTGAAAGCATAAACATTTACATAATGTTTTCAATGCAGTATGCTGCCTCACGCCGAAGATAACCCTTCATGAAATGGCAGCCTGTCTCACAATACCAGAATATGAAGGGAATTAACCACCAAAAAAGTAAGAGTCATATTACCTGAATATCCAATATACAATAGGTTGTCAGTTGACCGGTCTCAAATTTCTGTGCCAAGAAAAAAGCACTTATCTGCCTCCAATGTACCCAATAATCAACAGTAGTCTCTTATTAACCCCCAGGTCAAGTTGTTTCCTTATGCTAACATTCTTTTATCTATTTGAATATCCTGTTGATTGTCAATTTTGCAGGCACACTGTACTACACAGAATTACACACAGAACCAATAATAATTCACTGCAGAAGCTCTCTTGGTCACCACTTTATATATGCAATTGTTGTACTCAATGCAGTTTTTGTGCGTAAAATGATTGGTTGATATAAGCTGCATGAGTGCTTGTCAGATGAATAATAACTCTTCAGACAGACATAAATAGTTGACAGCAATTGCAAGCGCAACTTTCTTCTGGGTTCATCACAGCACTCTTAATGCAAAAGGTTCTTTATGGCGTTAATAAAGAACAAAAAGCCAAAAAAAGTTCTACATTTTTTTTGGGTCCAGTTGAATTGAAAAGGTTCAGTACTTCGTGAGAAGGCCTTATGATGGGACCCTAGGTGCTCCCACCTTGAGAGAGAGGGGATCCATTGTTGGAGTACAGTCCTGCAGGATTATCTAAATGCAGTTTTTGCTTGCTGCTGAAACCTTTTTAAAGTTGTATATTGAACCTTTCTGGATTCCTTATCTATACCAGCTTATAGAACCCTTAAAGGTTCCCTGTAAAACCTTTTTGCTAAGAGTGTGACCTCAGCTTTGCAATTCTGTCAGGCGCTAGTGAAACCATTACAGCCAAACACTTTGATATAGAATTAGAGTGGACTGTGGCACTGTAAAAGTGACACTTCGTGACTCATGATAGCTGATGAAGTGTCATCTTCTCTACTTTCAACATGGAAAACATAGAGGCTGTTTGATTAGTCATGATCAAGAGTAAGCCATTTGACTCCTCATAACGGATTTTAGAGTGAAAATCAGATGCATAATCCTTTCGTTTGGCTGTCACCTACAAGTGGGATAAGTCTCCTTCAATCAAATTAACATATAACGTATTGGGTTTGACCAGGATCTTTCCTTTTGTGGTTATACCATCTTGCTCTTTGTGAGGTTATGCAAAAATTAATACGTAATTTTATACTAGTTTGGAAAGATACATTTTGAATCACAAAAATAAGATAGAATGAAGTAAAAAGATAAATATAAAGACAATGTGTGTCGAGAAAGCCGCAGGACTACTGTTCCTGTTGTATGTTTCCTGACATAGGCTAAAGATGAATCTCTAGATATCCATCCTACCACCATAAAGTGCCTTTCAGGTCACAGACCAATGCTTAAGCCAGAAGAGAACCAAAGCAAAAAGC
Source organism: Platynereis dumerilii (assembly GCA_026936325.1). Taxonomy (NCBI): domain Eukaryota; kingdom Metazoa; phylum Annelida; class Polychaeta; order Phyllodocida; family Nereididae; genus Platynereis; species Platynereis dumerilii. The sequence goes on along the minus strand of JAPTHN010000233.1, from coordinate 17,588 downwards.
CAATCTGCAGCAAAAGGAATTTCCATGACAATAGTCTCTGCAGAGAGCAAGCAATCTTCTATAAGAGACTGTGGAGAAAAGGCTATAGTGGCAAAGATATGGCTCTTGGAATTTTTGCTTGGAGAAAAAACAAATTTGTAGGACAACTTTTGTGATGATTTAGAAGATATACTATCACGATTCTTTAATTAGTAGTGATCCGTGCACAAGGAATTTCATAAGGGATACTAAAGATTTCCTTAAACTTATCACAAAACGTTAAAATTTGCTGATTTACTATCACAAGAGGAATCCTGATTATATGATATACTTTTAACTACAACACTACAACGTCAAACATAATTCCTGAATGCAGATTTCATTTTGAATCATAATAACAGGAGAGTTTCATGTCGTCTGCTACTGTATATCTCCTGAAGGTTCACTTAATGGAACTAGATCTGTTAACACCATTCAGGAATATTTCCTGATTCCTAAGGCTATAATTTTGCATGAGGAAATACCCGACATGATGCAGAGCTTTGCAACTGGATTTCAAGTCATATTCAGGTTTCAAAGTGTAGCCATTCTTTGAAAACAGCCTCTAAGCTACACATCTGACCCTACTGAGAGACCCGAAAAGTTGCGATGTGTGAAAAGTTTCAAACAGCACAGAAACCTGAGGCAGATTTCACGAAAAGTGCTCTCAGAGGGTACCTTAAACTTTCCAACCCTTTTGTTATCGCTCTGTTGCTTCCTGAAGCAAGTAAACCTATAACTAAGTACATCTGTTAGCTAATAAATAAATATCAATAAAATAATCCTCAAAAAAATATCTTTTTGCTCTTAAAAAGATATTTTTATATCCCTTATGAGGACAATTTTGGACGACCAAACTTACTGGTGATCAGATGTGCTTACTTTGGCAATCTGTGGAATCTGCTAAAAACCAATTCAGGAAAAAGTAATGATATGTGATTGATAGAACATATCTTGAAAATTATTTTGGAAACATTTTTAATTGTGTTGGTCATTATAAAACTTGAAAAAAAATAAAAAAATAAAAATAGACTGCTAATGTAACTCAATTCTGTCACAGGACACTGAGGTTACATTAGCACCTTTTACATGGGACTTTTTCTGTGTTCCGGCTACTTATGACAATTTCAAATGCGAAATTCTAAAATTTTATTGAAAAACGTGTCTAATTTGTCTATATGCATCACCAAAAACATAAACGACTGGGTGTGGTAGCTGTTTTTTTATTGCTAATATAACCGCATTTTTGCATCTGTCCATTTCATAGTGTTACATTAGCAAAAATTGTCTGTATAAATTACATTAACGAACACATGATTAGATCTCAAATTTTTTCTGAGCTGGAAGCCAGGTCTCCCAGGAACAGGCCAGGGGTGGTACCCTGCTTGTGATTTTATTTATATTGCAACAGGATCAGCATAAAAAATTCCGTCCTCCATCATTTAACATTGTTACATTAGCACAAGGCCATAGTTTTAGTTACTCTGATCTACCAATCCAACAGAAGACAATGTTTACCCATGATTTTATTTAATGGATTGACACAATAAAAGATTTAGATTTCAGCTTTTTTTTGTAGTATCAGCTATCCTCAGAAAAAGCACCTTTGTCTGCCCTTATCAGTTTTGTGCTAATGTAACTTGTGGACAAGTTGTGGTAAGTCATTTGGCAGATTTTCGTGAAATCTGCCCTGATGCATCTATCAATTGTTAGCTCTTATCCATTATCTTTTTCAGAGGGAAAAATTCATTTAAAAATCATAATGCAATAGAGAAGAGGTTTTCATAATCTGATTCAATTGTATGCAATGTTTGACAAATTGCAGGTTTCTCACCCAAAATAATTATATCAGAATTTCCGATTCTTTGCACATGATTTCAGACGCTTATAATAATTCTAATATCTTTTAAAACTTGTTTGACTTTGGCAATTTCACACAATTCACTTAGATTAAATCCAAAATAAACAGTTTTTTAGCAGCTGCACTACATGAATGTCTTATATTATTTTTGAGTTTTTCCTAATTTTAAATATGTACAATGCAAGACCTGCCTATCCAGCATCAACCCAAATGCAGGGAAACCGTTGTAAACCACATTTGCATTTATATCAAGCAAAATAATTAATAAACATACAATGTAGGGAGGTTGGAAATCAGAGTTCACAGATCTGTCATAACAGGCCTTTTGTATGGATGTCTGGCTGCCAGGCCTGCTTACAGTGCCTAGAGAGCCATCTCAAAACTGTTTTGGCCCTCACTCTTGGGTTGTCAGTGCCTGTAATTTCGGCAGTTGTGGATGTGGCGGTCTTGAAACGATCACCCAGATTCATATGGATATAGGGCCCGTCTTGATCACGGGTCTTGACTTCAGGTCTTCCTGGCTTTGGAAGGTCCTTCATTCAGCCTGTTAGATCAAATTTGGTCATGAGCTTGCTTATTGCTGGCTTGGAGCAGCCCCTCTGACGTGCAACCTCTTTCTGGGACATGCCAGCCGCCAGCACCCCAACTACGGAGCCTCATTGCTCAACGGGGATTGTACCCAAAGGCAGTCTGTTGGCGTATCCCAACTCAGGAAAGATCAAGGAACTTTTCTGATTACTTTTTGTGCAGTTAAGGGCCACTGATCTTGAGGATTAATCTAATTACTGCATTTCATGACCTGTACCAGTCCAGAGGCAATGAGCCGTGAAAAGCATATGTAAACATGACTAATTGGTCATTGTTAATGTCTAAAACATAGAACAAGCAATAAATAAGGTTGGAGAATTTTTTTCTTTAAATTATTTCAAATTGAAAAGTGATAACTTTCTTTTGTCCTTCAGTTTATGTCCAGCCTTCATCTTGCCTGCCGGGTAGTTATAAATGGTCTTGAAACTCCACCAGTCTATTTTAGCCAATCAGCTTACTGGTGTGTGTCAGCTTTAGTCTGGTCGAGACAAGTTGTCTGGTCTGGAAAGTTTAACCACACTGTAAGAGCTCCTGTTTACATAAACTAAACTGACTTTGCTTCCTCTTTTGTCTGGGGCAGTGGAATTTGTCTCATCTTAAGGGTTAACAAACACTAGGGTGGGACTGGCGCCCCACATTTGGGGAATCTTAGGCGGATCAAACCTGACTTTTTTTTGCAGGTGAGGTTGGTATATGGGAGTATGTGTGTAAAATTTCAGCTCATTCTATTAATATTTAGAGGTGGCACATTTCACTTGAAGTTTATCATGTAAAGCCCCATTGGCGAGCCCTGAAAAAAGGAGAAAAAAGCAGGATTTTCCAAAAATTAGACTTAAAATCAATATTTTTCAACCATTCAAAAACCATGGGGGAGGGTTTTGGGAGGGCAGTTCAGAACTGACATCCATTTTGCTATAATACATATAGGTAGGCCATTATAAGGTGAGAAAATCTCTAAATTTAGGCGTTTTCGAGTCATTTTCGAGTCATTTTCGTCATATTGGGCACTACATTGTGCAGAGATGAAAAGTGGAAAATGCAAAATTATGCCGGATTTAAACTGCCCTCCCAAAATCCTCCCCAATGGTTTTTGAATGGTCGAAAAATATTGATTCTAAGTCTAATTTTTGGAAAATCATGCTTTTTTCTCCTTTTTTCAGGGCTCGCCAATGGGGCTTTACATTATAAACTTCAAGTGAAATGTGCCACCTCTAAATATTAATGGAATGAGCTGAAATTTTACACAAATACTCTCATATACCAACCTCACCTGCAAAAAAAAGTCAGGTTTGATCCGCAAACATTTGGGCACCAGTCCCACCCTAACAAACACTCCAAGAAAAAGGCTTCAGGCACTAATGATTTGCAACCATTCGGAAAAGTTAAATCAAGTCATTCTGGTATATATGTTGCCTTTGAAGTTAATTATTCAAAATCAACACTTTTCCTGAGGCTGAATACACTCAGAAGATCATTTTAATGTGATTAGTACAAGTGCAATTTCGATCATTTAATATACTAGGCATTCTGTAGCTTGTATGTAGGGACATGATTGGTTGGCGCTTTGCAGATCCAAGAAATTGGATGTACTGTGGAATAATGCAGACAAGCTTTGCTTTAGATTTTGGTTAGACACTTTTTTGCAACCGCAGAGATGCACTTGAAACAGCCGTCAAGTGATTTATTTACAGTCAGGGAAAGCCCAAATGAGACAATTAAGACAGCTCATGTATCTTGAACATGCAACTCTCTCATCTCAGAGCTGCAGGCATCAACTCGGCAAAGATTATGCTGACTTTTGTTGTCAAGTTGGTCATACACAACGCATTGGGTGGCATCTTAAAAGTCACAGGGTGTCATTAGAAGATCTTTTTGAAGAGCTTGGTGGCTGAGTGGTTAACTCACCTGCTCCACTGAAGGCCTTTGCAAGCATGGGTTCAACTCCTGGTTGGGGAACCCAAAATTTTCAGTTGACCTCAGGATCAAAATCCAAGTTGGATGTTGTTGGGATAAGATGTTAAATTGGCAGCCCCTTGTGTCAGTGACTGTCTGTGCTTGGCAAGTAAAAGTTCCCTCACATGGGGCAAATGTGTTACATGTAGAGGACTCTGGCTCTCCCTCCCATCTCATTATCAACCCAGAACTGGGCTTAGAGGGCTGCACTTTCCACATCTATCTACAATGTATCTCTTTGAACAGAAGAAGAGGACCAGCCACAGGAGAGCAATGCTATAAGTTCACTTATGCACCATGAGCACCTCCCAATAAACGCGTATATCAAAAACGGCATGTATCCATTAGTAACATAAAAGATATCTTAAAGTGGTGAGAGACTTTAAAGATACTCTCTAATGAATAATTTGGATGTACATGATACATCTTTTGACCTGACAGAAAATGAAAGCATCTGAATCTGATCTGGAGCAGAATAGGAACATGCATGGCTTTCAACTAATGCACTCCATGTACATGGAAAAAAATATAAGTCTTATAATTATGCAGACGTATATAATAAGCAGCTTTAGTAAAGCAGGGACCAATCTATTTAATCTAACCAGTTCTATACTTTGAAAAGACGATAGAAAAGGCAATGAAAACACGACATACTTTGAATTTATCTGTAGAAATGAGCTATTCCCTTAACAATTTTGGAAAGTGCACAAGCCTCAGTTACTCAGCGGAGCTTTTAGTGCAGATTGCTTATAATTCTTTAGAGAGTTGTTGCTTCTGCCTGTCATTCAGACCCTGTCTCTGTTGAATTGCATATGAAAAGAGTTAATATAATATTTGGGAGCACAAATATATTGTATGAAATGGGACTTTGAAGTCCGGGTTGCTTTTAAGAGAAAAGTCATCAGTCGGACACAAATTACAATTGAGAAAGGATTCGGAAGCAGAGTTTGAAAATAGAGTTGTTTGACCAATTAGAAAGGAAACATCCAAAATTTTCTCAGCAAAATTAGAAATTCTGCTGAAGTCAAACATCTGAATTTTTTTAGGGGCAGTTGTGAATCAGGGTCCAATTACAAAAGTATTGATTTTGATGTCATAATTGGTGGTTGGAATCATGAGTAACTTTGGCCAGTCAAAGGGGTCAGGAGTGATGGGTTAGAGTCAGAATCAGACCTTACTCCCAAGCTCTTGAAACTAAACACAAAACATATTGTCTGAGTAAGTTTGAAAGGTGATACAGTTAAATTAAACAGTGTGGAATGTATCCTGTTTCAGTATCAACATCTTTAAGAAGAAGATTAACAAACTGACATTTTGTAGAAATGTGGATTTCTGAAGTCGCAATGAAATGAAATGTCACATTGGGAAAAAGGTTTCTTTGGTTCAGAATCAAATTTCAATTTTCTAATTCTGTATTTCTCTTAATTAAACTTTCGAAAAGCTGTTGTGGCAATGATGACATTGAGAAAATCACCTGTCTCTATTCGGGACTGTCAAGTGGCAGCAGAATGCTGACAGTCCCTGGAAAATCGAATTGAGTCAACAATAATTTGATCTGTTTTGGACAGATCACCAGATCAGGTCGCACAACAGCTGTCCATATTACTACGCCAAACTACTTTCACAAAGCATGGCTGCTGGCAAATATCCAGTCCACTGCTTTGAATGAAAATGTTTGGAAATCATGAGATTTTACTCATCAGAAGTTTGGTGGTATTCAATCTACTTATGTCATTTAGTGCATGTTAAATTGTGGTCAGACAAGGGTACAAAATGAATGCATTCTCACTTATTCACGTGTCCATACAAAGCCAATGTTTTTGCTTTGTGATATCAAAAATGCTCAATTGTATTTATTCTGTTACTTTAAGGAGATTTATTAACTAGGACAACAATATAATTCACAATTTCATAAAGACTGTGTTACACTCAGCAAAATGTCTTGTCCATGCCACAAGTGGCCCCCTCTACACTGGCAATATATGTGAGCTACAATGTATATATCCTCCATGATAAAAATAGTTCCAACTTATTGTGGTATTTGCAAGCTGTCTGCTTAAAATTGAAGCCAACCAAAGTCAGATTAGACACTTGCAGAGTTTTTGGAAATAAACTAGACCATCACTAAATGATGAAACTGTCCTGGTTTCTTCCACACTGTCTTGGTTTCTTCCAGAGATCGAAATTCTGTTGACCGCTCACAGGAGCACGCGAATTTTGCACCCTAGGTGGCAGTAAATAGCGGTCAACTTGTAGACAGGAAAATCACAATGTCTCATAATACAAAGCTCTGGAACTGATATTCAGCCGCAAAAGAATAAACATTCAGACCAATCAGCCCCTTTTAAAAACCTGTATCCCTATTGCAAGACCCCTTACAGATGATTTCATAATTGAGGACTCTAATCAAACAACAAGAAATTTTGCAAAATATTTGATTTGACATCAGAAAATCCTGCCAGGTGATTGGTCAAGCTGCCCACAGCGTGTCACTTTTTCAGTTAGCGCGAAGCAGTTGATGTTTGCTGGAAAAAAGATGTCATAACTTTTTACTGCAGAGGCCAACTTGGCATCATACCTTGACCAAAAGCATTGGCTGTGCAAACAGTAAGGGACTTTTTGGAATTTGACTAAGTTTCAGGTGATGGCAGGAGTTTTACCTGAGAGGGAACTACGTTTTTGCAAACATTTTATGGGTCGATGCTAATTTTTACATGTAAGGGGAAGGATATGAAATATGGTATATAATACTATGCATTCTGCGCTTCAACGTAAGGACAAAACGAGTCAAAGCATTGCTGATTCAAGAAAAAGGATGTACTGTGAAATAATGCAAGCAAGCTTTGCTCTGCATTTCGCTTAGGAACTTTTTTGCAACCACAGAAATGCACTTCAGGCAGCTTAGAGTGATTTATTTACAGTCAGGGAAAGCCCAGAGGAGAGAGCAGACACAGCTCGTGTATCTTGAACGTGCAACACTCTCATCTCAGAGCAGAGGCATCAACTCTGCAAAGATTATGCTGCCTATTGTGGTCATATACTACTCATTGGGTGGCATCTTAGATGTCGTAGACTTGCAGGGTGTCATTGGAATATCTCTTTGCACAGAAGGGAACCACCCACCTGAGTCAAGTTGGTCTTACAACAAGGAGTCTTATAACGTGGACACCAATCTATTTTAACCAAACTACTTCTTTACCTCAAAGTAGAGGAACACACTTTAGAAAAGGCTACAATAGAGAAGGTCTTTCCTTTGACAATACAGTGGTCCCTGTGTTATAAGATCCCCTGTTGTAAGACCGCCTTATGTGACCGCCTTCCTCCCGCACTAAGTATTATTTTTAGTGCATTTTGCACCCTGAAGAGAGACCGCACCCCCATGAGAGACCACTTCTTGACTGCAGAAGGGGCGGTCTTATAACGCAGGGACCACTGTATCCAAAAGCACACAACACTCTAAAAAATGACAAAATTCGTTTTTTAGATTCAAAATGGTTTTTTGAAAAACCAAATTTCAATGCATCGAAATTTGGTTTTTCAAAAACCATTTTGAATCTAAAAAACCAATTTTGTCTGATTTTTTTAGAGTGAAGCCTCAACTTATATTCCGCAGTGGAGCTTTTAGTGTAGATTGCTTGTAATTCCTCAGAGGGTTCTAACTTCTTTGAGAATATATGGTTGCAATTCAGACCCTTGTTATGTTCAATTGTATGGAAATAGTATGTAACATTATTCTTCTGCAGGCATCTGGGGCTTTGAAGTCTGAGTTGGATTTCTATAAAGAACACATCGGTCGGAAACAAATTACAATTGAGAAAGTAAATGGGAGGCACAATTTTTAATATAGTTGTGTCACACTGATCAGAAAAGCAACATCCAAACTTTTCTCTAAAACTTCACAAATTCAGGATCATGCAGGGCTTATGCCCCAGTCTCACGGCACGTTAAGGAGAACTTTTTACCACTGAGGGGCAGCTTGAGTTGAATTCTAGGAAAAAAATGACCATCACGGCGACATACAATGTTTATAAAACCATTACATAATTAATTAAAAGCATATCACGGCGGGGTTCTTTTTGTTCACTGCGGGGAAGAAAAGTTGTACGCCGTCCCCAAAAGTTCGCCGGGGGAAAGGAATTTCCTCCTCCTGAGGGATACTTTTATATCGCCCCGAGATATAAAAAGTACCCCTCAGGGAACCTATAACTGCCCCTCAGTGAACCTATTTCACCGCGGCGGGATGTCAAAAACTGCCGGCGAGGCTTCAAATGTCCTCCCAGGGGCAGGAAAGGTCCCCGCGGGGGCAGGAAAGGTCCCCGCGGGGGCAGGAGAGGTCCCCTCAGGGGCAGGGGATGTCCTAATATCCCGGCGGAGATGTTTTTGAGGCGTTCTCACTGAAAAAATCCACGCCGGACATCCAAAAATTAAGAAAATTTTGGGCTCTGCTCCGCCGTCATGAAAAAAAAGTTTGTACCTGTTGAATCTTTTTTGACATCCACGGCGCAGTTTTCCCATTTCTAGGAACCGCTGAGGGGAACAAAAACTTCCCCTGGGGGGATGTTAAAAGTCGACGGCGGATCACCAAAATTCATCCATATTACCAGGAAATACTTCGACGCCGATCTAAATAGTTCTCCGGGAGCCGCCGTGAGAATGTAGCATTAGGTGTTGGAGAAAAATGTTATGGGTCTGAATTTTTGGAAGGAGTTGTGAATCAAGATTTTAATTACAAAAATATCGATTTTGAAGTCTTTGATGTCAGAATTGGTGATCTGAATAACATAACTCTAATACGGTTCGATTTAACAGTGTTCTGTTGCATTATCAACATCTTAAAAGAAGCGCAAAAATTACATTGTGCAGAACTGCAGATTTTGAGACCGATCTTGGTGTTGTAATGAAATGAAATGTCACATTTTGAAAGGTTATCCTGGTTTGGAATCAAATTTTAATTTTCTAATTCCGTATTTCACTTCATCAAAACTTTCAAAAGCTCATGTTGCAGCGATGATATGGAGAAATTCACAAAGTCATGATAAAGAGCTCTGGAATTCATATTCATCTTCCAAAGCATAGACATTCTGAAACAGCCATTTGAAAAACCTGTATCTGTCAAGCCAGACCCAAAAAGGTCTAATGTGTTGAGTATGAAACTTCACAGAAATTTAACAAATTCAATTTGGTGCTCTTATCCATTAGCTTCTTCTCATCCATTAGCAATTTCAAAAGCACAAAATAATTACTATAATACAACACTGAAGAAGTGCAAGTGTCAATATATATATGAGCCATGTCTTGGAAAATAGGAAGCATGCAGCAGCATCCCTTGACACACTGCACGAAGAATAATTTATTCTGAATTATGTTTGTTAAAAACGAATCCATTCATATTTGGCAATCAAATACAATTTGATAACTGGAAATAATTCATTCCAGGATAGTACTACATCCCTGGAGCTGAGCTGATTTTTTGACTCTGTGATTATGAATTACTTTAAATTTATTGTTGTACACAATAAATACATACAGTGGTACCTGCCTTGTAAGACCCCCTTTTGTAAGACCGACTTGCCTTATATGACTGCATTCATCTCACACTAAGCAGTATTCTTAGTGAATTTTGCACCCCGACAAGAGACCAAAACCCCATGAAAGATCGCTTCATGACCACAGATGGGACAGTTTTATAATGCAGGAACCAATGTATACAAATATATATAGGCCCAATATAATATACCTATCAGCAAACCTGCACATGCATGCAATCTAAATTCAGGGAGGACATTGAAAATTTTGCATTCACAAGGCAAAAACACTTCTTACCTTGCATTGTATTATCACCACACTTCAGGCATCAAAAACGAGATGGTAACCATGGCAATCAGAACAATTGTTACCACAACAACTGTCCTCCGGATAGAGGCTGAGAGGCAGCCTCTTTTGGACAATAGTGTAACAAATGTATGTTTTCGTTTGACGACTGGGGTATAGTGTCTTGTACAACGCAAACATTTACATAACACAGGAGCTGCTGATTATAGAGAGAGATATTGTTTGTTACTATCTGGAAAAAGATATCGCTCAATTAAATGTAGAACATTGAGACACCCCAAAGCTTTAGTCCATCAAGTATAAGACTCATAAATGAGACAGGTGTAGGCATTAACTAATTATATTTATTTCAAATAGAACTATGCATGTGATCTGTGAAGGTGTATATGAGTATAGTGTGTCGTTTGTGTGTCTGCTATGCATCACGTTTGTGTGGTTTACATGTGTCTGTATGTATGTTCCTCTCTTCTATATGTGTGATTGTACACCCAAAGTTTCATGGAAACATTATTATTATTAAACACTAAAGAATTTCTTCCCATTTTCTCTTTGCAGGCCTATTTGCAGTGATCTTCGCCTGTTCCAGTCGCCACGTTGCCCCCATGGACTGGGATGGTGCAAGAATGAGGGGGAAAATTGCGATGGGTCTGAGCGTAGCAGGAATTATCACCAGTGTAGTTGGAGTCCTCACTTTTGTGCTCATATTTTACACTAAAGATGACTCTTAAAGTGTTTTTTTATAAATAATGTTTTCTAATATATTGTCATTCCGCAATAATTATTCTAAAATTTCTATTTTTATGTCCATAAATGTTTCGAAATGTGTAAGGAATTTTCACCATCTTGCTGTTTCATTGGCTGTTTGATTGACGCACTACAAATAGTGATCTTATTTTGTTGTAAATTTATGTAGCTTATTTTAAATATGTTTTATGATGTACAATTGTACATTCAATTATACTGCTATCTTGGTGAAAATGTTTTACTCACATACAAGTTGCAATTGGCAGAAAACATTTTCGATAATGTTCTTTCATTCATATCTGCACCTTCATTCAATTATTGCACTGTTAGTGAAATGTATGAAAAAATATATTTGGTAAAAAAATGTAATATTCTATTTGATCACAGTTATATGTCGTAAACTATGTAATATACACACTGCACATGTGTCATGTAATATATTCATTTTTTTCAATACCTTGCAGAGCATTTTGTAGTATTCTGAGTGGGAGACCGATAGAAGAACTTCGAACCAATTATTTTTTGGAGCGTCATTTTGTGCAATATTTGTAGACAAAACGTAAATCAACTGAAGATACAAAATATATTAAAGTAATTATTATTAACCTCCTAATATGCTTGCAAAAATGGGTTTAAACTGATCAGATGGTCGCTAATTTAGAGCGTAGGTTGGTTACCAAGAGTGTTTGGCAAACTTCGAATTTACAAAAATCAAAAACCAGAAAGATAACATCAATCGGCGTAAATAAATTAAAAAGACTGTAGAAAAAAGATGTTCATATGGAACTAAGAAGCCTGGTTTCCAATTTAACCAATGAACAACCAAAAATGTAATTATTATAATAATGATGATCTCCCAGTGATACCAATTTGGCCTTGACTGGGTGACCTAATCAAATTACTATGTCAAAAACTGCATTTATGCCTTGAAGTCCTTCCTATACTTGCACATTGATGTCACCCAGGTAACTTTCAGCTATACTTCAGTGTTTAAAACCAATAATCATTGTACAGTAATATAGCAATTTCTTAATGTTGTTTCATAACTATTTTCTGCAGCAAAATAAGATCTGACAAGTAACTTTTAAAACCAGTCCTTGAATACTTCATACTGTTATTGATATACTAAATATTATACTCAATATGTGGTTAATAAAGGTTTTGAAAAAAATGAACTCTTTCATTCTGAAGGGCGAGACTTCCTAAGAACTATATTCACTTCTGGCACAGTTCCCCCGTGGCCTAATTGGTAAGTGCGCTTGTCAACTGGCTTTGAGGGCGTGGGTTCAAATCTCACCCTGGGAACTCACTTTAGTCCGAGCCCATGGGACATTAAATGGAGGCGGGTTGTATCTAGTGTTCTATGCTGGGGCAACTGAAAGACCCTGGGCATCCCTGAATTAATAGGGTATGTACCAGACTCACAGTCTTCTCATCTCATCATCATACGGCGATCGCCTGCCTCGATATAGCCCACTAAGGTGCTGCAGAGGCGTAAAACACAAACAAACAAAACAAAACACTACTGGCACAGACAGACACAACATGCATGGCCGGTGTGTGCTTTAACTTTGCTTGACCAGTCCACTCATGTTCATCGGCTTATAAAAAAGGGTGACAGCTTAACAACCATACAGTACAACTCAAAATAAAGTTACATTACTCCATCAGGAAGTAAGAATCAGCCGCTACTTTACCCTTTCACACCTTTTGACTACCTCTGAATCACTTCCTACTTTTACTTACTAGAAACTACCTTTCAAAATTACATTAAAATCATATTTCAACAACCCCAATTTAAACTCAATCAACCCCATTTTGTTTGATTTACTTGATATTTTGCACCTCTGCTTACTGCAGTTATATTGGTAACTGTCTAAATGGAGTTCTTAATGCGGGCTAAGGTTGTTGTAAGAGTAGTATAGTAAGTTGTCTTACAACGTATTCAGTTTAGTTTCAACCTGGATGAAGGATGAGTAATGAGCAATCGTCCATGTGACGTCCGATCTGAAGAGTCAACCCCTGAGGTCACCCCCTGGGGTCACCTGGGTCACCTGACACCTAAAGAGCTCCCAATTAGAGTAAAACGTTATACTGCAATCTGTAGCTGCTGTAGCTGCTGTAGTCTCAGTGGAGAGCTAGGTGTGATGAAAGAGTAGAAGCCTAGCTACTAGAGTAGAGGTCTACTCTAATAGAGATCTACTAGAGTATAGATCTAATAGAGTAGAGGGGGTCTGAAAGAAGAGAACCTGTGGGGAACCTGACAGGGTGAATTACTACTTTGTTTTTTGCATTGCAAATTTATGAGTCCCTTTAAAATAATTTGGTTTGTAAGTCACACCAAAAAGTGATTCCACTAAGATTCGGGTCACCCCTAGTATCTATTGTGTCACATTTGGAAAATTTTATAGACACAATAAGATATGTTTAAACTTCAAAGAGTTTGAGCACTTTGTACGGAATTGGAAATCTGCAATATATTTTGTGCCTTACAAAGATGCAGAAATTTGTGAGTTTGATATCATAGATGACCATTATTCATGTCCTTCTTGTTGGTTTTGAATTCTGAAATAAAAATGAGAAAAAAAAAAAAAAGAAAAAAAAAATTAATTAAAATATTCAAAATTATGATGCCATTGAAGCTTACCTTCCTGTGGTAGCATTTATACGTAAATTGCAAATGTTTTTGCAAGTTACAAACTAAAAGCTTCTTACAACAAGTAAAATAACTAATTTTCGACTCTAAGTAAAGGTGACCAACACACTGGGGTATCAAAGCACTGTCACCACTGGTATATCAGATGGTCTTCTCCCTGTAATTATTGTAAAGTGCTTAGGTAAAAGTTCTATACACACCTCCTAATGCATGTATTTACCCAGGGTATGTTTCCATCAACCCTAACTATCCCGATAGACTGTACCCCAGGTATCTAAGACTGTGTGTACCATTAATCTGTTTTATCAAAAGCATTTGATTTTATGCAGCTTGCATTTGTTTTACTGAAAATTTTGCTCTTTAAAAAGATGTATACAAATAAAAGTGGTTCAAATTGTGCTTCAATAGAGTCTACACTTCCAAGGATCTGTGTAAATGAGTATAATCCTTAAATAAAAATACTGTTTTGACAAAGAAAAACAACCATTTTAGTATATATTTCACCTTACAGGACAAATTTTTCTCTAAGCATTTGTCCACTAATAATTTTCAGGCTAAATTTTATATTGTAAAAAAACAACTCCACTGCAATATAGCAGTGGTCCCTGCATAAATAGTGTTTCCATTTCAGTATATTTCTCTTCCAATTGTGTGTTCATTCAACTTTCATTCAGGAATATTTCAAACACCTATCTATCTATCGATCAACCCATCTATTTATCTATCTATCTATCTATCTATCAATCTATCTATCAATCTATCTATCTATCTATCTATTGATCCATCTATCTATCTATCTATCAATCCATCTATCTATCGATCCATCTATCTATCTATCGATGCATCTATCTATCTATCTATCAATCAATCTGCTATCTATCTATCTGTCTATCGATCTATCCATCTATTGATCTATCTATCTATTAATATCTATCTATCTTCCTATCTATCTATCTATGTTATCCTATTTGTTTTTGTCATTAAATGATTGGGGAAAAAAGATTAAAAAAAAACAAAAACAAAACATTTCAATGTTTCTTTCCATATTTCAATGTTTCTTTCGATATTTCAATGTTTCTATCCATAATATCAATGTTAATTCACCAAAAAATATATATACCCTCTGTGCTCTACGATCGATCAATCTATTTATCTATCTATCTTTCTATCAATCCATCTATCTATCTATCTATCTATTGATCCATCTATCTATCTATCGATCCATCTATCTATCTATCGATGTATCTATCGATCTATCGATGCATCTATCGATCTATCTATCTATCAATCAATCTGCTATCTATCTATCTGTCTATCGATCTATCCATCTATTGATCTATCTATCTATCAATATCTATCTATCTTCCTATCTATCTATCTATGTTATCCTATTTGCTTTTGTCATTAAATGATTTGGGAAAAAAACAACAACAAAAAACAAAAAAAACAAAAACATTTCAATGTTTCTTTCCATATTTCAATGTTTCTTTCCATATTTCAATGTTTCTTTCCATAATATCAATGTTAATTCACCAAAAAATATATATACCCTCTGTGCTCTACACTCTGTACTCAAGGGTAGGTCTCAGACCTATCTATCGATCTATCTATCGATCTATCCATCAATCTATCTATCGATCTAGCTATCTATTAATCTATCAATCTATCTATCTACCGATCTATCGATCTATAGATCTTCTGATCTATAGATCTTCTGATCTATAGATCTATATATCGATCCATCTATCTATCTATCGATCCATCTATTCTATAGATCTATATATCTATCTATCTATCTATCTATCCGTCTATCGATCTATTAATCTACCAATGTATTGATCTATCTCTCTATCGATCTATCTATCTATATATTTTCTATCTATCTATCTATCTATCTATCTATCAATGTTATCCATTTTGTTTTGTTCTTTTTATCATTCGATGATTGAAAAAATATGTAAATATTTCTTTCCATATTTATCAATGCTAATTCACCCCACTAGATATATGCGCTCTGCTCTACATGCTGTACTCAAGGGTAAGCATCAGCCCTATTGCACCATCATTTAGCAATCTGCTCTATGGTTTAACAAAAGTCTTAAGACATTGATTCATTAATTTGAACATTGTGTATACCATCGAAACCACAACATAATTATAATAAATATCAGCACAAAAATGACTTTTTTAACAGAAAAAATAGATTTTGTTCAAATCATTGATGTGATTACACAACTTTTAAACAATAAAACACTACTCAGATCCATTATTTAAAAAGAAATTGTTTTGAAAGTCATGCAGTTGATGTCACTGTGTGCATGTATAAATGTGTCATATATGTATAATGTATTTTTGTGAGTATATTTTAAATAATTATTGCAGTTTTTGTGTATATTTTATACGATTTTGTGTTGTATTGTTTGTGTTTTATATTTTTGGGTTATATTACGGGTACACCAGCCCTAGGGGTTACGGTAGTTTTACTGTTTAGGTGTTCTCCGGTGCCACATTTTCATAAATTGTGTAGATGTTTTATTGATATTGTAAGTAATTTTACTAATTAACACATTCATATGCACCAGAAACTTATTTTGTCTGAACAAAAGAGAGAAACTTTAATTCTGTCATGTCATGCATGAGTAAATTTGTTTCATTGCAGCTTTGTTGGGGTAATATAGTAAGACAATCTCCTTGAGTGCTCAACTGCTCATGAGCACAAGGTAAACCAAGAAATTATATGTGCTTTTATATTAATTTCAATGATCTATCAGTGGGTCAGTATGATTTTTATATGCACCTAAATGATGTAAAGTTGAATATTTGTGATGTTTTGTGCACACATTCCCAAATCCAGGCATTTACTGACACAGAATACAGTATTACCATGACAACATATGACTAAGGTTCCAACACATCGATTGCTTTAATCTTGCATCAAGCACATGGGATTTTTATCTATTACACACTATAACTCCATCCAATGTCATCGTTTTTGTTTGGTTTATTGGTGCAAAGGAATGATTCACATTTAAAAAAAAAATGTTCAAAAACAGAAACAAAATTGTATGGATGAATTGAATTGCATTAGAAATGGAAGCATGTTCCAATCTGCATTGGTAAAATTTTTTTTAATTATGGGTAAGAACACACACAAAAACTTGAACTCCTATGTAAGAAGCTTAACTTTCTGCCAACAAATGTGTTGGTGTTCAGTGATTTTCAGAAAATCATTTTGCATTGTGTCTTTTGCAAGTGAAATTAATAACTTAAGTCACTGAAGTCAGCACTTTATGCAACAGTTCTAAACAGAAAATTACATTTTCTTGATTATTCTATGTTCATAAGTACAAATGTGCTGATTTTATTCAAAATCAGATTTTGAAATCATACAGAGAATGTAGTTTGTTCCACCTGTTTAAGTCTCCTTGTTGAAAACATTATAAGAAAATGCTATAACATAGATTCAATTTTATCCTCCAAGTTATTATCGTTGCATTTTTACTGCTAATTTTCACTCCACAGAGACATCCATTGTCAATACCAACGAATTTTGATAATGCATTGAGTAAATAATTGAACATTATAAACAAACTAAGCTATTTTCCTGCAAAATTACCAATTTAAGTAAAATCCTCTTCATTACTATCTTTAAGGATGTTAAATTTAACTAAAATCGTATAATAACATAAGTCAGCCCATCATCGTCTTATGTTGTTATCCTACCACAAGTCAAATTTTAACTTTTTAAGGTGTTGCATCCAAGAATCACCTGTCAAGGCTGACGTACCCAGTGTGATAATAATAAAACAACCAACCAAATATGCTTACCTGATGTCTAAAGTATGGACTAAAGTGCATTTATTGCAACCAGAAATCCATTAGTGTGATGAAAATCAAGTTCAACCTAACATAAATAATAATACTTGGTATTGTGAA